>SSNR01000038.1:2950456-3005901 GCA_006937965.1 Callopanchax toddi | reverse complement strand
TATATATATACACAAATATATATATATATAAATATATATACAAATACATATATATAAATATATATATATATATATATATATATACACATACATATATATATACACAAACATATATATATATATATACACACACATACATATATATAAACATATATATACACACATATATATATATATATACACACATACATACATACATATATACATACACATACATATATATATATATAAATAAATAAATAAATAAATAAAACAAAAATAAATAAGTAAAAAATAAAACAAACAAATAAACAAATAAATAAGTAAAAAATAAACAAACAAATAAATACATCGTTTCTTCCTCTTTCTGTTCTGCTGTTTCAGGGACAGCAGGTTCTACAGATCGATGAGACGTGTCTCGTGCTGCAGGACAGATATTAACCTCATCACTGGTCTCCACAGAGGACTCAGCTAACCCGGTTAACCTAAGTTAACCTGGTTAATGGTAACCAGGTATCAGACCGGATCTGAGGTAACAACTGGAGCTGCTGCTGAATCAGGACACCGAGGACCTCCTAGAATACCCCGCCTTGCTGCAGGTGACCCAGCTCCTGAACCCTCGTCAGACCTGTCAGAGACCACCTGTCAGAGACCACCTGTCAGAGACCGTCTGTCAGAGACCACCTGTCAGAGACCACCTGTCAGAGACCACCTGTCAGGGACCACCTGTCAGGGACCACCTGTCAGAGACCACTTGTCAGAGATCACCTGTCAGAGACCACCTGTCAGGGACCACCTGTCAGGGACCACCTGTCAGAGACCACCTGTCAGAGACCGTCTGTCAGAGACCACCTATCAGGGACCACCTGTCAGGGACCACCTGTCAGAGACCACCTGTCAGAGACCACCTGTCAGAGACCACCTGTCAGGGACCACCTGTCAGAGACCACCTGTCAGAGACCGTCTGTCAGAGACCACCTATCAGGGACCACCTGTCAGGGACCACCTGTCAGAGACCACCTGTCAGAGATCACCTGTCAGAGACCACCTGTCAGAGACCGTCTGTCAGAGACCACCTGTCAGAGACCAGGTGTCAGAGACCACCTGTCAGAGACCTGTGGGACTTCTGGAAACAGAGTCCAGATCCACACTCTCTTTGTTTGCATTTTTCAGGAAGTAGTCAGATCCTTTCACTTCCTTTGCTGACACTGACATGAAAGTGGGTGAAACCAGGTGTTATGGCTGCATCAGACCCTCCAGGTGAACCGGACCGGTCTGGTGGGATTTGAAGTGAGCAGCGCCCCCACGTGGTCATCACTCCTCTTCATCACATCCAACACATGAGACCCAATCAGTTTATAGAAATGAACAATTTATATCTTTATTAAAATGATTCGGTGAGTCTTTTACATTTCAATACCTTCAGTTTATTTAATGATTCATTTTTAACAAACTGATTTATTCCTAGTTTTTTTGTAATTAATTTTATGAATATTTTTGTACAGCTTTTATTTCTCCATGTTTTTTGTTCACACTTCAGAAACGTTTAACTAAATTCACAGCATGTCGTCGCTGTGTTCTTATAACAGTAGACACGTGATTGGCTCACAGCCGACCAAACAGTGATTTGATTGGCTGCAGACCGACAGCAAAGGCAGGACTTGTGAATGTCTCGTGTTTAGCATTTTTTGAAGTCGGTGAACTAACAAAGAGCTTTACATCAGTCAGTTATCCACATGCTGATGGAGCTACAGAGACGAAGCGACCAGACCGAGGTCCAGCCCTCTGACCACCAGCACCAGTAGGTGGTGTGGGTGAAGTGTCTAGATCAAGGACACAAAGACAAGGTAACCCAGCCGGAGTGGGACCGACAGCGACTGGAGTCCCACTATTTCCTGGAGACTCCAGCAACAAAGCTGTTAACGTCTCAGTCAAATTAACCAAGTGCTCAAGTTTAAGTCACTACTTAAAGCCGTACTCAGTAGCCAGGTAAACAAACGAGGTCTCGCTAGCTAGTTTACAGAAACACGTCTCGGTGAACTCACCCCTCCCGTCGAGTAAAATCCATACGCCGGCCTCCCGCGGACATAGGACCACGGTTTGCAAAGGTGACAAAGCAGAGTCTAACTCCAGCCGCAGAAACGTTCCCCCAGCTTTTCCTCTTTTCACCTCCAAACGTTTTTAGTTTTCTGCTAGCTGAAAAGGTGTTTTTTGGGGGGACTCTGGTATTTTTATCTTAAAATGGAATCACCCGTCAGCTCTCTGTCCTACTTCTACTTTCACTTCCGGGATGTTCTGCCCCAAAATGTGTCCGGGCGGATTAATGCCAATCCAAGCAGTGAGGAAATGCGGCAGACAGACAGCTGGATTGTCCAATCCTATCGCTCGGTCTGAACGATAGGATTGGCTGAAGTTTTTAGAGAACTGCGGGACAACTACTTTATTGATGTATTTTGGGTTTTTTTTAATCTCCACAATATATTTATGGCTATACTATGTTAGAACGTTGTTAAGAGGCTTTTAAAAAACTTTAAAAGCTACATTGTTTACCTGGATACTGAGTATGGCTTTAAGTAATTTTTCTTTATAATAAATTTTTATAGTTTCTTAAAAACACTAAGAACTCATTATTATTTAAGTTTTGTCCCATTTAATTCATTTATGTTTGTCAAACCAAAACAGAATCACTGACATCGTCGGCAACAAACATCAGAATCCAGTTATAAAAAGTTTAAAAGACTTGGAATGTATAGATAGTCCTTTAACACAAAAACAAGTGTGTGTGTGTGTGTGTTTGTGTGTGTGTGTGTGTTTGTGTAGCATTTTTTCTCTCTGTTTCTGATTTGTATGGAAGTTGTTTGGAAGTGGACATTTTGTCCTTAATGTCAAAACAGGGAGTCAAATTTTCAGTTTTGTGAATCTATTGAAAGTATATAAATTAAATGAAAACACGTATGTGAAGAGTTTTAGTGACATGCTACCTTGTTCACTAACTTAGCCATGTTGATGGACAGACGGAGAGGACAAATGGACAAAAATGTCCAGGATGACTCATGAGGGTTGAGCTGCATGCTGAAGAGCTCAGCTCGGTTCTATTTCTGCTGCAGGAGCCGTCAGGGTCTTTATAAAGCAGCTGAACACACACACACACACACACACACACACACACACACACACACCCTCTGAGGAATGCTGCTGGAACATTCTGGCTGCTGTGTGTGAGTGTGTGTATAAAAGCAGAGGGTCAGGTCATCAGCCAGACAGAGCAGCAGCAGCCCGTTTGGACCCAGACCTCCACCTTCAGGATGTTGTGTCCCAGTGTCCTCCAGCAGCCCCTCCTGGACCTCCACTGGCCCGTCCGCAGCCTCTGGCCCCACACCAGGCCCCTCTTCTTCCACATCGAGCAGGAGATTCTCCGCCACATGCAGGAGATGAGGCAGAACATGGAGTACATGGACATGCTACACCAGAAGATCTTTGAGGAGATCGACCAGAGCTCCTCCTCCTCCTCCTTTAAGCCCATCGCCTTCCAGGACCTGGGGACGGACGGAGGCAGCTTCGCCCTCAGCCTGGACACCAACGACTTCTCCCCGGAGGAGCTGTCGGTCAAACAGGTGGGCAGGAAGCTGAGGGTGAGCGGCCGGACGGAGAAGAAGCAGGAGGACGGGAGGGGCTCCTTCTCCTACAGGTGTCAGGAGTTCAGGCAGGAGTTTGACCTGCCGGACGGCGTCGACCCCCAGACCGTGACCTGCTCGCTGGCTGGGGGTCGGCTGCAGATCCAGGCGCCCCGAGAGAGACGGCAGAGCGACGGGAAGGAGAGGATCGTCCCCATTAACGTCAGCTCGGCCCTGGCCATCACGTCCTCCGGTGGGGGGGCAGGAGGGAGCAGCACCTCCTCAGAGAGAGACCCCCCTGAGGAAAAGTGACGCTCTGACCTTCAGCTGCTCGTGTCTCCAGATAAGATTCATAAAGTCTAAAGAGAACCAGCTGCTTTCCTTCTGGCTTCATGTGACTGATTTTCTTCATGTTATGGACGATTTTATCTTTTTATTAGCTGTGAATTAATCTGAGATCCATAAATAAATCCTGACTAACGAGCTGCTGGTCTGAGACATTCTAACCTCCTCACTGTGCTCCTGATGTAGCCCTGAAAACATTTACTGCCCTCCTGAGTCACCAACTTTAAAATAACTCTATAAATATTTAGTTTAAAATACGTCAAAGCGATCAACCATCTGAAGGATTTGAACCATTACTTCACATCTCTGTTATTTATGAAAAATTCCACAAAATAAACAACTTTGTTATTTTTTTAGAAAACTAATTTTGAATATTTTTTATTTATTTTTTACAAATAAGTCCTATAAATGTTAATAAATAGCCCAAACCTTCATGCTTTATTAGTTTTTACACATCAGTTCCAGGAAATCCTTGACAGAAAGACTAATAATTCTAACTAGTTTGATGGAAAAGAACTCACTTTGTGTTTTTCTTAATAAATATTATAGCATCATTTAATCAAAGTGGCTTCTAAAGAGTTAAAATCCTGATAAACTGATTGTTTTCACTGATAGAAAGACCCCCGACACACACCCCTTACACCCTTTACACCCCTGATCAGGTGTATAAACGACCTGATCAGGTGAAAAACAACCTGATCAGGTGTAAAAACGACCTGATCAGGTGAAAAACAACCTGATCAGGTGTAAAAACGACCTGATCAGGTGTAAAAACGACCTGATCAGGTGAAAAACAACCTGATCAGGTGTATAAACGACCTGATCAGGTGTAATAACGACCTGATCAGGTGAAAAACGACCTGATCAGGTGTATAAACGACCTGATCAGGTGAAAAACAACCTGATCAGGTGTAAAAACGACCTGATCAGGTGAAAAACAACCTGATCAGGTGTAAAAACGACCTGATCAGGTGAAAAACAACCTGATCAGGTGTAATAACGACCTGATCAGGTGTAAAAACGACCTGATCAGGTGAAAAACAACCTGATCAGGTGTAAAAACGACCTGATCAGGTGTATAAACGACCTGATCAGGTGAAAAACAACCTGATCAGGTGTAAAAACGACCTGATCAGGTGTATAAACGACCTGATCAGGTGAAAAACAACCTGATCAGGTGAAAAACAACCTGATCAGGTGTAAAAACGACCTGATCAGGTGTAAAAACAACCTGATCAGGTGTATTGATGACCTGATCATCATCAGCTCCACTAGTAAGTAAGTAAAGTTTATTTATATAGTGCCTTTCACAGACATACACTAGAACAGCAGGAGTTCTCCGGAGCATACAGGTGTGTGTTAACACAAGGAGGAACGTCAGCAATGACCTTAGAACAGTCATTCTCAAACTGTGGTACGCGTACCACTGGTGGCTAGAGGCTTAGAGAAACAACTGTCACTCCCCATCAATCTGGGAAGGGTCAAAGGTCGTCCGTTCTTGAGAGAAGATTAATCCCAACTGCGTTCTGGTGAGGTCAGAGGTCAAAGTTCAGGTAAATGATAAAGAACTCAATGCTCCATTTCAGGCACTAAAGGTGAAGGTCAAAGGTCATGACGGCAAAGTCTCATCCTCATGAACGACAAGACTTCTGGACCAAGATGGAGGTTATACCCATAATGCACTGCAGCACAAACAGCTGATCCCAGCTGTCAGTGTGGTGGAGGGCTGGTTCTGACAGGAACTGCTCTGGATACCAAAAGGTTCTAGAGTCTATCAGGAGAACATCTGAAGTTTGGACCTGAACGGGTCATGGAACAGAACGAAGGTCCAGTCAGAACCTCTAGGACCTTCAGAGAAACCTAAAGGACCAGAACGTCTCCAGAACCACGTGAGAATCTGATGAGGTCAGATAGGTCCTGCTGCTGATGGAGGGTCTGGTGGACCAGCAGGTGGACTTTTACAGGTTTACTGGGTTCACCTGATGAGATCCAGAGGGGTTTTTAACTAGACCCTGACAGATTAAGGTTAGATGGATACGAGACAGAACGTCCCCTTTGACCTCTAAACCCAGAGGAGACTTTGGGTCTGGTTCTTGATGTGTGAGAAGACAATAAAACACCAGACACCAGATTCTCACTTGTCATTATAAAATAATTCTCAATAGACTTAATTTATTCACAAACGGTCATGTGGACATGGTCTTATTTTTTGTCACATCAATAAAAAACACGTCTAAAAGGCCAACGTCACCCGACTACGTACGTTCACCTGGAGACAAACGTCTTCATGTGGACACCTCGCTGCGCCGAGACATCGGGTCAGATAGAGTCAAAGTGAAAATGACAAAAGGACTGGAGGTTTATCAGCTGCACCGACACACTTCCTGTTCCTCGATCGGTCGTTTTGATTTACAGAATGGAACCTGTTGAGTTCAGGGGTGATGCTGAAGAACAGAGACAAACCAGGAGGAGGAGGAAGAGGTAAAGGAGGAGGAGAGAGAGAGTTCAGGAAACTGTTGCAAATAAAGACTTGTTTTGCATGTCGTCGCTATGGAAACCCAGGTGTGTCTATGTTTTATAAACATGTCTTTAAGGGACATTGAAGTCATTATGAAGGGTTTCTGGGTAACTTACTGAACAGCCTCAGTTCAGAGAAATTGAGTTTGCTTTGAGATGGGTCTTCTAGCCTTTAGTTACAGGGAGATGGGTCTTCTAGTCTTTAGTTACAGAGAGATGGGTCTTCTAGTCTTTAGTTACAGAGAGATGGGTCTTCTAGTCTTTAGTTACAGGGAGATGGGTCTTCTAGTCTTTAGTTACAGGGAGATGGGTCTTCTAGCCTTTAGTTACATAGAGATGGGTCTTCTAGCCTTTAGTTACATAGAGATGGGTCTTCTAGCCTTTAGTTACAGAGAGATGGGTCTTCTAGTCTTTAGTTACAGGGAGATGGGTCTTCTAGCCTTTAGTTACATAGAGATGGGTCTTCTAGCCTTTAGTTACAGAGAGATGGGTCTTCTAGCCTTTAGTTACAGAGAGATGGGTCTTCTAGTCTTTAGTTACAGAGAGATGGGTCTTCTAGCCTTTAGTTACAGAGAGATGGGTCTTCTAGCCTTTAGTTACAGAGAGATGGGTCTTCTAGTCTTTAGTTACAGAGAGATGGGTCTTCTAGCCTTTAGTTACACAGAGATGGGTCTTCTAGCCTTTAGTTACAGAGAGATGGGTCTTCTAGTCTTTAGTTACATAGAGATGGGTCTTCTAGCCTTTAGTTACATAGAGATGGGTCTTCTAGCCTTTAGTTACATAGAGATGGGTCTTCTAGTCTTTAGTTACAGAGAGATGGGTCTTCTAGTCTTTAGTTACATAGAGATGGGTCTTCTAGCCTTTACTTACATAGAGATGGGTCTTCTAGCCCAGATAAACACTTTCTCTTAATTGAGGCTGTTCAGGAAGTTGATGGTTAGGACAGTAATGTTTATATCTTTTAAAAACTGTCCCTTTAAAAGCACCTCTTCATTGTCCTGTGCTCAGTGGAGACACTGTCCATGTGTCCTAGGGGTTTGTCTTTTTGGGGACTTGTACCTTTTTGACTTCAACTTTGTCTTCCTCAGACCTGTGCTAATGCTAACTAGCCATGAGGACAAACAGCTGTTATAAAGTATAGTATTATTATTATATTATTTTTATTATTTAATGTTTAAATTTTAGTTTCCGCTTCACTTTGCCAGTTTTCAAAGGTCCCCAGATCTCTGAGCGCTAGAAACACCTCCCTGTAGGTGAAGAGACGTGCTCTGGTTTCCTGCTGGTGGTGGATCAAACTCAGGAAACTCGATGAAACAGACCTGGCCTGGTACTGAAGACTCCAGATGGGTTTCCTGTTGGTTGATTCTGATAAATTACCATTAGTGGGTATTTTTGCCTAAATAAAGTCTGAATGAAATGTTCTGTAGGAGACTTCAGTGGAGAGACATGTCCTCCAGATTTGGGTTCTGTCCAACAATTCATCACATGACCATTCGTAGCTGAATAAAAGTCAACGTCCTGGGTGGAAACGACCTGGTGGTGCGTTGGTGACCTATGGAGCTCAGACCAGGACCCCGGCCTGATGGTTCCTTGGTTTCTCCGTGAGAACGTGGAAGATTCAGTTTCATTAAATAAAAAAGATCTAGGGATGTCCTGAATCCTGATCCGAAGCATTAGATCAAGGTCCAGATCAGTGAAGATGGACTGGTAGGGCCACACACCTGATCTCGACTATTAACTTACTTCCTAAGCTTCGTGTCAGTTGGGCTGACTCTTTACTGGACCAGGAGCTGGAGGCGGGCTCAAGGAGCCCATTAACCAATGAGGAGGCTGAGCGTGCCATGTTTAAAATCTCTGACTTGGTTTCACTTTTACTACTTAACAACAAATGCTCAGATCAGCAGGAACAAGGAGCTGTTTGAGTTTTAATCACCTTAAAGCGGGTCAGAACGTCGTTTTCAATTATAATGAAATTCCTATTTTGACGATGAGGCAGCAGCTTATCGAGGAACAAAAATGCGTGAAGCGTATCCATCACACGGTGCTACAGAAGTCGTTCTAGAGTTCCTGCAGCGCTAAGTCGAGTCAGGAAAACAGATACCTACTCCCTTTGCTGACCTTTAGCCCCGAGACACACGTTTCACCACCTCCAGACTAATGAGGAGTATAAAAAACCTCAGGGGTCTGGGAAACCACCAAGTATTATTCAGCAATAGGAAATATCCTGTCATAGTACAGGTTGACCATAAGGCTCAACAGGTTATTAAAATATCGTCATATTATCAATAAAATGGTCAAAAATGACTAGATCAGGATATCTGCAGGGATCACAAAGTAAACTTAAATACCTTTTCAAGACTTTTAAAGACCTTCACAAACTTTTTTTAAGACTTTATCGTAATGCACCTGTATCTAATAAACAGATATATTTTGTGATTCTGCAAATAAAACTTCAACTAAAGGCAAAGTTTGCCATTACGTCCTCGTTTAACGCATCGCAGAAATCATAGGTTCTACAAAAATACCCAAATTTAAGACTTTTTATATTCGGTTTAAGACTTTTTACAACTTTTTAAAGCTCTTAATTTTCCATTTATCACCTTTCAAGACCTTTTAAGACCCCGCAGACTCCCTGTTCATTTTTGTCAACACTGAACATCCCTAGTCAGAACACAAAGAGTCGTTCTCAGTTGCCGTTTTCCACTGAATTAACCCTTTAACTGGCAGGTCGACGGGTCTGGTCTAATCTGGTTGAAACATGACCTAAAAATCACTGGAAAAAACTAAAAAAAAAAGATTTAAAAATATGGAGACGTTTGAATAAAAAGTTTAATATCATCTTACATTATCAGTACCTTAATAATGAAAGTATTTTCATATTAATAATTCACACACACAAAAAAAAACCTACAATAAATGCCTCACAAGAAAAAAGGCCAAAGCATTTCTTCTTGATGTGGAAGGTAAAGGTTGAATAGTCACATGTGACTCCTGTTCCAGAGACGTTTAACAAAACCTGACCAGAGATCAATGAAGAGCAGTCACAAACTGCTACTTAAAACAGCATTTATTAAAGGGACAAGGGGGAAGATTTTAAATAAAAATAATCATGCATGCTCAGTTTTAAGGGATGAAGCATTTTAAATCAAAAAGAATGAGTCCTCCATGTATCATTCCATCATCTAGAACAGGCTGTGAGCTGTAAAATGTTCTGCAATTCGGGAACGAATTTCCTGCGCTGTCCTACGGATGTGACGTCACCTGATGCTTAATGCTCGCTCCGGAGAGCTAGAAAAGTAATAATAAATGTATATCCAGTAGGTGGCAGCATTGCACCGTTGTGTTGTGTTGCTGGTCGATGGCGGACTTCCTTCGTCTGAATCTGGTTTTTCTCATCAAACTGGTGTTATCTTGTTAATGGAGCTGAAAACCTCTCTGATGGATTATAGGGTTCCACAGAGCTAAAGGTGCTGTTATAGGCGACCGCACAGCGATCTGTCCATGTTTACGGGTCTCAGGACGATAGGCCTCAAATCCCCGACTGTTTCCTGGACCTCAGTCCGCTTACAGTGCATCAAAGACGGCTCTGCTGCGCACGCTCCTATGGGTTCAGAGCGCCACTCCGTGATTCGAATTTGAGAAATCTGAGGTGATGTATGCAGCGTGACATGATTCTATCACCTTAGATTTCTCAAATTCACCTCCGGGAGTCAGAGAACACCGACCGATTAAAGCTTTTAGCAATACAGGCAGCTGGGAAGGACTGGAACATAGCAGCTAGCGAGATTAGCTCTGTTAGCTCGGCTCCTGCGGTCTCTGTGTGCGAGTGTGTGTCGCGGGGCATTGTTTTACTATATTTCCTTTTGTACTAATAAAATGTATTTTTATTTATGAAATCATGTCTCCGGCTGCCTTTGTGCGCGCTCCCGTTCAAGACTGTAGTTATTCGCAGCGCCAGGCGAGGCGCTCATGAGGTTCATTTTCAAATCTTCCCTCTTCTCCCTTTAAATAGACGAAAAACTGTGAGCTGTGTAAATAAACTGTCTCCCTACACTGTGATCCTCCACAGAACCTTCAATGACTGACTGTGTCTGGATCAGGACATCCCTAGAAAAGGTCATTTTCCAGCTTCAGTAAACAACTGAGCCAAGTTTAAAACAACAAAACTCCAGGAATCTGATGTAACATCAGAAGTCGAGTTGATACGAGGTCATGTTGGTAGTTTGGGTTTTAATGAGATAAAGGCGGCATGAAAACTTTTGGAAGACCCTTTAAAACCACGTCTGGACTTCTTCACACTTTGTACACAGAAACTGGGCCGATCGTCACGGCAACATAAAAATAAAAGTTCCTTGAAAAGGTCAAACTGTTCCTTTAGGTGAGTCAGAATCAGCAGAAGGCTTTCAACTAACAGACATGAGGCGGGAAACAAACTTTACATTTTATCCTCAGATTCACACCCTCACACACCGGAGCAGCGCTGCCCCACGCAGGCAGGTGGCGGAAATGCATACACTGACGGTTTAACGCTAACTAAACTAAAAACTGTTTTATTAATAATAATAATGTCACACAGAGTGTCACCGTGACGGTTTCCTCTGCCAGGGTTTAGTCCTTCAGGCCAGTTTCAGCTCCTCCAACACGGAGCTTCATGTTTTTAGGCACAAACAGGGAGAGGTTGGTGAATTAGCTTTAGCTAAAACGCTAGCACAGCTAACTTTAGCCACAAAAACACAAACGGTGTTCAGTAAATCCGACCTTTGTAGGGCAGCGCAGCTCCGAAACACAAAAACAGCCACAGCTGATGTTAAATTTACACAATTATATAAAAATTTAACAGTAAAGTAGCCACAACAAAACGCTGAAAACCCATCAGTTACACAGCTTCACTTCCAGGTCGGACTGAACCTTTCTGATGCATTTAAGGACGTTTCCACATCTGAGATGTTTCAGTGGGCTAAACTGAAACACATCAACCTTTATTGGTTTAAAAAATAAAGAAACGGTTTTATTGTTGATTGTCTTTGAGTTTCAGATGTTTCTGCGTGAGCTAATCCGTGATGCTAAAGTCCTTTTATGCATCAAAAGTAAAATGAAAGCTGCTAAACAGCAACTGCAGTGGATTTCTTGTGAGGAAACAAAGTGGATCTGAAGCATGACGGGATGGAAACGACAACGTGGACGTGATCAGCTCCGACGCGCTTTCATTCAGAGGAGTTACGTTTCTGCAGGCGGTCCGTCAGGACCAGGAGGCCTCAACTTACTCAGAAAGTAAATGCATTTTTTCTTTTTGTAAATATTTTTTTTATTAAAATGATTCTCCCTGGTCTGTTCTCTTTATGTCATGTTAGAGCCACTTGCTGCGCCGCTCCCAGTGTTAAATACTAAGGTAGGGTTTTATCCAATCAGATTTCAGCTAGCTTGTGTTGTCAGGCTGTGTGAAATCTGCCTGAGGTCTTCACAGGGTCTATGCAGGAATCTTGAAGTTAAATTCAATGCCTTTTCAAGACTTTTTCAAGACCGTCTCAAATTTTTAAAAATACCTCACCGCCATTCTGGTTACGCGGCAGCGTTCACCGAGATTCTCTTCCACCTTAACATTTCGGTGCGTTCGTAATCCTCACCGGGAACACCAGAGCGTACATTGTGATTTTGAACTTCTGCACCGCCCGCCCTGGTGCTCTGAGAGAAGGATTACTAACGCACCCTTTGTTTCCCGTTCTTTTTTAAAATAAAAATGGCTAAATTCACACGTTTACGATGTTTTTGGGACTCAAACTGTTGGACGTCAAATTCAGATTTTTTTCGTTCCAAAATGTAAGACTTTATAAAGCCGTGATAAGACTTTTTAATACTTTATAAGGGTCTTGAATTTCCCAAAATGGATTTATGACCTTTTAATACTTTTCAAGACTCTGCGGATACCCTGTCTTCAGGATCCAGAGCAGGCTGCTGGTCGCTGTGACAGCCAATCAGCTCTCTGAGTGGCTAACGCCCGCTAGCAGGTCTGATGTGTTGACATGAACGTGTCCCGTGACTGGATAAGGTCTTGTTTGAGCTGAACGGCGGCATTCGGGAAAATAATCTAAATTAACCCTAGAGTTTCGTTAGCTATCGGTGTATTCTTTAACCCACGATGGCTGAAGGAGAAGGGATCCAGTCCCAGCAGGGAAATGGTTTTCCTTCATTCTCAGAGAAGGGACTATGAACGATAACGGCTTCAGAGAGACGCTGGAATGGAAGCGTAACATACCCGGACCGGTTCCGTTCAGTTAGAACTGGCCCTCAAACGACCAGCCTGCATTAAGAGTAACGTCATGCGTTTGTGTGATTCTGTAGACTCTGGAGCCGTGGGGTCGTACTGGTGGCATTATGAGGTTTATTATTCAGGTTGGACTGAGTAGGAAATCACTGAAGGTCCAGAGGTGAAAGTCACGGCCCGCCACTGCATTTCTGTGAGCCTCAGACTGAATCCAGACAGAAAATTATTCTTTATTGAAATAAAAAGACTGATTCGGGTTGGATGGATGAACTTTAATAAATAGAAAACCTTTTAAATTGATTCCTAAATCTGAACGTTTTTCTAGAAGTTTTCTTTCTATAATGCCAGACCTGTTCAGAGTCCACATTTTAGGGAGGCTGTAGTAACAGGTTTAAGCCAGCGGGTGGCAGAGTTGAGCTGTAAATGGACCGATAGCGCTGCATAGCACTTGATGAAACAGAGAAAAGCTGCTACAGAAGCCCAGATGTCCAAACAGGGCGTGAGTAGAAATAAAGTGAAACAAAACCTACTTATTTTAGTCTGTAGGTGTAAAGTTATCCTAAAATGTCCAACAGGTTTGTGTTAACCAGTAATTAAATATAAAACTGCTTCACATCTGGATTCAGTCTGAACACTACAACGGTTCCTGGAACCAGAGCCTGAGGACCCAGGATGTGGGGCTGAAAGCCCCGCCTTCTCACCTCAACGCAACCATGGTAGTTTTAGCATCAACAACAAATTACAGCTAAATGAAACATTTTTCAATTAAGATGTTCCATTGGCTTACATGGAGGGGGCGGGGCTTAAATATATACTGGAACCAGCCACTGGGGGGCGCTCATTTGGTTTTGGCTCCTTGCTACGCTCCTGCGTCTAGTTTTTATGTTGATGGTTTAAACTGAAGTCACATGACCAAGAAGGTGTGATGTCAGAGCCCACACACACACACACACACACACACACACACACACCTTTAATGTTTACGTGTGCAGCAGGAATGTGCAAACACTCAGGCAGACGACAGCATCAGTGGCTTCACGCCCTCAGTAAGGACTTGCAGGCGCCTCAGCAGCGACCTTGATGTATTACCATGACCAGGTCACATGACTCAGACAGGAAGTGTGTGTTCAGTCAACTGAACAGCTGAGCAAATTATTAGGAGTTTTATGTTTAAATTTCCTACAAGAGCAGGAAAAATTCAAAATCTTCAAAATAAGAGCTCAGATATTTCAAAATAAGACGGAGGCTCTGTGAGTCAGACCTACACAAACCGGTCTTTAGTCAAAAACTAAAGATTTAAGTTGATAAACTTTAACATTAAAGCAAAGTTCGCCCTTAAACTAAAAATGTTTTAAAGGTTTTGAAGGGTTCCGGAGATTTAAGTTTTTCTAATCGTAGCAGATCTGGACTCTGAGGATCTGGACTCTGAGGATCTGGACTCTGAGGATCTGGACTCTGAGGATCTGGACTCTGAGGATCTGGACTAGGTCATGGGTTCAGGTCAGCTGTGGCGCACCACCTGGACTGGAGCGTACCTGTCCAGGTGAAGCTGAGGGCAGCCACATCATCACTGTCGGTCTTCAGCTCATCCAATGGGAGAAGATGTTGTTCCTGAGAGCGTTGCTGATTGGTGGAGAGGAGCGTTGGGATGTTGGCGTGCCAGAAAAGAGGGGCGGGGTCAGAATCTTCAAAATAAAACTCAATTATAAAACAGAACAGCCTTAATTTACAGACGAGTCAGTTTTCTTCTATTAGGTTCAGGTCCAGTTCTGTACAGTCCCTCTCAAAGACAGTCTGCTGCGCCGCCTCACGCTCCTCAGCCTCCTCCTCTTCGTCATCCTCGCGGCACTCCTCATCGCTCTCGCTCAGCGGCCCGATGCTGGTACGGCCCAAACACTCGGCCGGAGAGCAGGAGCCCCGGAAGTCCCCCATGAAGGTCTCCAGACCCACACACACGTCCCCGCTGCAAGACAGCCGCCCAGCACCGCGCTCCAGGGACTGGGGGTCGATGCTCCGTGTCTGAAAGAAAACAACCAATCAGAGAACAGAATGTGGGCCTGAAAAAGGACCTGAATCAGGGAAAATTAGAGGAGTGGTTTCTCATCTAGGACATTGTCCCAGCTGTACCTGGGTCATCTTGGTGAAGTCGAGGACGGGTCGGGCGCAGGGCCGGTCTGGGTCTCGGCGTCGCTTTAGACCCGGTTTAAGCAGCAGCAGGTCGCAGGGCTGCGAGTGGCAGCGCGGCAGCTGTGGGGGGAGGTTTCGGCGGAGAGACGATGGCGTGCTGCACGCTGAGGAGGGGGAGGCGGGTACTGGCCCCGCCCCAGCGGTGATGGTGCCGCCCGGTGGACGTGCCGCTGCCTGGCTGGGCACCGGGGGCGGAGGGAGGAAGGTGGAGGCCGCAGAGTCTCTGATGAGCACCGGAGAGAGGGAGAAACGCCTCTGAGGGGGGGGAGGCGGGTGCAGCGGTGAGGGTGATGATGAGCAGGAGGAGGGGGAGGGGAAGAAGCAGCAGCAGGCTCCGCCCCCTGCCGCCGCCTCACTGGGGTCCCAGGGGAAGCTCCAGGGCAGCGGGGAGTCCGGCGACAGCGCCAGGCTGAAGAAGGTGGGGCTGGAGGAGGAGTGCAACGATGAGTTCAGGGACGAGCTGGGGGCACGGAGAGGACAGGCTCCGCCCCCTGCCACCCCCAACCCTACGCTACCTCCCCCCATCGCCAGCCCCCCGCCTGCGGCCCCTCCCCCAGCGCCGCCGTGGCATTGCTGGCGGCTGACGGGAGTCCAGACCCGCGAAGCGCTGGGACGCCATGTGTAGCGGCAGCGTGACAGGTCCTCCGGCACCGACAGCGAGCGGCAGTGACGCTTGGGGGGCGGGGGAGGAGGGGGGTGTGGCCCGAGTCCTGGGGGGGCTGGACCCGCCGCTCCAGGTAGGGACAGCTCGGACGCTGAGGTACTGGGCGCCAGGGGCCGTTGATGCTGGGGCTGAGAGGGTCCCCCGTCCAGGGGGTTGGCCCCCTCCTGCAGGTGGGCATCCGGGGGCACCAGGGGCACAGGGCCGGGGGGGAAACTAGAGCTCAGTAACCCCCCCTGCAGGCCAGATTTGGAGGGAGGGCAGAGCTGCCAGTAGCTGCTCTCTGAGGACAAACAAAGAAAAACAAATAAACACAACAACAAGAGCATGTGACCAGATGTTCAGATACTTCAGGTTCTTTTGAGTCACTCCGATTGGCTCCCAGGTTGTGTTCACTCACCAGGCATCAAGCCATCTGGGGGCCAGAACTCTGCCAGGGTTTTAGGGTCCAGCAGGGACTGAAGGACAAAGATGTTTTGGTACCAAACGGACTTTCAGGTCCAAACTATTCATCACATGATTTGGTTTCCTGTCTGACCTGAACAGGAAGTCGAGTGTAGGACTAGGAGGTGGAGGGGGGAGCTTACCAGGTAGGAGTCCCCCGGTCGAGCCGGGTCGTCTTCCAAAGTCTGGTCCCTCAGGCTCTCCACCAGCAGCGTGACCACAGCATGGTCACAGGGGAGGAGGGGGGAGACGGGGGAGGGAGGGGGGAACTCTGGCCGTCTGTTTAGCCGTCTGATTGGTCCGTGGCAGGATGGCGAAGGGGGAGGGGCCGGGGCCGAGAGTCCACCTCCTTACCACCTCAGGGCCATGTAGCCCCTCCCACTATCACAAGGACATTCTGAGTCAGCTGTTGCCCTGGCAACGCACCTGCACAGGAGACACAACAGGTGAGTTCAGCAATAAAAATCAGATGAAACCGGAAGTCACGATCCGGATGACACAACACAAACTCAACAACAACAACAACACAACATCAAAACAAACAACACAAACTCAACAACAACAACAACAACACAACATCAAAACAAACAACACAAACTCAACAACAACAACAACAACACAACATCAAAACAAACACAACAACTCAAAGACAAGAATGTAACCCTGAACATCAGCAGAGCCAAAGACAAACGTTCTGAGGTGAATCGGCTCGATTTGAACTGCTTAGTGATGGTGCGTTCATGGACCAGTAAAAAAAATCAAACGTTTGATTTCTTCATTCAGACCGGCCGATCGCTGATCAGTCTGATCATGGTGGAGACGAACCACCAGATGATTTTAGTGCATCTCCAGTCAGATGAACTGGAACCTGAAGATGAACTGAGTCCGTCTACAAATTCAGAACGAAACCTTCATTTAAGAAAGACTCAAGTCTAGTTTTGTGATTCGTTACAGAAACTAAACCAGACAGACTCTCCTGCTGTGTTTAATAAAATTACAGAAAGAAAAGGTTTGTGACCAAACTGGAGATCACAGTTGAAAACATACAGGAGAAAAGAATTCAGCCAATAATCAGCCTGATATCAGTGATCGATGTGAAACTCAAAAATCTGAGGTTTCTGTGGTCCCTGAACACAACATCACTAAGCTCTGATTCACATCAGGATGAGGATCTTCAGGTTTAGACTTCTAGGTTTGAAGAGCTGCTGAGATAAGTCAGTATCGGCCCTCAGAACCAGAACCAGAACCAGACTCTAACGGTTCTGTTTCAGGGGAATTCAGTTTCTGGATTTTACAAACTAAAGGTCTCCGTTTGAATCCGACTCTGAACAGCTGAAGATTCTAAAAGGATCTAGAATCAGACGCCACAGTAGAACCTGCAGACCTGGTCCAGTCAGGGGCCACAGTAGAACCTGCAGACCTGGTCCAGTCAGGGGCCACAGTAGAACCTGCAGACCTGGTCCAGTCAGGGGCCACAGTAGAACCTGCAGACCTGGTCCAGCCAGGGGCCACAGTAGAACCTGCAGACCTAGTCCAGTCAGGGGCCACAGTAGAACCTGCAGACCTGGTCCAGTCAGGGGCCACAGTAGAACCTGCAGACCTGGTCCAGCCAGGGGCCACAGTGGAACCTGCAGACCTGGTCCAGTCAAGGGCCACAGTGAAACCTGCAGACCTGGTCCAGCCAGGGGCCACAGTAGAACCTGCAGACCTGGTCCATTCAAGGGCCACAGTGGAACCTGCAGACCTGGTCCAGTCAGGGGCCACAGCAGAACCTGCAGACCTGGTCCAGTCAGGGGCCACAGTAGAACCTGCAGACCTGGTCCAGTCAGGGGCCACAGTAGAACCTGCAGACCTGGTCCAGTCAAGGGCCACAGTAGAACCTGCAGACCTGGTCCAGTCAGGGGCCACAGTAGAACCTGCAGACCTGGTCCAGTCAGGGGCCACAGTAGAACCTGCAGACCTGGTCCAGTCAGGGGCCCGGACCCTGCTGGTGTCTGAGTCCGGATTCTGAGCTCTGTTCCCGGTTAGAGGCGCCTCTCTAAAGCCGGTCTCTCTCAGGCCGCTGCTGTTAGCTCGATGCTAACACGTCCCATTGTTTCCAATGAGAGATGCTAACGGGCTCCGGTCCCGGAACAAATGAGACTGTTTGGAAGAACCGAACCGTTCGGAGGGTCCGGACTACCGGCTACATCCGAGCTGCTAATCAGGTTTCCGTTTCAAGGTCAGCGCGGTCCAGTTAGCCGCTCGGCTCCATGAATCACGACCGCGGACAGGATTTGGTTTCCCGCACCGCTGGTCGGTCAGGTGGACCGGGCCGGTCCGGTTAGCGGGTCCGAGCCAGGAGAGGAGGCAGCGGCTAACGGACCTGCTAACGGCGCTAGCGGCCGAGATTTCAGCACCAGCCCAGCGAACCCGGGCCGGGATGGAGCTGCGAGGCCCGCTCATACCCAGAGCCCACCGAACCGGTACCAGCGGGGCTGCTGGTACCGGATCGGCCGGGCCGGGAGCTCTCTGAGCGGCGGGATGCTGAAAACAGAACCGAACCAGAAGGCGGGCTTACCTTAAGAGGTGTCGGGGCGAGGCGGCTCCAGTGCTCGGTGTACTGACCCAGTATTATTACCGAACCGGACTCAGCCCGAACCGAACCCGCTGCGATGAATCAAAGCGCGGATTGACCCGCACGCTCCGGGACCGACCCGCACATCGGTTCTGATTATTCCAACATAACAACCCAAACCCAGCGCGCACACGCCCGTGAGCGGCGTGCATTCATAAATAACGTTCACGGTGCCAGGAGGATGAAGAGGAGGAGGAGGAGGAGCGATGCTTCACCTCCGCACCTGCTCCTGTTCTGGGTTCGTTCTCCTCCACGGAACCTCCGCAGTCCAGGACCAGACCCGCACCACAGCAGAAACCCGCAGAAATAAAACAGAACCCACTACAGACACAACAAGCTCCGCGGCGCAGAGGATCATGGGAGCTGTAGTTCCCCGGCAGCTTGTTTACAGCAGCAGCGGCTCTCCGTGGTCTCCGGTCCGGACCCGAAATACACGCAAAACCAGGAGCGGAGTCCGGGAGCAAAACCGGTTCAGGTACAGAAAATAGATAGAATCGGGTAAAAAGAGACAAAAAACTAAATAGAGACAATTTAACATTAAAATAATGAACAAAAACTACAATAATCAGGTAAAAAAAAGACAAAAAACTAAATAGAGACTATTTTAAATTTAAAATAATGAACAAAATCTACAATAATCAGGTAAAAAAAGACAAAAAACTAAATAGACTATTTTAAATTTAAAATAAAGAATAAAAACTACAATAATCAGGTAAAAAGAGACAAAAAACTAAATAGAGACACTTTAACATTAAAATAATGAACAAAAACTACAATAATCAGGTAAAAAGAGACAAAAACTAAATAGAGACAATTTAACATTAAAATAATGAACAAAAACTACAATAATCAGGTAAAAAGAGACAAAAAACTAGATAGACAATTTAACATTAAAATAATGAACAAAAACTACAATAATCAGGTTAAAAAGACAAAAAACTAAATAGAGACTATTTTTAATTTAAAATAATGAACAAAAACTACAATAATCAGGTAAAAAGAGACAAAAAACTAAATAGAGACTATTTTTAATTTAAAATAATGAATAAAAACAACAATAATCAGGTAAAAAGAGACAAAAAACTAAATAGAGACTATTTTAAATGTAAAATAATGAATTAAAACTACAATAATCAGGTAAAAAAAGACTAAATAGAGACTATTTTAAATTTAAAATAATGAACAAAAACTACAATAATCAGGTAAAAAGAGACAAAAAACTAAATAGAGACAATTTAACATTAAAATAATGAAGAAAAACTACAATAATCAGGTAAAAAGAGACAAAAAACTAAATAGAGACAATTTAACATTAAAATAATGAACAAAAACTACAATAATCAGGTTAAAAAGACAAAAAACTAAATAGACTATTTTTAATTTAAAATAATGAACAAAAACTACAATAATCAGGTAAAAAGAGACAAAAAACTAAATAGAGACAATTTAACATTAAAATAATGAACAAAAACTACAATAATCAGGTTAAAAAGACAAAAAACTAAATAGAGACAGGTTAAAATTAAAATAATGAATAAAAACTACAATAATCAGATTAAAAAAGACAAAACTAAATAGACTATTTAAAATTAAAATAATGAATAAAAACAAATAATCAGGTAAAAAACTAAATAGACTATTTACAATTAAAATAATGAATAAAAACTACAATAATCAGATTAAAAAAGACAAAAAACTAAATCGAGACTATTTACAATTAAAATAATGAATAAAAACTACAAAAGATGAAATGAAACACGGATAAAGACACAAATATAACCAATAGAAACTCAGGTTATATTAATGTATAAACTGGAAATCAAATCATCTGAAACCTTAAACCATTCAGAATAAATCACCAGCAAACTGCTGGAGGTTCTAAACCGATGACTTTAACAACATCCAGATTGGAGCTGGTGAGTTTGTGACGCAGCTCTCAGAGCAACATGTGTAAATAAAACACAGGGAGAGGAAGTGGTGTGGCGTCAGGCCTGCTGGTTTTACCAGGATCTGCACTGGAATGGTCCTCATCCCAGTCAGAGCGTACTGTTGTGTGTTGGGGCCTGATGGCTCCTTTTGTTCATCTCTCTGTAGAGATGTATTTGGCTCATCTGTTTAAGCACATTTTGATCATCTTGAGGCGATCTAAAGCGACCCGATCAGCTGAAGGAAACTCACAGACGGGACGTGAACCACACTATGCAACTTTCTCCTATTTTTGTTTTGACTGATTTAAGACACTAGGAGGCGCTAAAAGCAAGTCCAAACTGCAGCAGTGCTACCAACCATAGCCGTTAGCATTAGCTGCCTTATGCCAACAGATGCCATCATGCTAATGTAAAACCACAAGCAGCTGTTAACAAATGAGGTGCAAATCAGCAGGTTAGTCACACAGCTAGAGCTGAGCTTTAGTTTCCTCACAGGATCAGTCATCAGGCTCAAAGCGTCACATCTAGAACTGTCTGGGCGGAAACGATCCATCATGATCTTTTTTCAGTCTGGAGGAGTTTCTGGCCCAATTTCATAATAAAAATCTGAATAAAAAAAAGGACAAGTCAATGATTTTGGATTACTTTATTTACATCTTTATTAATCACAAGTTTCAGCTTCGAGTTCCATCATAAAGTAGCACAAAAAGTAAAAGAAATCTCACTACAGCAACAGCCGTTCCCTTCCACTGATCAAGAGCTTTGTTTTTGAGGAAGAAAAAAAAAACACGACACAAAAAGGAAGAGACGATTCAGACGGTGAAACATCGAGGTGAACAAAGACAGGAACAGAGTGACAAACGGTGACCTTTCCCCTCAGTGCAGACCTACAGGGTGAAGGTGGCGAGTGCAGTGAGACCTCAAAGAAAACAACAAACTAAAAGATCAGAGTGTCCGCTGTCCAACCCTCCTCCTGTCTCTGGGACAGACATGAAAAGTGGACGAAGCTCAGATCAGGGACAAATCACGTCCCTGCTGTCAGGGATCTTAAAAAGACGAGAACCACAAAAGGCATTCGGGATCAAGACGGGGTCACGTAGAGGCTCCTCAGAGCCGGGTCCAATAGAGTCCACTCCAGATCAGTACGGGGTCCAGAAGAGCTGATCGGAAAACACCGGGACCTGCTGGTCATCAGAGCTGAAATCTAAGAAACAGAGCAGAACATGAGGACACGTGGGAGAGGTCAGAGGTCAGAGTCGCTTCAGCTTGGAGGAATGTTAAATACATTTAATTCGTCTACTGGCGTCAGCTTATGACCTCACCTGGGGCGTGGTCGGTCTCCATCAGGGAGCGCAGCCAGTCGTTCATGTCGTCAGGAATCAGCTGACCCCTGTGGGAGGAGCTTAGGCCAGGAGGAGAGCGAAGAGGCCAGCGGCTCGTCTCTGGATGCTGAAACCACAAAACAGGAGGTCAACTCATTTAACAAGACTTTACTTTGAATCCCGACACATTCAGCCAATCCTCCTCCTCGTTACCGGCGACCGCGGGACGGTCCAGACTCCAGGCACCTCCACAAGCGGAGGAGCCACCGAGGACACTTTGGAGGCTGCAGGAGGCTCCTTTTCTCTCTGCTCGTCTCCTCCATCTTCACACAGGTCCGAAGTCATCTTCGCCAGCTGGCTCTGCCTGCAAAGTTTAAAGAAAGGTTTTGTTTTCCGTAGATGGAGCCGATTGTTACCTGCTGGAGTCGGATGTCTCCAGAGCTGGTTGATTATGTGGGATTCTGAAAGGTTTAGGATTTTATTTAGCAAAGTGCTTCAGGCTATTTCACCACTAGATGGCAGCAGATGTTCCTACATCCTGAGTCAGTGTGACCACGCCCACTCACTGAAACAGGAAGTCTTAGGTCAAAAACCAGGGCCGTGTTCGAAACGTTCACCGGTTCCCTTAAAGGACAGGGAACAGCTGTGTTTGACATTTCCAACACCACCTGAATGCATCGTTCTTCACCGAGTTTTCAGTTGGGCGTTTCATAAACAGGGTCAGGGGTCACCTGAATAAAACATGATGAGTTATAGTGTCCTAAATAGGGTAGTCAGAAAAAAACTGGTCAAAGTTAAACACCTCGACAAAACCACTAGAAAGTGAACAGAACTCCTGAGTTCCACCTACAGCTGCTCCACAGGGTCAGGTGTGTCCATAGCATCCGATTGGTCACTGGCTGGAGGGTCCCACAGGTGCAGCGCTCGCCTCCACAGACGCACCTGCATGTCCCAGGAGCGCCGGCTGTACTTCCTGTACTTATTTGGAGTCGATGGGTGGAGCTTCAGATCTCTCTGGTGTCTGAGGAGAGATCAGAGAAACCAGCATCATCGGGGGGTGGGGCTTAGGCCACATTTCATCACCAGCTTGTTCTTACTGTGGGACTTACTGTGGGACTTGCTGCAGGTAGTTCCGATAGCCACTGGTGTTTTTGCCGTACTGGATCTGTTTCTGGCGCCTCTTCAGAACCGCGGCGTTCGTCTCGGTGTTGGGCGGGTCTGGCAGGCGGCCATAGCAGCGACTGTAGGACCTGCAAAGACCAACGTGTCCTCAACATGTCTCATCAGGGTCGTTCAGGTTTCAGCTCCAGTTATTCAGCAGAAAAAAACCAAAGATGGTCGCCATCTTCATTAGGACTTTACACCGACCTCCATTAAAAACAAACTTAATCCTCCAAGTCCAAAAACATTCCACCATATCTGGACCAGGATGGAAACTCGTTTCGTTCCAACAGTCGATGGTTTAACTTCAGAACAACCCGTTTACAGATGCATCAGGTTTGAACTGATCAGCTGCAGACTCACCTCTCATCAATGTCATCCGTTCCCACGGCAACGCTGCTGGTGGGCACTTTGAGGATGCAGCGCTCCAAGATGGACGGCCTGAGGAGAGAACAGCAGCGTCAGTCAAAAAAGACTCAAATGGGTCTGGAAGAGAACGCCTAGCAGATTTATGACGTTTAATTGAATGCGTCGTTATTTAACGAGATGTTCGGGTCCTTCAGGACAATCAGGTCTTATAGGGTTTTAAAGCATCAGGTTTCCTGACCAGCTGATCTGGTCGAGTTCTGGTTTAGAGGATCGTTTGAATTGATGCATCTCAGAACTTTGATGGGACTCTCAGATTCAGTTCTTTTAGAGAAGGTTTCTATTTTCACTTGATTTGGAAACATGTCATTTACTTGTTAAAGTTTTGATAATCTTCCTAAAAGCACGACACTGAGATCAGTCCAGGTTTCAGCCAAAGGACCGGGCCGGGAGCCCAGACGGGGCCGGGCCGGGAGCCCAGACGGGGCCGGGCCGGGAGCCCAGACGGGGCCGGGCCGGGAGCCCAGGTGGACGATACCTGCGAGGTTTGCTGCCTGCTGCTCGTTCTCGTCCTCTCAGGCCACCGGCAGCAGGAGGAGACGGGACAGGAGACGCGTTGCTGGAAAAAAAAAAAAAAAAAAAAAAAAAACAATCACTGAGTTCACAGCAGGAGAGCAGCCGTCTGGTCTCACTAAAAATAAATGTCCAGAAGAACATCTAAACATTTAAAAACTTCACACATCAGCAGCTCAGATCTCCAAACAAACGTTCCTTAACCTCCGACTCGTCCCAGGATGAGGTCTACAGGAACCAGCATCATCCAGGTGCTCCTACCTGACCAGGCTGTCGTACACGGAGCTGCAACCGGGGAGGAGCCACGGTTCGGGGTAGAAGCATCCTGAGGCGGTGGGCAGCAGGTCGGGGACGCCGCTCCACATGGCAGAAGACCAACCCTTCGCACAAACACACGACCAGGGGCTGAAACAGAAGCTGGGACGGCAAAAAGGAGGTCAGAGGTCAACTGGACCCAAAAGGAAAAACAAAACCCTGTCAAGGTCTCGGTCAGCACTCCAGGATCAACGGGTCCTGATGTGACGTTCTACCAAACGTCCCGATGGTTGGGATAGTTCTCGTTTTAGTTTCAACCAAACAGCGTCTGAATTACTGCTCAGTCAGAGGAGGACTTCTCATTTCTAGTGACTCCGCCCACTTTGACCTCACTAGTGTATCTGCTCATTAATTCCTGAACCCCAGAAGGTTCTGAACTCATGAGATCAGAGTAAAGTTTGGGACAGATCTGAGACACTCGGGAGACGTGGACTCAGGTCACGTGACCTGGACCCGAGTCAGACTCAACTCAAATAAACAAAAATGTTTAGGCTTGTTTTTCTTGGTTTGGAATTTAGAATAAATTTAAAAAATGTCATGAAAATTCAGAATAATCAGCCATTTTTTCTTCTTAATCTGCAGCTAAATGATACATTTGGTCCAATGTTCAGGACTCGGTTGACTCGTCACTCGGTTGACTCGTGACTTGATCCCACATCTGCAAACATGCAACAAACTTCACCATCGCTCAGATAAACGCCACGGGGAAAAACCTGAACCCTGAACGAGAGTTGCTGTGATGACATGACCTGTCAGCGCCTCCTGATTGGTCGGTTCATTCGTTAGATGTTTTTGTTCATTTAAAGAGCCTAAAAAACAGAAAAAGATGAAACTCAAGCTGGTGGGAAACAAAACATAAGTAAATATGATCAACATTAATCGGCCAGAGCCTTACAGTCAGGTTCTGGTGGGAACATTTTACTTTCTCACCTGCTGTGGTTTTATGTTCTGTTCTGATGTCACAGGTTACAATGATTTTAAACACAAAAAGGTTTTGGTCAATTCACTCCGAGTTCACAACATGTAACCTGACAGACAGAACTGAGGGAAAAACTATTAATGACTCGTATTTAAAAGGTTGGAGTTTAAGAAATAAAAACCTGCAGTGGGCAGCAGGAAATGAGGAAATACAAAAAAAAAAAAAAAACTGAATTCTAACTGCTCTTAGACTCAGATTAAAATGAAAAAAAAAAAAAGGTTTAAAAAAAACACACAGACCCAAATCAACCAACCCAGGATAAATATCTCTAACTGCTTCACTCAGACTTTAAACATCCAAAAGCAGGAATTTTAGTAGTGGGCCTACTATGGTCCTTGTTCTTGGCTCTGGTTTTGGTTCTGACTAGTTCTGGTCTTGGTCCTGGTTCTGGTTCTGGTTCTGGTTCTGGTCGTACCTGGAGGACAGCAGCGGGCTGTGGGTTGTTGGTTCTACTCCGCTGGTGGACATCTCTGCTGTTTGAGTTCGGCGCTTCAGGTTCAGACGCCATCGTTTCGCTCCCGCAGCCTTTTAATGAGACGCACCTGCAGCCAGGGGGCGGGGCCTGTGCGTGGGACTCACCTGGTCCAGAGAAAACCAGCATGAACCTGATTCACTTTGTTTTGATTTACGGTTGTAAATTAATCAGTAAACGTCTCATTTTGTTCCTGTAAAATACCCTAATGTTGTCTTAAATTTTATTTTATTATAGTTTTAACTTTATATTTAAACTTCAACAAAACATGGAAACAAACTGCCTCGTGATTCAGACACGTTTTGACTAAAATTAATTTAAAATTAAATAATCAGAATTTAAATCCAGCAGAAAAACGTAATAAAGGTTCTAAAAAGACCTGTTCTCTGTTTCCTGGCCTCTAGGGTTTACGTTTGTTTTGTTTTAAACCAGGTAGATTTATCGCTGTAAACCTTCGAGGATCCTGTAGGCGGCGCTGTTTAACCCAACAAGCTGTAGACGTTTCCGGTCTCAGAGTAAACACAATGGCGTCTGGCAGCGGGGTGAGTTTTATCGTTGTTTTAGTCCTTTTTTTGTATTTTGTGTTTTGTTAATAAATTAATGGTTGAAGCTAATTTCTGTCTGAGTGAATCCGGTCACCAGAGCCGCTCTAAGCTTCATCTGAAGCGGCTTAAAAAGCGTCGAAGCGCCGCAGCAGCTAGCCGGCTAACAGCTAGCCGGCTAACATAGTATACAACCGGTTTCCACTCAATATCACATTTATGAGCCACACCCGAGAAAAACCGATGTTAACAGTAGACAGAACAAAAGGACCTTAAACGGAGAGGACCTCTTTAAAGAGTCGAGGTGGAAGAACATCAGAGAACCTGATGACTTCAGAATCACAGAGAACATAGTCAGGATCAACATCAGGAGGTGATACGAGAGCCCTGACATCGTTCACCTGTTCCACAAAGAAATGAAAATCAAATTATACCGTAAATAAATCCGTAGAAACATCAGAGGATCAACCAAACTGTGGTTCTGCACCTTGTTCGATCCAAAAGGGGTTCAGATGAACTCCAGCTGCTTTTATTTGAACCCCTTTTGGATGACCAGGACCTGGATGACTGAGAACCTTCACCAGCACCTTGTTAGATGATGACGATGATGATGAACTTTTATTGCCGCTAAATCCACAATTTTTACAGGAATTTGTTTTGTGTAAAATGTTTGTGTAGTCTCTTAGCTTTGTGTTTAAGGGTTTGATTTTCTCTCCAGTCCAATAAGAACGACTTCCGTCGAAAATGGGACAAAGACGAGTACGAACACCTCGCTCAGAAGCGACTGGCGGAGGAGAGGGATCGCGAGAGGAGAGATGGTGAGAATGTTTGTTTCACTGCACTTTATTTTTTGTTAATGCGGCCCTGTGATGGACCTGTCCAGAGGGTCCCCCACCTCTCACCCTGTGATGGACCTGTCCAGAGGGTCCCCCGCATCTCACCCTGTGATGGACCTGTCCAGGGGGTCCCCCGCATCTCACCCTGTGATGGACCTGTCCAGGGGGTCCCCCGCATCTCACCCTGTGATGCTGGAGTCCTCAGTGGAGGAGGAAGCGGTTTAGAAAATGTTTTTAGTGGTAATAAAATCCTAAATCTGCCTTTAAAACATTTTATGAAACCATCTTTCTCAGGAAAAACCGCTCCTCCGATCAAACGGGACCTCCTGCGTCACCGAGACTACAAAGTGGATCTGGAGTCCAAACTGGGGAAGACCATCGTCATCACCAAGACGACTCCTCAGGCAGAGATGGGCGGGTTGGTTCTGATTCTGGTTGATAAACTCACTTTAATTTACTGAAGGGTGATCACTGAGCTGACTGGGTCTCTCAACGGCCTGTCAGAGTCCTGCTGATCCAACAGAACCTGGTCTGGCTTCAGACCTCATCAGTCTTTAGTCTTTAAAACCTCCGAATGAACCTGGAAATGAAGTTAGAGGTTTGACTTCCCCCACAGATCACCTGACGAGGTGGGCGGGTTCATCAGGTCTGCTAAATGGATCAACGTCAACGCCTTCCCTCAGGTTAGTAAGCACCAACCAGAAGCACATCAGAAACTGGGAGAAGCATCCAGCTGGAGCCACAGAGTCTGGGACCTGCAGCTCAATCAGTGGAAACGAGGCGTGGGTTCATTAAGGTTCTGTTGTATTTTACGTGGAATCAGATGTTCCTTTGAGGAGGTTCTGTTGGATCAGCTGGGCTCGGGTTGAGTTGGCTGCTATGAGCCAAACCTCGGGACCCGAACATCTGTGGATCATCCAAACGCTCCGCTCAGATGTGAGTCTGAACGGACTGAACACAAAGTTCTCTTCTTCTTCTGGTGCAGATATTACTGTAACGTCTGTGACTGCGTGGTGAAAGACTCCATCAACTTCCTGGATCACATCAACGGGAAGAAACGTGAGTCCAGACAGATAAACGTCTGCAGCCAGAGTCCCTCAGAAGGTGTTGACTCTGTGTGTGTGTGTGTGTGTGTTACAGACCAGAGGAACCTGGGCATGTCGATGCGGGTGGAGCGCTCGTCTCTAGATCAGGTGAAGAAGCGGTTTGAGGTGAACAAGAAGAAGCTGGAGGAGAAGCAGAAGGAGTACGACTTCGAGGAGCGCATGAAGGAGCTGCGGGAGGAGGTGAGCCGAGAGGCCACGCCCCCTGGTGGCTGGGTCCTTTAGGAGACCTGGAGATAAAAACAAAGGTTTCCCAGAAAATGTTCTGGTCTAAAAATCAGTCTCTCAAAGTCTGGAGAACTGGATCAGAACCAGTTTAACAGATTATAGGAAGGTCTGGCTGCAGGAAGACAAAGAAAGAGATGAGGGCCAGTTCTGGACTGGGTCTGGGTTCTGGACTGGATCAGAAATGTGATTTTGTTTCACGTGAACCCTGAGAAACGAGTCCTGATAACGTCTGGACCAAACTGACTCTGAGGTTCGGTTCTGAGCGTAACGGGTCGCTTCAGGAGGGATTACATAATTTAAACAGTCCGAATATTCTGGCCTCATAAACCGTCTTTACAGACTTTAAGGAGTTTCTCTCTGTTCTGGTTCTGGGTCAGGAGGAGAAGGCGAAGGCCTACAAGAAGGAGAAGCAGAAGGAGAGGAAGCGGCGCGCTGAGGACGACGTGGACTTTGAGGACGACGACGAGATGGCGGCAGTGATGGGTTTCTCGGGGTTCGGCTCGTCTAAGAAGAGTCACTAACGCTCAGCTGTGAGACCGGGTTCTGGTTCCTGCTGAGCATCAGACCAGGAGGAGACCAAACGCAGACCGAGGAGTCCAGATGTGCGCGTTTCTCTGTGGTCCTGGTTCTGACTCCAGCAGACTTTTATTTTGGTAACTTTATTCCGCTCTCTGTCTGTTGTGGTCTCATCTGATCCAGCTGCTCCTGTCTACCATAGGATGGAGATTCTGTGAATGTGTTTTTTAATCTCGTGTTTAAAGAAACTCTGCAGCTCACAGGTGAAACAGGAAGCTGCTCTGAACAGTTTTATCACCTGTGAAGCTGAAAAACACCAGAAAAGTTCAAATGAGACCAAAAACTGCAGCAGTGCCCTGTAGGGTGAGAACCTGACTACCATTCATTTCAGCAGCTGGTTGAGTTTTTGTCAGTTTTTAAGGTCATTGTATGTCAAAAGTATTTTTTTCAGCTGTTTGATGTCAGATTTCTGTTTCACAAAGATAAAATAAGTTCTTCAAGTCTGAAAGTTCAGAAACTCGGAGAAATCCGGAAGGACGTTTAATCCTCCAGCTGATCTGTATCAGAGCACGGCATGATGGGAAATTAAACATTTTATTTCTGAACATTCTGTAGTTATTAGCTCCCAAACCTAATGTTTTCAGGATCGTTAATAAAAACAATCTGAACGAACGACGTGTTCAATCAGCTTCTGTTTGTTTAGCAGCTTTGATCCATAACAAATGGATCCATGTTGGGTCTAGAGACGTGACGTTCATGAACGAGTCAACTCTTTTGAACGGCTCTTCACTGTGAACGAGGAGAACCGAGTTCTTGTAAAAAAACAATAATTTTTTTTGTATTAACTGTGACGTTTGAGGCCAGGAGGCGATATTCACCGACACTGCTCTTTTATTTAAAACAACATCAGTGAGCATAGCAACAAGAACCCATCAGATCTATCGGGGAAGCTAATATGTGATGCACACGTAGGTGTTGCAACAAAGAGTGTCCCCAAACATAGTTCATTATGACTATGGCGATAATTAAAATGCAAATTGGTTAAAAATTGAGCAAGTTATTTAATAGTACATGAACCATTGACACCAATGTTAAAAAAGGGGGCAGCTCTCAGTGGCAAGATGGCCACCGGCGTAGCTACGTCAGGGTCTATTGACGAACAGCGCGATTAAGATATCTAGTAATATATATATCTATGCTATCAGTACCGTAAAGGCCACACCCATCGGTGACATCACTCAAAGCGGAAGGATTCTCACATGAAGATACGTAAAAATATTGCAGATAATTTTCAGCTTTTTAAAGAACTTTTGTTCAAAAAGTGTCACTGATGCATTTAGAACTCTATATTACCTGTTAGCTAACCTCTACAGTTAGAACTCTATATTACCTGTTAGCTAACCTCTACAGTTAGAACTCTATATTACCTGTTAGCTAACCTCTACAGTTAGAACTCTATATTACCTGTTAGCTAACCTCTACAGTTAATTTGTATGGCTCTAAGTTATCTGGACCAGCTGACTCTTGGGGGCTTTATGCACTTCTGATAGAGTCTGGACCTGTGAGGAGATCTCATCTGAAAGGGGTCATCAGAGGACCCCTGTAAACCTAACATCAAATCCAGGTGAGATGGATCACCTGAATGGTTTCAGGATGTGATGTTAAACTGGTCTAAGACGGGTCAGAATCTGATCAGTTACACATTCAGAAACAGAACTTTCACTGGTGCTTCTGTTCCTGCAGCACAGTTGGCTGAAATGTGTCTGATCGTCTCTGAGGTCTGACTTTCTGTCTCTGTGGCTTCACGGCTGACACTTATCAACAGGAAGTAGAGGAGGAAGTTTGCTGTGTTTCCTTTCAGCGCTGCTGATTAACACCCAGAAACAGAAGCAGACTCGTATTTGAGTCATTTTGTTGGCGTTCTGAACTGGACCTGACTGGGCTCAGACGGCTGGGGACTGACTACAGGCAGCGTTCCTGAGCCACTTTGACCCAAACTGTCCTGATACATTTGCTACAGTGTTTCCCTGTGAGCCTCGGGGCCTGGTGGAGGTGTGGCTGGATGTATTAGAATGTTCTCAACATTAGAAACACATTTTCTATCCAATTAGTGTCGGAGTGAAAGTGGGCAACTGGAACTGGACCAGAACCCTTTTAGTTTAGTCAGAGGTCATAACTGAATGGATATAAAACAAAACTATGTGAATAATTGCACCATGAACACTAGGGATGTAAGAAATATCGATTCTGCAATATATTGCAATATTTTCTGTCACGATATTATATTGATATTGTGATATCCATATTCACATTTGCTGTATCGAAGTTTAAAGCAAATTATCAATTTTTATTTTATTTAAAAAACAAATAAATAATGGAACCATTAATGATAATTTTTGTAGTAAAATTAAAAGTATGACCGCTAGTTGGTAGCTGTTTTCACCTTCTTCGTTCCAACGGAGTTTTTAGAATGCTCTGACAGTTTTTCTACTCTTAAATTATGTTTTAAAAATCACAATATACTGTATGGTCTTTCTCATAGTAGTATAGCGCAATATATCGTATCGTCTGCCCTGCATCGCGATACATCGTATCGCCAGATTCTTGCCAATACACACCCCTAATGAACACCAACCCCCCAGGTGGACTTTGGACCAGAACCATAACAAAGTGACACATAAAGCGAAAGCACTGAACAAAAACTCTTGTTTTAAGAACATTTATTAGAGCAAATCAAACTTTTATGTTTTGTACAAAATTAAGACATCGGTTCTTCAACCGCAGGAGAACTTTTATTCTGAGGGAAACCTCCATGACAAGTATAAAGTTTAGATGTTTAAAACTGAGATGTTCCTCTCTACAGGACCATGAAACCTCAGCAGAAGAAACAAAAGTACAAGTTTCTAACTTGGAGTTTTCTTTAAGTTAAAATGTTCTGAAACTTTATGAATCAGGATGCTGATGCTCAGAAACCTAGCATGATGCTAACAGCCTCAGAGGTCTGCATCATGTGTTAGAACATCACACCTCCATGTTTCTGAACCACAGAGCTCATGACCTTTAACCTACATTTAGCTTCTAATCCTTTAAGTTAGTCTTCAGCAAAAGTTCTATAGAAACAGATCAAAGTCCAAACAAAAGCCCCTCAGAAAGTCTGGAGAACTGATCCAGACTGACCCTAAAACGCTCACATCTGGACGTCCAGGTGTTTGAAGCCAGTTTAAGTTCTCTAGCTGGAACCATTAAAGTGACTGACAGGACTGGACACATGACTGGTTTTAAATTTGCATTCTGACGCCACCATGGAGCAGTTACCGGCAGCTGTGACCCCTTTTTCTGCATGTGGCACTTCTTATTTCCATGCCTGCTATCCCAGAATGCACTTCTCCACCTAGCTGCATGTCTGTGAGTCATCAGGCTCAGGATCAACCTGTGAGCTGGTCTGAACTTCCTGTTTGTCTCATAACTGCTGCTGGGTTTTAGGACACGGCTGATCATGTGACACAAAATCAACACGATTCAAATAAAACGTCACTCAGTCAATCAGGAATAAAAAAAACAGGTGGAAACATTAAAACAGAAAAATGGACGACTCAGCACATTTCAACAGGAAAACAAAGAGCAAAGACTAGCAGGAAGACTGGAATGAAAATAAAAAATCTGATTATTACAATAAACTACCTGAATCACCTAAAATCACAGCAGCAACCAGACGGACGTAAATATCCTGTACTTCTATACATTTCTCTAGAGTTCTACACTCCCCAATGCTCTTCACAACACAGCAGTCACACTCACACCGTATCAGCTACGTCGTAGCCTCAGCTGTCCTGGAGCACACTGACATGCACCGACACCACCAGGTCCCTCTGACCTCCATCAGGTCCCTCTGACCTCCACCAGGTCCCTCAGACCTCCACCAGGTCCCTCTGACCTCCATCAGGCCCCTCAGACCTCCACCAGGTCCCTCAGACCTCCACCAGGTCCCTCTGACCTCCATCAGGTCCTTCTGACCTCCATCAGGTCCCTCAGACCTCCATCAGGTCCCTCAGACCTCCACCAGGTCCCTCTGACCTCCATCAGGCCCCTCAGACCTCCACCAGGTCCCTCAGACCTCCACCAGGTCCCTCTGACCTCCATCAGGTCCCTCTGACCTCCACCAGGTCCCTCTGACCTCCATCAGGTCCCTCTGACCTCCATCAGGTCCCTCTGACCTCCACCAGGTCCCTCAGACCTCCATCAGGTCCCTCTGACCTCCACCAGGTCCCTCTGACCTCCACCAGGTCCCTTAGACCTCCACCAGGTAGTGATCAGTTGAACACTCTTCACCTGTGTGTCTAAGACCTACGCCTGCAGGTCAGAGGACACGAGTAGAGTTGACCATGACCTGCTGTCCTGGTACCACGTGTGTCGATGAGCCTCTCATCGTCAGTCAGAGGGAACTCTGAGCTGTGTAAACTCAGGACCTGGTCCCTAACCGTCCCCGAGGTAAACCCAACACTCAGGAAGAGAGTCTTGAGGCTGGTGTTTTCCTCATGAGAGGTCTCTGGACTTCACCTACGACCAACCTGCCATGGGAGACTCTACCAGGGGCTAAGTGCCCAGAACAACATGGCTCCTGTCATCAGACTCCACTACTATTAAAGTATTTGTACTGTAGTAGTACTTTAAGGAGAATCAGAGTAAAGTTCTGTTACGTTGAAGGTGTAAAGCTGCTGTAAATAAACTTGATGGATTCGTTGGGTTTGACATTAAATACAAACTGAAACCCAAACCTGTCAGTGGAGGTGGACCTGCTGCCGGAGGTCGCTGATCTGACCCGGGTTCAGTGTGAGACTACGGACCGTGTGTGTGATGAACTCTCAGGCTGATCCAGGGTCTGTTTGATCGGTTTTCTCAGCGTCTCACTAGTTGCATCAAGTTGGTGCAGCTGCAGCGGCTGTTCCGCTCTGTGGTCACATGGGGGAGGGACAAGGAGGGAGGAGGAAGATGCTGTCTGCACCCCCCACCACCACCACCACCTCCACCCCACTCAAGCACTTCCTCATAGACGGAGGGAGGGAGTGAAGAAAGAAGGAATAAGAGGTAGAGAGTCAGTAAAGGAGTGGAGGAGAAAAGATAGAAGCCATTTTGGTGTCCTCTTGTCGTCCTCTCTCCTGTCTCTTCATCTGGAGACTCGCTAGAGACGGTGAGTCGGTTTCAGGAAGTAACAACCGAAGACACTCGTCAGTTGTTTCTGAGAATCTTAAAGAGAAGTTTGTTTTTTGTGGTTTGCAGGAAGAGGTGGAGAGTCGAGGCCTGTGAGGTGGTTGGAGCGAGTCGACTGGTGGACGGAGGCAACCAGAACCAGAACCAGAACCTGGACAAACCCTCAGTAACTCAGACACCCGTCTCTTCCAGGAGAGAGAAGAAAGTGTGTTTGACGTCAGGCGGACAGAAGTTGGGACATTCCGAGCCGAGGAGACGTGAGGAGGACCCAGGATGAGCTTGGACCGTGTCCCCTACAAGATGGAGGTGATGGGGTGGAGTCCACAGCAGCTGGCTGAGTACCTGAAGATGGTGAGGACTGTCTGTGTTTAGTCCCAGATCCTCCTGAACTAGGATCTAGTTCAACAAAACAGAAGATCAGCTTTAGGGAGGACCAAAGATCCCAGAGTCCCCTGGTGACGGCGTTTTAAGATGCTCACTTCCTGTTTGTGATGACGGTCCTCTAAGATGATGACCTTTAACCTTTAACCTGCTGACTGAGGTCTTGTCTCACAGTTAAGGAGGTTGCTGGTTCAAGTCCCGGATGTGGGTTTTGTGTTCTGTTGGGTTTTAGTGGTCCGGTTCTGCCCTGAGGGTGGTGTTCTGTTGGGTTTTAGTGGTCCGGTTCTGCCCTGAGGGTGGTGTCCTGTTGGGTTTTAGTGGTCCGGTTTTAGTGGTCCGGGTCTGCCCTGAGGGTGGTGTTCTGTTGGGTTTTAGTGGTCCGGTTCTGCCCTGAGGGTGGTGTTCTGTTGGGTTTTAGTGGTCCGGGTCTGCCCTGAGGGTGGTGTTCTGTTGGGTTTTAGTGGTCCGGTTCTGCCCTGAGGGTGGTGTTCTGTTGGGTTTTAGTGGTCCGGTTCTGCCCTGAGGGTGGTGTTCTGTTGGGTTTTAGTGGTCCGGGTCTGCCCTGAGGGTGGTGTTCTGTTGGGTTTTAGTGATCCGGTTCTGCCCTGAGGGTGGTGTTCTGTTGGGTTTTAGTGGTCCGGTTTTAGTGGTTCGGTTCTGCCCTGAGGGTGGTGTTCTGTTGGGTTTTAGTGGTCCGGTTTTAGTGGTTCGGTTCTGCCCTGAGGGTGGTGTTCTGTTGGGTTTTAGAGGTCCGGTTCTGCCCTGAGGGTGGTGTTCTGTTGGGTTTTGTGATGTCTGAAGATGCGGGGTTTCCCCTGCAGTATTTACTCACCATCACCCTCCTCACAGGGTTTTCCTGGAACTCGTTTCAGTTCTAGAGAACAAGATGGAGGTGGCGTTTGGATGTGGCGTTCTACGGGTTAGTTGGTTCTAGAGAAGCGTTGGAACGCGGTTCTTCTGATTGAAGGAGGTTGTTGTTGTTCTGTCTGAATCCTGAGCTGCTACATGGAGTTTTGCTGTTCATTTTCTACTTTTGGCCATTTGTTATCATTTGTAACCATAGCAACGGCAGATTTGTTTACAAGATGGAGCAGCTGATTGACATCACTAAAGCTCCAGAAAAACCCAACCTGTTACCCAGAATCCAGCTGAGTTAGAGAGGAGGAGTCATGGATGAAGATCAGGAGAAGTTTAAACCATCACTTCATCCATCCTGATGGGGAACCTGAGGTCTCTCCTGGACCAGATGGACCAGCTTGAAGCTCTGATGAAGATCCATCCAGAACATCATGTGTTTCACTGAGACCTGGTTCAGGACCAGATCCAGACTCCAGCGTCTCTCTGTCCGGCTTTCAGACGATACCAGCAGACAGAGATCTGAAGAGGAGCAGAAAAAGCAAAAGAGGTGGATTATCAGCTGGTGTAATCCAGGACCTGCTGCTGAGGAAGATCTTCTCTGCAGACCAGATCCTGAACTGAGATCTTCATTCAACAACAGAGAGACTTCAGTCAGAGGCTCCTTCAGATCTGCTGCAACACAGAAGATCCTTCAGTCCATCACAGACCACTAGAAGATCCTTCCTGTCCATCAGAGACCACTAGAAGATCCTTCCTGTCCATCACAGACCACTAGAAGATCCTTCAGTCCATCACAGACCACTAGAAGATCCTTCCTGTCCATCACAGACCACTAGAAGATCCTTCAGTCCATCACAGACCACTAGAAGATCCTTCAGTCCATCACAGACCACTAGAAAATCCTTCAGTCCATCACAGACCACTAGAAGATCCTTCCTGTCCATCACAGACCACTAGAAAATCCTTCAGTCCATCACAGACCACTAGAAGATCCTTCAGTCCATCACAGACCACTAGAAAATCCTTCAGTCCATCACAGACCACTAGAAGATCCTTCCAGTCCATCACAGACCACTAGAAGATCCTTCCAGTCCATCACAGACCACTAGAAGATCTTAGATGTATTTATTTATCTACAGTAGGACCACGCCCACTGATGACATCACTCTAACCTGTTAAATGAGACGTTTGTTTCAAACAAATGAAGTCTGATAAACAGAAAACATTGTTTTTGATTTCATTTTAAATAAATATTTATTTAGTAAATAAGACAATCTTTCTTATTAGTTTTTCATTTTTTAAACGTTTTATAATTTTCTAAATAATTGATTAAAAACTAATGCATATAGTCTCTGACCTGTCTGGACACTCGGAGCTTAACGTGTGTTTTTGTCCTCGGGGCAGATGAACGTTCCCGGCTGTGATAAAGTCGTTCTGAAGAACTCCATCAGCGGCTCCAAGTTTGTGGTGAGTTCACGACCCTGTGTGACCTCTGACAGGTAAATCCTCCTCAGGTAGAGGAAAGGAAGGAAGTGTTGTTCTCCACTTCCTGTCCTCCTCTCTGAGGCGATGATGCGTTAAAGATGGAGGTCCTGGGTAACGCTAACCTCGGTCTGCTTGTTTTCCCAGAATCTGACGGATAACGACCTGCAGAAGTTCCCGAAGCTTCACGTTCCGTGAGTTTGTCACATGACCTGTTGGGTTCAAACATTCAGGAAGTGTTTCCTCATCGCTGAGGTGTTTTCTCTGGTCACGCTTCAACGTGTCGGACGTCAAACTGATTTAATATCAGACAAAAACAAACTAACAAAAAGTCTAAATGAAGGTTTTTATAAGCAATCCTGACCTCCATGACCCTGAGCGATAAACGATTCCTCCTATGCCTGGTTGACCTCTGACCCTGACTTTAACCCTGACCCCCTGACTAGAGCCGTGAGTCTTTTCCAGGATGAGGAGGAATTCTGGCTCCGCCCATCTCTACAGACTTGTATTTCCGCCTCATTGGAGGGTTTTGCAGCCTGAATCCTTTTGAAGGTCCTGCCTCAGCATCTCCATCAGATTCAGGTCAGGACTTGGACTAGGACACTCCAAAGCCGTTCAGAGGAGGACCTGCTGGTGTGTTTTAGATCTTCGTCCTGATGCAGAACCCAGGTGAGCTTCAGCTGGAGGTCAGGGACAGATGGATGGACGTTCTTCTTCAGGATGTTCTGGTAGACAGCAGGACTCGTGGATCCATTGACCACAGCAGGTCTTCCAGGTCCTGACCCAGACCATCACTCTGATGATGATCCTTTTCTGAGATGCTGCTTGATTTTTAATCCAGGTGTAACAGGACACGCCTTCCAGAAGTCCAACTTTTGTCTCGTTAGTCCACAGAAGATTTTCCCAGAAGTCTTTGGGATCATCAAGGTGCGTTCTGGCTAACCTGAGAAGGTCATGTCTGATCATTCTGCTCAGCATTTCAAACCACTGAGACCAGTGCAGGTCTTTGGATGTTGTTCTGGGGTCTTTGACCTCTTTGAGGAGTCGTCTCTGAGCTCTTGGGGTGATCCAGCTGCTCCTGGGAAGGTTCTCCGCTCTTCCATGTTTCTGGATAACGGTTCTCACTGTGAGGCCCACAGCTAGCTTTAGAACCTTTTCCAGACAGACACTTCTCATTTCGTCCTGAACCTCCTTGGATCGCGGTGGTGTCGGACCACTGAGGGTCTTTTGATCTACTCCACTTTGTCAGGCAGGTGAAGTGGATTCTTGGTTGAGAACAGGTGTGGAAGTAACCGGGTCTGGGAGGAACTGATCTCAGCGTTCTAAAGATGTCCTCCATCTCGTGGAGGTTTGGACTTTAGGTCAGGAAGCAGCAGGTTTTCACACCTCTGTATCTTTACTCTGATCTGAAAGCCGTGTGTCTCCTGTCCTCGAGTGTTGAAGCGAACCGCCCTGAGCTGTTTGTGTTTCTGCAGGATGATCTTCAAAATCCGTAACGACATCAGTAAGAACGAGGGGAAGAGAGGTCTGTTTGTGAGGAAGTACGTTTCACACCAACACAAAAACACTGCATCCTTAAAACCAGCAGACGAACTCGAGAAGTGTCTGTTTGATTTACTAAACACCAGTTTTCTCCTCCACAGAACGCCGCCCAAATATCCCGAACCAGGTGAGTTCAGACGGCGATCTCTGATGTTAGCATGTAGCTTCACAGGGCTTGTGAGAAGTTTTAAGGTGGTATTTCTTCCCTCAGAGACGAGTGCTGATGGAGGGTGGGACGAAGGAGAGTTTGTGAGTCTGAACTTTTCTCTTCTTGGTTTTTATTAGTCAGACAAACGCTCCTAAGTCAGAGGATGAACCGGAGTTGAGTTTAGTTCTAGTTTTGATGTCTCATGTTTTACTCGGTCCTGAGTTCAGACAGGAAGTGAAACTCTGCTGAGTCAAAGTTGATCAAAACAAAGAAACGAGGTTTGTGCTCTGCTGCGACAGGAAGAGTGTGATGATGACTATGAGAGTCCGTACAGCGACGATGAGACGGGCAGCGGGGGGGACTACGAGTCCCCAACCGAAGACACCACAGGAGACTACGAGCCCCCCCCCTCTGAACGCTCAGAGGACCACAACCTGTGTCCGTCCCAGCCCATCGGGAACGGAGACTACATCGGTACGTCTCACCACACGCCTGTTCACCTGCTCATGTCTGACGAAGTGCTAAAAGTGTGTGTGTGTGTGTGTGTGTAGACAGGAGAGACAACCATGCTTCTTTCAGAGGCCCACCCCCTGCTCTGTGTCCCCGCCCCCTTGTCTCCACGCCGTCCTCTCTGAAGCCTCAGGTGGTGAGTGTCAGAACTGAAAGCTTTTCCTGTTTGGGTAAATATTAGCTCATGTTAGCATCCAACAAGCTAACTCCACCTTCTGGTTCTGTGATCAAAATAAAATCACAGCTATATGGTTACAACCTGCACTCCATTAAGCTTTGATATGTGATAAGCCCCGCCCCCACTCATACAGCTGGTTCAGAAAAAACTCAATACCTAAATATAGTGTGTGTGTGTGTGTGTGTGTGCGCGTGTGTGTGTGTGTGCGCGCAGCCTGGCGGGTCTTCCAGAAGAGACCCCTCCCCCCACAGCGTTGGACGGAAATGTGAGTAAAACTTCTGCTGTAATAGTTCTACTGTTGCCATGACAACAATATACGAGGCCATAAAGGTCAGCTTTACCTGATCAGGTGACGCTTTTAATCAGAACAGGAAGATAATATTTATTGATCAGCAAGCTGATTGGTTCTGGATGGAAACATCTGTTCAGGTCATGTGACTCAGCAGCTGGCTGTGACATCACTGCTGTTGTTTGTGTTTGTGTTCAGTTCCTCCTGAGCCGCCGAAGGTGTGTCGTGAAGAAAAACCCAGCAGAAGGACAGAGTCCCCCATCATAGGTAACCTGGACCCAGACCTGGTGCTGGCCTTAGTCTGAACTTACCATCAAGAAATGATTTATATCTGCTTTTTTCCTTTCATAAGCCATCGTTATGAGACATTAAGTCATCATTATGAGACATTAAGTCATCATTATGAGATCATTATGAGACATTAAGTCATCATTATGAGACATTAAGTCATCATTATGAGACATTAAGTCATCATCATGAGACATTAAGTTATCATTATGAGATCATTATGAGACATTAAGTCATCATTATGAGACATTAAGTCATCATCATGAGACATTAAGTTATCATTATGAGACATTAAGTCATCGTTATGAGACATTAAGTCATCATTATGAGACATTAAGTCATCATTATGAGACATTAAGTCATCATTATGAGATCATTATGAGACATTAAGTCATCATTATGAGACATTAAGTCATCATTATGAGATCATTATGAGACATTAAGTCATCATTATGAGACATTAAGTCATCATTATGAGACATTAAGTCATCATTATGAGACATTAAGTCATCATTATGAGATCATTATGAGACATTAAGTCATCATTATGAGACATTAAGTCATCATCATGAGACATTAAGTTATCATTATGAGACATTAAGTCATCGTTATGAGACATTAAGTCATCATTATGAGATCATTATGAGACATTAAGTCATCATTATGAGACATTAAGTCATCATTATGAGACATTAAGTCATCATTATGAGATATTAAGTCATCATTATGAGACATTAAGTCATCATTATGAGACATTAAGTCATCATTATGAGACATTAAGTCATCATTATGAGACATTAAGTCATCATTATGAGACATTAAGTCATCATTATGAGACATTAAGTCATCATTATGAGATCATTATGAGACATTAAGTCATCATTATGAGACATTAAGTCATCATTATGAGACATTAAGTCATCATTATGAGATCATTATGAGACATTAAGTCATCATTATGAGACATTAAGTCATCATTATGAGACATTAAGTCATCATCATGAGACATTAAGTTATCATTATGAGACATTAAGTCATCATTATGAGACATTAAGTCATCATTATGAGACATTAGGTCATCATTATAGATCATTATGAGACATTAGGTCATCATTATGAGACATTAAGTCATCATTATGAGACATTAAGTCATTATGAGACATTAAGTCATCATAGATCATTATGAGACATTAAGTCATCATTATAGATCATTATGAGACATTAAGTCATCATTATGAGACATTAAGTCATCATAGATCATTATGAGACATTAAGTCATCATTATGAGACATTAAGTCATCATTATAGATCATTATGAGACATTAAGTCATCATTATGAGACATTAAGTCATCATTATGAGACAGTATCCATTCAGTTACATTTTGAGGGGAGTCATAATTACAGGTAGATAAACTTGATTAATCTCTTGCTGTAAAATAACTGGAAGCAGAAACACAAAATGTAAACAGACTGAACAAAAACCAGCTCAACAGAAGACAGTTTTTAAATAAACGCCATCATTTTGAGATACTTTCTCATATCAGGGATCAGTCATAGTTAGGAGATACTTTAACATAATTACAACTTAAAGGAACCTCTTTTTCATCAAAGTGATGGAAATGGACTTTAATAAAAATTAAAACCATAATAAATAACTTGTTTTCTCCTAAGTTGTCCTGAAAAAGATTTTTTTTTTTGTTGAGAAAATCATTTTAATTCTCTTCATGTATAATTCTTATTATGGACTCTTCTGAGTAAGATTCCTATGTGTTTTTCTTTTCTTTATAACTCGTTTACTAATTACATCACATAAGACTGATTGGTTTGACCAATCAGAAGAGAGCTGGCGGCCCTCGTCTCAGTACTGGTCCAGATAGTTTGATTATTAAATAATGTAGTTGAGTGTTTTTTAATGTGGATCATTGTTTGTTTTTCTCAGTACCACAGCCCGGCACACTGGACAGGGTGAGTTTTATTTCATTTATTCAACACTGAGAGTACGAGGTCGATCATCTGAGTTACGGCGATAACGGAGAGATTTAACCGTAAAAACAAAAAGGGGCCGAACACTCGACCCTGAAGACCTCCAGAGTCACACACAGAACAAACCCAGCATCATTTCTAACTTTTAAATATGTTTGCAGGTGAGTCTTCAATCCTTAAGGTGTGTAAACATCAACAGACAACACAAACGTTTGATCACAAATCAGGTTTTAGTCCACACAGATGTGTTTGTGTTCAGGTCTCAGCCAGAAGCCTCTGATCCACCCGCCAGGCCCAAACCTTCTGTTCTTCCTCCTCCACCCTCTTCTTCCGTCAGCAGGAGCAACTCCTCGGCCCGAGCGTCGCCCAGCAGGTCCTCCTCTGAACCAGATCACATCAAAGCTGTCTGGAATCACTTCGTTACCTGATAATAACCTGATCTTTGTTTGTTTCCACAGGTTTGATGGCCGAAGAGAGGTGAGTGGTCTAAATGACTTATTGTTATTCTTTGGTTAAACGTCAGGGGTGGCCTAGAGGAAGAGAAACCGCCCCTCATGTGGGAGACCCATGTTCAAATCCAGACAAGATACCGAACCCCCATCAGCCCCCTGGGAGGCTGGGTCAACACAGAGATAAATAAATAACCCCAAGGAGATCAATAAAGGACACGTGATTATTATTATCAGTCAATACTATAGTGCTCATAAAAGTACTCTGATACCATGGAACTGATAGTACTTTACATAGTGAGACCCTCAGCTCTTAGTTTACAACAGTAAACTCTGGAGAAGATCAAGTATTAGAAGTAGTACTTGTATTTAAATCATCACAGTATAGATGTTCGGAAAAGTACACGCCATGAAGTTTAGTTATAACTGATGTTCCCAAAGGGTTAGCATGTTTTGCTAACGGCTAACAGCATAAGTCTGGAGCGATGTGGGGGGTGGGGGGGGGGGGGTTACTATGTTTGAGTTCCTAGACGCCTCACTGATCAGATGATGTGTTTAAACTGATCGTCTTTCTTCTCTTTCCTCATCAGCAAACACAAGACGAAGGTGAGTTTATTCATCAGCTTTTAACCAGAGATGATGAAAGACGACTTTTCCAGAAAGCTGTGATGTTTCTGGAGTTGATGGTTGATGTTTCTCATGAAGGTTTTTATTCTGTGACTGATTAACCAATAAAACCTCAGCTGTTTTCCTCTGTAACCAAACCCCTGAGAAGGGCCGTGGTTCAGCGTCTCTGGTCGTCACCTGGAGTCTTTTATCATTTATAAATATATTATATTTATCAGAAAAGAAATGATCAGCCTCTAAACCTCCACACTCTGCTTCCTTCCTGCAGTTCCTAAACACGGCACCTTCCCTTTCCTCAAAGGACTTCCTCCCCGCCCCGGGATCCCCGGAGCCCCCCCACAACACGCAGACAGGTCTGTAAAAACTTTAGAGACGTAAATAAAAACAAACCACAGAGACCCGAGTGTGGAGCCCTGAGGGACTCCGCTCACTAGCTACAGTCAGTGTTGGGAGTAACTAGTTACAAAGTAATTAGTTATATATTCCTTTTTTGAGTAACTAGTAATATATTAACATTACTCTTTTAAAGTAAAGTAATATATTACTAGTTACAATTTGAGTAACTTAGTAGTTACAACACCCCACCCCCACCCCCCAAAAAACATTTGCCAAGGAGTTGGATAAGACGTGTGTTGCTATGGAAACGGAGCTGAAGAGAATATTTGAAGCCCAGGAGTATCAACAGCTGATGTATGGACTGACATTAATAAAATATTCTTTAGAATTTACTGTAATTTTATAAAATAGTGAGAAAAATACAGTATTTTCTGGTGTCATTCTTGTGTAAAATGTATAGTATTTTAGAATGCCGTCACATAAGATATTTTGCCAAAAGTAACTCAAAGTAGTGTAACTTAGTTACTTTTTGGGGACTGTAATATGTAATACAAACTAGATTACATTGTTTTTGCTGTAACTAGTGATATTAATATATTACAATTAGGGATGTTCCGATACCACTTTTTTCAAAACCGATCCGATACTTAAATCTGAGTACTCGCCGATACCGAGTACCAATACTTCTACCACACAAAAAAATCCAACAAATTGGAATACAGGTTTTATTTTTTCTTCTCTGCTTTTTACAACAAATAACTGAGTTAGATAAAAAAAAATAAAATATATTAATAAAAATGATCACAAAACTAAAATATAAGGTGAAAAATAACCATTTTCTGTGATTTCACAGTGAAATTGTTGCAGTTTTCCACATTTTAACCAAACAAAATGAACTATTTGGCACCATCTCCAGCTCTCAACCCACACTGTTCCTCTTTAGCTCAATAGCTCCCCCTAGTGTTCAATATAGGAAACTACAACAGAAATCACAAGTCACAGACAGTGAAGCCACTGGTATCGGGTAACTCCAACCAATATCGATATCGGCCCGATGTCGATATCAGTGTATCCCTAATTACAATTTTAAAGTAACTTACCCAACACTGGCTACAGTATAATAATATAAATGTAAAATGACAGATTTTTGTCTTTTTTAGAAAGCTGAACTCGTCAGTAGCAGATAAAGTCTAACAGCTCATTTTGTCTCTTTTGAACAGTTCAAACTCAGCGAGATCTCTGCCTCACAAACTGCAGTCTGGTGAGAAAAACTCCTTCAAGTAGATAAAAACAATCACCTGAAAGTCCCTCTAGGGTTAACGAAGTCTTCTGTGGGATGGATCATCTCATAAACCATTAATGTCTCTGAAGCAAAAACGTTAGATTTGATGTCTGATTTAACAGGTCCTCACAGGGACACTAAACAAACAAACAAACGTCTGTGGCCTGTGAGGACCTGTGGTTTTAGACCACTGGACTTACTGTAACCAGCTGGTTTAGACCTGGACCTGATCTGACCTGGACTTGTTTTTGTGTAAATGATCTGTTTTAAAGGTCTCATGTTCATCCCTCTCTCTCCACTCTGAATCATTTCTTTCAATAACAGGTCAAAGCTCTGATTGGTCAGACTGACCCTTACTTTAAGGTCAGCTGTTGTTTTTCATCCAACCTCCTGAAGATAAACTTTACTTTAAATGGGCGGGGCAGAGCTTCTCTAAGCCCCGCCCATCTCTCTTCTCCACGTGTTCGTGAGACGTCAGTGGGTCTTCAGGGTCTCAGGTGAAGGGAGGAACTCGTTGATCAACCTTCTGTGTTTTGCTCGTGGCTTCACCGTGACTGTTAGCTAACGTTATGAGGATAGCGCTCCGTGGTTTTTAAAGGGTGGGGTGGGGGGGTGGGGCTCGGGTAGACAAAGGTGCTCTGATTGGCTCTGTCCTCTAGAGAGGAGTGGTCTGTTCAGGGGAATGATTTAGAAACCAGCCGTCTTAGCATTAGCTCAAAACACATTTCCCAAAAATGAGAATCAGGAAGTGAAAACGGTGAAAATATTTGAACAGTTTTGGGTCTCAGACTCAGTCTGTGGGACTGATCTGACTTAGAAGATCTTTAGGAAGTGGATTTAGCAGAATGTGGGGCCTTTAAGGTTTCAGTGAAACGATGTGAAAGTGATGAAACAAACTGTGTTTGTAGCTTTGGTCGAACACAGAAAGAGCATCAGTGGATCAGAGAGACGCTTCCCACCTCCTCCTGCAGCAGCAGCAAACACACAGGTAACACACACACACACACACACACACACACACACACACACACACACACACACACACGGTGTGGTTCATCCTGTGTGTGTTGCAGGATCTGGACTCCAGCTGGTACGTTGGTAAGGTGACCCGGGGTCAGGCTGAAGGATGTCTGAGAGAAGTCCACAAGGTACCAGAACCTGGTTCTGTTGGTCTGAGTTCATCCAGACCCGCTAGAACCACCAGCTCCTACCCAGAGACTGGTTTTAATGTGGTCCAGTAGAAAGTCAGAACGGGGTCGAGGGATGATTTGTGTGTGTGTGTGTGTGTTGAGGACGGGGCGTACCTGGTGAGGGACAGCACCCGGCAGCAGTCCAACCAGCCCTTCACCCTCATGGTGCTCTACCAGGAGAAGGTCTACAACGTCCAGATCAGGCAGCAGAACCAGCAGTACCAACTGGGAACCGGGCTGAAGGCCCAGGAGGTGAACACACACACACACACACACACACACACACACACACTGGAGCCTGAAGGGTTTTAATACCTGGCTCCTCCAGTTGGGGGCAGCACACTCAAGTCCAGTTTTTGTGTTCCAGTGTTTCCCATCAGTTGGTGACATCATCAGCCATTACTCCCAGTCCCCTCTGGTCCTGATCGACGCCAAAAACCGCAGCACCAGCCAGCAGAACCAGTGTCTGCTCTCCGACCCGGTTGGATTCTACATGAAGAGGCATAACTGGTCCTGACCGGCCTGAACCGGATCGAAGAGGTCATCAAACTAACCCAGAGAGAACCCGGATCCCTGGCGGGGTTCTGCCTGGAGGAGAACCAGGCTCTGAACAGATCCCGTTTCCTGTGCAGAGCTACTCTGAGCTTTAACGGTGGACCATGCAGACCCACACACCATGAAACCGTTCTACGTCTCGCAAACTTAAAGGACTTCTGTTTTCACCGTGTCCGTTTTTCTCTGCTAAATTCTAATTAAACACCTGGAGGTAAAACAGCTGCTTTCTTTTCTTTTTTTTTAAGTTTATTTAATTCAAAATAAATTAAAAACAGACAGAATATACCTAACACAAAACACATTAGAATGAAAGGAGCAGACAGAAGAAAATATCAATAATTTTTTCTTTTTTTTACAAAATGAAATGATTTCATTTTTATTTGATTCATGTATAAACGCCGTCCTGTTCTAATGTTCAGATCTGATCATAGACATTGGTTTGATTGACATTTTTATAATTACTTAAAGGCACACTGGGCAGTTTAAGCTTGTTTATAGCGCCCCCTAGTGTCCGTTTTAAGTCACTGTCATAAAAACGAACGGCCCCCTGCCCTCGCTGTGCTCCGTGTTTTCAACCATCAGCTGAAGGTTTTGTAAAGGGTCAGATCAGAATCCAGAGGAAGGCGACTGGATGTCTCTGAAGACGTTTCTCTTCTCATCCAAGGAGCGATGTCCGGTCTTCAGCTGTCCGTTGTTGGTTAACACCCTCCTCCCTGAGAAGTCGTTGGCTCCGTTGTGTCGGACCGGTCCTCTGAGTTGTTCTGATCAGATGCAGGAAGGTGTGAATTAGACTGAAACTGACTGGGGATCAGGTTCAGAGCTGTATTATAGCAGCAGGAGAGGTGACACCTGAGCAGATGACTTCCTTTACTCCTCTCTCAGACCATCCGTCTTCTCTGTCCACAATGTGGACGTTGTTTTCAAAGCATGTCCTCTAGGTGTAGGGTCTTGACCTGAGGAGGTGTCTCTCCTGTGCTGTGCCATGTTCTAGAGGTCTGGACAGTCCTCAAACAGCAGTGCTGTCCACTGAGACATGGTGTCCCAGTCTGAGGACAGGCCCTCAGGTCATGTAACCTCTACATGGAGACTCAGCTGATCCCAAAGGTTCTGATTTAAAACGGTTTGTCTTGGAAAAATAAAGTTTCCAACCAAACTTTTTCTGAGAACTTCTAGCAAAAACCAGCTACCAGTCTGTTCCTCTGATGGGACACCTCACGTCCAGTCAGCTCCACTGGGACACAACCAGAGTAGTAAACCTGGCCTGGACTTCCCTGTCCTTTATCTGAACGTAACGTCTGCACGCTGTGAACCCAAACAAAATTCACTGTTTGTGCACCAGGTTTACTGACTGAAAACTACAAATCAGGTTAGAGATGCATGGGTCTGCTGCCCTCTGGTGGCCAAACCGTCAACCTGCAGCTCACTGAGTGTTTCAGACTTCATGAATCCACTGCAGCAGAACCAGAACCTCCTCAGATCCAGAACCCCTAAAGAACCTCCTCAGAACCAGGATGCCCCTAATAGAATAAAGCTGAAGTTCAAAGGTCTGGAAACTTTTCTAAAAAATGAAATAAAAACTAAAAGCAGCTTCCTGAGAGTTCATTTAGGAAACCTCAATCCAGATCCAGACTTCCTGTAAGAAGATAGTTTCGGCTTTTGGGGATATATAAAATATTTTCATTAAAAAAAAAAAAAAGTCCTTAAATGTTCATAAACTGTTACTTTATAAAACATTTCGTTTCAGGTTTCTCTTTATTTACTTTACTTATAAAAACTTTTAAAAGCTCTTGTCACTTTTTCAAATGGACTTTTATGATTTGTGTAAAAGTTTCAGACGAATGTGATGAAGTTCAGTTCCTAACAAGCTCTTCAACCTGATGTTTCTACAAATAAATGAAACATTTCCTGTTTTTATTTATTATAATGCTGAACATAAAACTTCACGATGAAAACAAGGAGGACTTTCAGACAGACGAGGAGGAACGTTTGACTTGAAACCAGAACAGTTTCTGACTGAACCTGGTGAAATGTTTTAAGAAGATAAAAAGTCAGGATTAAAGAACAAAGAACAAACAGCTGATCAATAATCAGTTCATGAGTCCGAACACCGTTAGTGCTGCGGAAACGCTGGGGGATTCTTTGAGAGAAAAGCGGACTGCTCCTTTAGATCAGAGCTGCTCTCTGATTGGCTCAGAGCGGTCTGGGGAGGTTGGACACTTCCTCCAAACACTCGTCGTAGGCGTCCTGGTAGTCCTCGTGAGGTTTGATCAGAATCACGCAGGTCGGTCGTTTCGAGCCGGCGGACGAGCCCAGATCCTGGAGGAATTTCAAAATAAGAGTCTGACATCAGCGGAACATCAGGCAAGCAAACCACATATTAAATATTATTAAGTTGATTCACACTGAGAGATAATTTGAGGTTAAACATTTGATCCAAATCGGAATGAGTGAGTTCCAAACATCTGTAAGGACTCACCATCTTAGAGGGGATGTAGGCGTACGGCAGGCTTCTGTCCTCACACATGACGGGCAGGTGGCAGTACACGTCTATGGGCAGTGTGTCGCCCGCCATGACCACGATGCTGCAGAGACCAGACCAGTTCAGTCAGGACTGGAGTCACAAGAAAAACATCAAAATGTAGGAAATCATCACCTACAGTGTCCTGAGAGGGTCAACATACTAAAACCTCAATAAACACCAAGAGATTCACCACAAAATCACAACTAAACAACAACAAACACAATGAAAACAGGGCGGAACCACTTCTGGGGACACAAAACACGGACGGACCATAAACAATCCACTTTTTATTTTATTTTATTTATTTTTATTTTATTTACTTTAAAAAAAAACAATCCACTTTTTATAAAATGTTTAACAGATCTGGGATAATAAAGTTAGCTTTAATTTGACATGTTGCAAGTCTTAAAACCGAATAAACTCATTCAGTCGTTCATTAACCGGTCCGGTTCCTCTAAAGCTACCGGAAACATCCCGTTATTTGACGTTATTCCTTTAAAAACAGCTCCTAACTCACCCTTTCTCTCCTTTGTTGATAAACTTCTGAACTTCCTTCACTCCTCTGCGGATGTTTTTCACTCTGGCAGCTGAAATAAAACGGAGTTAATTCTGTTTCCTGCCTCAAATAATCTGGACACAAAACCCCGCAGGACGTGGCCCAAGAGCCCGGAGCGGCTCGGTTCCGTTAGATCAGACGTCTACCGGTCCCGGAGCGGTGTTTTACCCTTTTTGACGCATTTGTAGAGCTTCTTGCTGAGCTTCCTGGAGGCCAGCGGCTGGGAGATCGGGTTCAGGTTGGCGACCAGCTCCTCGTAGCTCTTCTCCGAAGCGCCGCCGGCGGCTGCCGAGTCCTCCGGATCCGCCTTCTCCTTCTTCGTCTTCCCCATTTCTGATCAATAATCAGTTACTAGTTTAAAGTTTTCTTACACTCATTCACAACACGCGACTAAAACGCACGTGTTGCAGCGTCCGCTTCGCTCTGAGAGAAACAGAAGCGCTTAACCGCAGCGCCCCCGAGCGGCCCGGAGGGGAACTGCAGCCTTTCAAAATACAAAAGAGAAGACTGTCTACTAATTTAGCTTTGTTAATAAAATAAAACAAGTACATTTAGAAAAGGTAAAACAAATGAATAAAATAAAATGTGACATTGGTTAAAAAGTTATAATAAAAAGATTTTAAAAAGGGAATTAAATAAATAAAAATAAAGAAGTGAGAAAAAAGTAACAAGGGTTTAAAGGGTAAAAATGTTAAAAAGAAAGTTAAATTTATACATAAATGTAACAAAGTGCTACTCCTCCACGTTGAGAGGAGTCAGCTGAGGAGGTCCAGGCATCTGATCAGGATGCCTGCTGGGCATAGATCATATCAAAAATAAACACTGACCCAGCATGTTCTGTATAAAAAACATTAAATATTTATTAGAGTGGCTCCCAAGTTAAAAATACATAAAATAATACTTTAAAAAACACTTTTACAAAACTAGTTCAAACCAAAAACATAAAAAATGCTGAAAAAAATACAACAGCATAAAAACAATAAGAGAGAACAACAAAACACTTCAATAAAAACAAATAAAAATCTATTTGATCACATACCTGTTTTTGATTTATTTATGTTAAAGTGCTTTAAGCTACTAAAAGAATAAAACATACAAATGATTCAAAGTGTTTTCAGGTAGTTCTGAACCAAAAGCACTCACTGAGGTCACCAGTGACCTCTGACCCTCAACACAGTTCACTTTAGTTTCACTCTTTGTCTTTAAAATGAAAAAAGGCTCAAAAACAAAGTAAATTAAATACATTAAAAGTGTAAAAACATCATTTATAAACATGAAAACAAATAAAATGATTACTGGAGCCAACGGGGAGCACGAGGATGTTAAAGACGTAAAACACAACGATGAACCAACAACAACAAATCAGGACGGTGTTTGTGGAGCTGTGATGTCACAATGATGACATCATCAGCTAAAGATGTCACTCAGCACCACGGGCAGCTGCCTCTTCTTCATCTCTGTCGCCATCTGACACCAAACACAGGGCTGACAGAAGGTGGAGAACAAACAGTCCGTACACAGGTCACCCTGATGTAAACAACAACAAATAAACACAGGTCACCCTGATGTAAACAACAACAAATAAACACAGGTCACCCTGATGTAAACAACAACAAATAAACACAGGTCACCCTGATGTAAACAACAACAAATAAACACAGGTCACCCTGATGTAAACAACAACAAATAAACACAGGTCACCCTGATGTAAACAACAACAAATAAACACAGGTCACTCTGATGTAAACAACAACAAATAAACACAGGTCACCCTGATGTAAACAACAACAAATAAACACAGGTCACTCTGATGTAAACAACAACAAATAAACACAGGTCACCCTGATGTAAACAACAACAAATAAACACAGGTCACTCTGATGTAAACAACAACAAATAAACACAGGTCACCCTGATGTAAACAACAACAAATAAACACAGGTCACTCTGATGTAAACAACAACAAATAAACACAGGTCACCCTGATGTAAACAACAACAAATAAACACAGGTCACTCTGATGTAAACAACAACAAATAAACACAGGTCACTCTGATGTAAACAACAACAAATAAACACAGGTCACCCTGATGTAAACATGATTTACACTGTAAATAAAAACATGATTCACTCAAACCCTGAGTGTCCACCAGAGGGCGTTTGTTGTCGTTACCTTGATCCTGTAGCGGTGGCGCATGGAGACCCTCATGGACATGGTGATGGGGTGGACACAACCCAACACGTCCAACAGGGGGAGACAGAGACACTGACCATACTCCTTAGTGGTTTTACAGGCAAAGCAGGGACAGCACCAGAAAGCACAGCAGCCTGGAGACACAACAACAACAACAACAACAACAACATGAACAGAAGATCAACACGCCAGATCAGGGGTGACCAAGGTGTAGACCACGGGCAGATTTCAGATTTTTACTAATGTGAGGCTGATCAACAAAAATCCAGATAAATCTTAAAGACTGTAAAAGCTGAAGGACATCTCATGGTAGAAGAAGTGGAGGATGTTCACCTGGACAGCAGACTGGACTCCTGGAGGAAGCTGAGCTCCTTCAGTGTTTATAACCAGAAGTTTTATAAGTCTGATGAGGAGAGTGATGGTTAAAGTCACCAACCACCTCCTGACTGCTGACTCGCCTCAGTCTTCTGGACCTGAGCTCTGACCTTTGACACCGTCTCACACAACCTCCTCCTGATCAGACTGGCAGCTACTGGAGTCACCAGCTCTCCTCTAAACTGGTCCAGGTCTTATCATTGTTTGTTCTGTTGAAACCCTTCAAGTCGTCTCCTGTCACTTCAGTCAGGTTCTGTCCTGGAGCCTCTTCTACTCATCCTTTATCTCCTTCATTAGGCACATTCATAGCTGTGCAGATGAAACCCACCCCTTCAGAAACCTACCCACAGTCTTCAGTTGGTCCAGAACCCCGTCCACCAACCACATCACTCCTGTCCTGATCAGATTTAAAATCCTTCTCTTGAGTTCAAAGCATCCATAACCTGGTCCCTCCAGATCTCAGTGAACTGATTCACATCCCCACCTGTTCTCTCTGTCGCCTGTCCTGTCAGTCCACAGCGTCCAGTCTCTCTGACCTTTGACCTCTGGAATGACCTAACCCGACATCCACACCATTGACTCTATTTTACTTTTCAAAGCTTGTCTCAAAACCCATTTGTTCAAAACTACTTTTCATTGATGAATGTGATGAAACAGGCAGGACCGCCTGTCAGCTACAACCTGATGGATGATTCTTACGTAGAAGAAATCTAACTTCCCCTGAATGAGACTCATGTTTAGAATTAAACTGACTTCATCTTGACTTTTATAATCCTGTGAGCTCGTTTATAAAAGTAGACAGCAACTTTACTGAAGGATCTGTTTTATAAGAAACTAGAAAACAACCAATCAAATCCAGGAAATCTGATGCGTTCCTTTAATTAATGAATGAGATTCATACCTACAATAAAAATACAAGAAACACTGTACTCCCCGGATGTTGGTCCTCTCAGCAGCAGCGAGTGATCCAGATCAGTTTCTGGTTTCAGTTTAAAGGAATCCTGTGATCTTTACCAGTCCAATGATTCATCTTTCATTGATTTTTCTAGATGTGGATTTTATAAAGTGATCAGACGCTTTTCCACACTGAGCATCACGACTGACTTCCATCCTGAAAACAAGTGAAGAAGTAACAACTTACACTGTCTCATGTCTTCACAGCAGTCACAGATCCCAGACGCCCATTCAGTCTCACCAGAGGAGACGCCCGCCGGCTGAGTCGACACCGTCCAGCTCATCCTCCACCTGACCTCAGATCAGCAGGTTAGAGCTGCTCCAAAACACACACACACTGGGTCTGACACAAGGAAGGTGAGCTCACCTGAGCTCTGATTGGAGGAAAAAACCTGACAAACACGTCCAGCCAGCTGTTAGCGTCACACATTCTTTATTTTGATGTTCTCACCTTCCTCAGACACACCTTTATGATCAGAAATACACCTGTACTATCAGAAACACACCTGTACTATCAGAAATACACCTGTACTATCAGAAACACACCTGTACTATCAGAAATACACCTGTACTATCAGAAACACACCTGTACTATCAGAAATACACCTGTACTATCAGAAATACACCTTTACTATCAGAAATACACCTGTACTATCAGAAACACACCTGTACTATCAGAAACACACCTTTACTATCAGAAATACACCTGTACTATCAGAAACACACCTGTACTATCAGAAACACACCTTTACTATCAGAAATACACCTGTACTATCAGAAATACACCTTTACTATCAGAAATACACCTGTACTATCAGAAACACACCTTTACTATCAGAAACACACCTGTACTATCAGAAACACACCTTTACTATCAGAAACACACCTTTACTATCAGAAATAGACCTTTACTATCAGAAATACACCTGTACTATCAGAAATAGACATGTACTATCAGAAATGGACATGTACTATCAGAAATACACCTGTACTATCAGAAATAGACCTTTACTATCAGAAATACACCTGTACTATCAGAAATAGACCTTTACTATCAGAAACACACACACACACACACACAGGGTCCGACAGCGGGGCGATCCAACAGAGCTAATTTCGCTAGCTGCTATGTTCGTCCTTCCCAGCTGCCCGTATCGCTGAAAGCTTTAATCAGTCGGTGTTCTCTGACTCCTGAGACCCGTAAACATGGACAGATTGCTGTGTGGTCGCCTATAACAGCACCTTTAGCTCTGAGGAACCCTATAATCCATCAGAGAGGTTTTCAGCTCCAGAAACAAGATAACACCAGTTTGATGAGAAAAACCAGATTCAGACGAAGGAAGTCCGCCATTGACCAGCAACACAGCACAACGGTGCAACGCTGCCACCTACTGGATACACATTTATTAATCCTTTTCTAGCTCTCCGGAGCGAGCATTAAGCATCAGTTGACGTCACATCCGTAGGACAGCGCGGGAAATTCGTTCCCGAATTGCAGAACATTTTACAGCTCACAGCCTGTTCTAGATGATGGAATGATACATGGAGGACTCATTCTGTTTGATTTAAAATCCTTCATCACTCATTAACCTAAATAAACTGAAGATGCAGGATGACTTTTATTAAAATCCTGAATCTAGCCCCTTTAAAGTTTAGCTAAAATTCAGCTCAATTCAGCTGGTTACCGGCAATTTCAGCTGAATCATTCTGCTTCAGAATGCATTCAAACTTTGCATTTTTGTAAGAAATGCAACCTTTTCTAGTTGTAACTATATTTTGAAAATAAAAACCGAAGTCTTAAAATTGTGTGTAAACGATAGTAAAAAACTGTAAACTACTTTAAAAAGTTCAGCTACTTCTATCAGGACTTTGATTTTGATCGACCCAAACAAATATTTCACTTCATTCTCAGAAATGTCACCGCACTACAAACAACTTCAGATAGTTTTCAAAAACCTAAGTACTTTCAAAGCTTTGAAAATACTACAACATAATTCAAGTACCTGTAGGAGCCCTGTAGTTATTAGAAGACTGTCTAAAAGTTCTGTGTTTAACTTCCTGTTCAGTGAACTAAAGTCATTAAGATTTACTTCCTCCTTTTCTAAAACACTTTAAAGTGAATCCAGGTCAAACACAAATACACAGACTTGTATATAGTACTGTAAGTACATAAAATATATTTCTAGAAGTTCCTCATAGAAAATTTGTTTACTAGAATTAGTACTGAGTGAGTTCAGGAACCAGGAAAGATGTCAGAATATTTATTACTGCATAGCAATGGTGCATTCACTGACAGGAGGAAAATCCCAACCTGGGTCTCAGACTGGTTGTAGCCCTTTAAGGTCCGACACGTTAAATAATATTCATAAAACTCACATTTTTTTAAATTTGAAACATTTGTTTGCTAATGTTAATATAACAACCATTGACCGTCATATTACATTTATTGTGCAACTATGTAATAATACAACAATAACACAAAAACATTTTCATTTGACACGTTAGTACATACAGTATGTATGCATATATATATATATATATATATATATATATATATATATATATATATAT
>SSNR01000038.1:2931355-2949762 GCA_006937965.1 Callopanchax toddi | reverse complement strand
CAGAACCAGAACCAGAGTCAGAACCAGAACTAGAGTCAGAACCAGAACCAGAGTCAGAACCAGAGTCAGAACCAGAACTAGAGTCAGAACCAGAACCAGAGTCAGAACCAGAACTAGAGTCAGAACCAGAACCAGAGTCAGAACCAGAACCAGGAGACCTACAGCTGGTTTCCCTCCACATGTTCTGGATAAAACTAAACGACTGCTCTGAGCATCAGGTGGGACTGAAGTTCAGGAGCTGCAGCTTTTTATTCGTTTAAATAAAAAAATACAATTTTTAAAATGATTCATTAGAGTTTTCTCATGTTTGCATCCTTTAAGCAGAGAGAAACTAGAGGAGGGCTCTGAGTCAGGCGCAGCTGAAGGCCAGAACCAACCATTTAAGGTCACTTCAGGTTTTCCTGAGTGGTGCAGAGATGCTGCAGCTTGCTGTGATGCTGTGGTTAACTCATGACTTCCTGGGTGGTCTCGTGACTCTTCGGGTCTCACTGACACCTTTAAGCCTTGACATTTAAAAAAAGCCTGAGTCAGCTGAACGTCGGGTCCAGCGATCAGTCAGAGGAAGTCTCTGGTTTCTCTGCTCTCCTTGTTAAAGTTTCTGTTTCTCATCAAAAGAAAGAAAACCCAGCTGCTGACATTAAAGACCTGTGACCTTTATGGTGACTGAAGACCTCGAACAGTAGAACCTGGAGTCAGCTGGTCTTAGACCATAAACTTTAAACAACCTAAGAAGATGAACTAGAACATCTCTGAAGAAGTTCTAAAGGGTCTCAGAGCAGCTGCTGTCTGAAACTCCAACGTCACTAGTCAGCACTAAACCAGTTTAATGTAAACATGTAGAAAACAGGTGGTTTGATCTGATTGGTTAGTTTTTGGTGTTTTCTCTTTGGTGATACTGTCTGAATTACAGAGGATCATTATTGTTGTATCAGAGGAGTGATGTGTGATATAAAAGGGGCGGAGCCACAAACGGTTTTACTTCTGCATCCTGTCAAACAGATCAACGAATCTGTGAGACGACATTAAGATGAAACAAACACAAAATGAACGAATGTTAAAGCTGCGGTCAGTGGTTCGTCAGGGTCACCATGGTAACCACACACCTGCATCTTTTTTGCTGACATCAAACAGGAAGTCTTAGACTAAACAGGAAGTCTCAGACTAAACAGGAAGTCTCAGACTAAACAGGAAGTCTCAGACTAAACAGGAAGTCACAGACTAAACAGGAAGTCTCAGACTAAACAGGAAGTCTCAGACTAAACAGGAAGTCTCAGACTAAACAGGAAGTCTCAGACTAAACAGGAAGTCTCAGACTAAACAGGAAGTCAGACTAAACAGGAAGTCTCAGACTAAACAGAAAGTCAGACTAAACAGGAAGTCTCAGACTAAACAGGAAGTCTCAGACTAAACAGGAAGTCAGACTAAACAGGAAGTCTCAGACTAAACAGGAAGTCTCAGACTAAACAGGAAGTCTCAGACTAAACAGGAAGTCTCAGACTAAACAGGAAGTCTCAGACTAAACAGGAAGTCAGACTAAACAGGAAGTCTCAGACTAAACAGAAAGTCAGACTAAACAGGAAGTCTCAGACTAAACAGGAAGTCTCAGACTAAACAGGAAGTCAGACTAAACAGGAAGTCTCAGACTAAACAGGAAGTCTCAGACTAAACAGGAAGTCTCAGACTAAACAGGAAGTCTCAGACTAAACAGGAAGTCTCAGACTAAACAGGAAGTCAGACTAAACAGGAAGTCTCAGACTAAACAGAAAGTCAGACTAAACAGGAAGTCTCAGACTAAACAGGAAGTCTCAGACTAAACAGGAAGTCAGACTAAACAGGAAGTCTCAGACTAAACAGGAAGTCTCAGACTAAACAGGAAGTCTCAGACTAAACAGGAAGTCTCAGACTAAACAGGAAGTCTCAGACTAAACAGGAAGTCAGACTAAACAGGAAGTCTCAGACTAACAGCAGCTACGTGAAAACTAGAAGTCGTTTATAAAAACTTGAACTGGGAGCAGCAGAAGCTCTGATGGTTCTACTGGGATTGATGGAGACCTGATGAGTTAAAAAGACTCCACTTCCTGTCTGGAACAGAATATCCTGAGCTAAAACACGCTGACTTGTGGGAGTTAGAAACCCTGAAAGTGAACCTGTGATTGGGTGAAAACCATCACAGCTATCAGAAGACCAGTTCAGCCAGATGAAGTCCAGCTTCCTGAGACCTGTCTGAACCATGAGAGGTCTACCTGAGCTGTAGAGCTCCTAACACAGAGGAGGAGGGTCATGGATGTCACAATAAGGGAAGTGTGTCTCATTGATGAGGTCCCAGGAGGAACTGAGCCCTCTGATGGGTCCTGACTGCAGTCTGAGAGCTGCTCTGTGGTTTCAGGTGTTTCGGTCTGAGGCGTGACTGACTCATGTGACGATGATGCTGTGATGAAGAAGCAGTTTCCAGAGAGAGCGGCTGTGATGAGATACGCTGAGTCATGGTTTACCAGCAGAGAGGATGCAGTTACCACCTTCTTCTGAGAGTTACACACTAATCAGTTTGTAATCAGAAAACTCAAAAACACTCACAGTTTGAGGCGCCGCCATCTTCTCGCTGCAGACACAGAAACATCAGCGCGTTAGAGATCAAAGACTTCCTGATTAAACAAAAATAAAGCAGGAGACACAACATGGTGCTGATTTACTGATATTTCAACGCTTTTCCAGAACACGAGTCCAAAACTTTAAAAGTTTGGCTGATTTTATATGTCTGAGGAGCAGAACCTCCCAAACTCCTGCCTGATTTATAAAACTTACTCGTGCAAAAAACGAGCCTGAAAGTTTCATCAGTCACTTTTTACACAAACTTTAGGATTTATAAAAGAAAAGGTGACGGAAAAATGTGGAAACTTTACGCAAACTTTGAACCCTGTGTGAGCACATTTAGGAGAAACCTGAGAGAGCAGCTGGTGAGATGGTTACATGGTGAATTTAGGACACGTGTTCAGACTGTAGACCCTCACACACAACTGACCCTAACCCTCGGACCGAAAGCGCCTCACTTCCTTTCTGCTTGGATCCTCCATTAATGCTGCTGGAGCATTTTTCAGCAGAACATCCAGGAAGTGAGAGAAGGACAGAAACAGCTGTTAGCGCTTCAATTTTAGGAAAAAACACCAGAGTCCCAAAAAGAAAAACACCTTTTCAGCTAGCAGGAAACTAAAAACGTTTGGACGTAGAAAGAGGAAAAACCTGGGGCAACGTTAGCATAGTGCTTCAACGGCTGGTGTTTTGTTCTCTATTGTTACTGTGGCAATGTGTGGTCCCATGTTCGGGGAGGCGGGGTACAAGGATTATACCTGATGGGGGGGTGAGAGCTCTGAGACGTGTTTGTGTAAAATAGCTAGCGATACCTAGCTTGTTTGAAGATTACACAGTGCAGCTTTAAGCACATTTTTAGTAAAGATTCTACACAAAGTTTTATAAACGAGGCACCTGGTCTGCTACCAGGTCCACAAAGCACCTAAATGTTCCTGCAGGAGGTGGATCCACAGGTGGACAAGCCCGTGTAAGCGGTTTGAGCCCCGCAGATGAAAGCCCGGCCACCAGGCACTCGAACATGGGCCCCAACCCAAGGCCTGGCTCCAGGATGGGACCATAGGTACTCCTGAACTCTGATGACCAATCAACTAAAGGTCTTCTGAACCAATCTGTGTCTCACCCTTCACCTCGGAACAATTTTCCTTAGGAAAGCCTACCAGGGACGTCTTAACTCCTCGGACCATTATGGCGGTCAGACTCCTCCACCACAGTAAAGTGGAGGTTCAATGAGAAGAATGATGTGGACTCTGAAGCAGTCTGTAGTGAAGAGGAGCCAGAAAGCAAAGGTCTCAAATTAACGGTGGATCTACGTTTCTACCCTCACCTACCACCATGAACTTTGGGTAATGACTGAGAGAACGAGATCACGAATACAAAAAAGGTTTTAAGGCTCAGCCTTAGAGAAAGGGTGAGGAGCTCAGACATCCAAGAGGAAGTACATCTGCTGGCCTGGAAGCACCTTGGGGTCCCACCAGAGGAGCTGGTCTAAAAGTTTAAATGTTGATGTCTGAGTGGTCAGATGCTCAGTCAAAGATCAAACCAGGTCCGCCGAGTCTAGATTAAACCCATCCCTAGTCCCAACCTGTCCCCGTAGTCTGAAACCGACCAAACAGAGGACCAGTCCAATGGCCACCAACTCCTCTAAGGCCACTAGATGAGTTTGAGATGGAGACGTGTTTTAGATAAAGTTGTCTCAACTCACCAATGATGAAGAGTCCTGCTGCAGAGACCAGAGCCACCATATGGAACAGAACACACACCAGGACCACCATCAGCGATCCGCCCTGCTGCTGAGACACACACACACGCACACACATGTGTTCAGAGATGATTCCAGGAGAGATAACTCATTTTGTCATGTTCTGCCTCTTGTGTCCAGTTTGTGCCTGTGTTTCTCCTCCTGTGTCCTGCACTAATCCCCTCCAGGTGTATCTCGTCTCCTTGATTAGCTCCTCTCTATATGCTGTTTAGTTCAGTCACTCCCTGTTGCTTCCTGGGGTTGTGTCCCCAGCCTCGTGTGTCCTGTGTCTCCTGAGTCCTGCCACCAATAAAGCTGTTTTATGTTTAACCTCACCTGTTCCTGCCTCCGTCCTCCTGCGTTTGGGTCCTGCAATCCCCAGTCCATGACACAGTTAGTGGAATGAAGGTCACCTGAGGTCAGTGACTGTCTCAGGTGATTGTAGTATAAAGACACCTGATAGGTAATCAGTGTTCCCGCTACCGTTACAGCTTTAAAATTTTCAGTCAGGTGATGGATAAGATCATTTCTAAGACTCTGAACATCTGGTGTTGAGTTAATCCTATCACCTATTTTAGGTTATATATTATTTAATCATAATCAGTTTCTACTTTGACATTAAAGTTTTACTTTGTAAAATATTTTGTCATAGAAGCCAAATTAATTTGCTTATGATTGATTTATAAACGTTTTACAGGCTCAGTATCAGCCTATAAACCCTGAATCTTAATCAGTGAGAGAAACCACATGAATGTTCAAACAGGATGATGCTCCTCTCACCTCAGCTGTGTGGTTGCTCTGTGATGGAGTCAGGCGCTTCTCTGTGGTCATGGGACCTGTATAGGACGAGGAAGTGAAAGCAGATGTTTTTAGAACAGCTGTATCAGCAGCATTATGTCAGAACTGAGACAAAAAGTCAGACGGAGCTGTAGCTGGAATCACAAACAAATCCTTCTAACTACTGCTGCTGATTAAACCAAAACCCTCTGGTATCAAATGGATAAATAATGTTGAAAATCTAGTTATAAATAAAGGTATTCTACAGAAAAATGAGACAAACATTAAAATCAGACTGTAAAACTCACTGACCCAGAACATGTTTTATAAACCCCTCTGGTTCAAAATATTCACACTAATGCATTATAATATTATATTACCTGTTAGCTAACCTCTACAGTTAGAACACTTATATAACCTGTTAGTTAACCTCTACAGTTAGAACTCTATATTACCTGTTAGCTAACCTCTACAGTTAGAACTCTATATTACCTGTTAGCTAACCTCTACAGTTAGAACTCTATATTACCTGTTAGTTAACCTCTACAGTTAGAACTCTATATTACCTGTTAGTTAACCTCTACAGTTAGAACTCTATATTACCTGTTAGCTAACCTCTACAGTTAGAACTCTATATTACCTGTTAGTTAACCTCTACAGTTAGAACACTATATTACCTGTTAGCTAACCTCTACAGTTAGAACTCTATATTACCTGTTAGTTAACCTCTACAGTTAGAACTCTATATTACCTGTTAGCTAACCTCTACAGTTAGAACACTTATATTACCTGTTAGCTAACCTCTACAGTTAGAACACTATATTACCTGTTAGCTAACCTCTACAGTTAGAACTCTATATTACCTGTTAGTTAACCTCTACAGTTAGAACTCTATATTACCTGTTAGCTAACCTCTACAGTTAGAACTCTATATTACCTGTTAGTTAACCTCTACAGTTAGAACACTTATATTACCTGTTCCCCTGCTGTAGAATAATAACTGACAGTAGCCCCTTTAGAACCGTGATGACCCTTAAAGCTGTGAATGAGTTGGAGTACCTGTATTAGTTGTAGTTTTATTAGTAGTACCAGTAGTCTGATTAGCTGGTCCTGTCTCTGGTTCTGTTGCTGGTAGCGTGGTCGGACCTGGAGCTGAACATCAACACAGCATGTGACATCACCAACAACGTCATCATCAAAGAATCAAATCCTCTCAACTTGAATCAGAGATCAGATCCTGATGCTGTTCCTCCACTCGTCCATTAAAACACCAAACATCAGACAGAAAGCTGGAGTTTAGCTCCAACAGCTGACTATCAAAACTTTACCTCCATCAATGATCAGCTGAAGGATGAAGCGTCTCTCAGATAAGTTTTTATCCTTTTCTTCAGTATTTTCTGTAAGCTGTGATTTTACAGAAACAGTAACAGATGTCTAAAAGCTGCCTCACCAGGTTACAGTAACACATATTCTGGGTTGTTTAAACATTGTGTAATGTTTCTAGGTCAGGTGGTTTCAACACAGGAAGCTGTCAAACAGCACAACGTTTCAGAATGATTAAAAATTAACTGGTTTACTGGTTAGTGAGGGTCTTTGTGGTGTTTCTTGTGAATTATGTTTCCATAGAAAGTCTAAATGCCAATGAAAGTAATTTCACAGTCAGGCCCAGGCTGGTGGTACTGATGTATAATCTGTGTCATTCACTAACAATTCTGTTATTATTGCCTCTAACCTCAAAAACTGATAATAATAAATGTGAATATTAAAAAGTTAAAAAGACAAAATGTTGGTTTTTTAAATCTATTGCAGGCTTTAGGACTTTTAGTCAGCTGACGTTAACCGTTGCTATGGTTTTGTTGTCCTTAATTCTCATTTTTAGTAAACACAGAAACTAATCATCAGTAATAAAACAACACGTTTATTTGTTTTATTTGTATTGATGTTTTTGTGGTTCTGAACAAGAAAAGGTTGAATTAAAACCTTCGTTCTTATTGGCTGATCAGTCATCACACTGAAGGTATCCATCAGCTGACTCCAGGAGTCATCAGACCATTTGGTCCAACTTTGTATTTTAAGACTTTTTGCTTCAATAATTTCAGTCTGACTTTTCAATTAAAAAAAACAACAACAACAACCTGTCATAATAATCAGAATAATGTCTCACCTTCTTCTACAGTCAAGTCAAAGTGATGCTTTTCATCATTGAACCACCCAGGTATCGCCACTCTGCATCCATATCTTCCAGTATCTTCCTTCGTGAGGTTCTGGATGGTCAGAGAAATGTCTCCATGGTCCAGTTGTCCCACAAACTGAAACCTGCTGGAGACTTGTGTCGTCACTTTATATCTGTCTGTGGAGATGAGCTGATTGTTGCATCCACTGCTGGGTATCTCTCCCAGACCCCAACAAGCATCCAGAGCTCCGTAGCGTTTTATATCATACGTACAGTTCAGAGTCACATTCTGACCCGTTAGTCCAACAGCTCTGCTGCCGTCACATCCAGTGACTAAAACAGACACAGATTTATTGTTTAGTGTTAATTAAACCAAATGAACATTTGAATGTTTAAAGTGACTTCTTGGTCACTGGTGAGTCACGAAATCCAGAAAAACAAGCTAAATCTGAAGTAACGGGTTGGTGACTCAGCTATAACACGAAGAGAGTCTAGTTCCTCTGATCAGGTCAGATATTCATCTCACGCTGCAGCTGCTTAGTGCACAATAAGAACTAATGAACCTGATCATTCAGTCGCCCGACAGACGACGTCCTCTCAGTCAAACGTAGCTGGGAGTGAAATAAACTTCAGTCAGAAAGAGCATAAAAGTACTAAAATAACGTTAAATTCACATTATAATAACTGGCATCTTCTATTAATGACGCTGGTTTCCTGTTAGACTTCAGTCAGACCTAAACTCCTAAAATCACAAACAAAGGAACAACAATATAAAAAGTACCTGGAAGGAGAACGAGCAGCAGCATCATCTTCATCACGACAAGCTCTGACAAACTGCTGTGAGACGGCATCACACAACCCCAAACTACTGGAGCGCTGCGAGCCATCACACTCACACACACACCCTCAGCGTGTAAAAAAAGAACTAAAACCACAATCTGATCTGAGGAAGTTCATAAACATGAAGAAGGAAGTTTTAAACCATCAGAGGCGCCATCCTCCAGACTTAGACCCTTTGGTCTGAAGCACTACGCTCTGTAGGTGATGCTGCAGCAGCACAACCACCATCCTAAACCAGTGGTTCACAAACTTTTTCTTCTGGGCCCCCCTTAATTTTACACATTTTGCACCCCCCCCAACCTCCGTCCCCCTGAGCCTGAGGTAAGTGACCCAGTGGGCTCTTTAAAAAAAAAAAAAAAGCAGCTAAAAACCGGCCTGTTTAAACTAGCTTTTCATGAACTCTGCTGAATCAGACATATATCTGATGGATGGTCTCCTGTTCTGCTCGTCATCCTGTAAAGGAACGCTCCGTGTACATTTGTTTAGATTGTATCTTTGTCTCCTCTGTGTTTCTATGTAAAACACCTTGTGATCGCTATCTTACAAGGTGTTAAATAAATAAAACTTCTTCTGTGCTGAAATGTGAGCCTGCCCCCTGAACAGGGAGACATTTTCCTTCAGAATAATAGTATGTATATATTTTGAAAACTAAAATAGTTTACAAAAAGCTACAGTTAGTATACAGTTTAGGGCAGAAAACTGTATAGGGTAAAAAATAAAGTAACCTCCCCGTCGGGGAATCGAACCCCGGTCTCTCGCGTGACAGGCGGGGATACTCACCACTATACTAACGAGGAATGGCTGTTTTTTCAGAGCTGTAGTTCGTGTTTTCAACCACTAAAGGGCGACCTTTGACTACTGTCTGTTTTACCATTATGATTTTAGAACTTTATTACTGACACACACACATCAGTAGTAAAGAGTACAAAAAGATGACATTCACTGGTGTTTTTCTACACAAGGATAAGTCACCATGAAGGATGAACTGGATAAGATGGTTGAGTTAAATTAGTACCTAAATAATCAAGAAATACCATAATAAACTGAACGTGATTATTGAGCCTATGCTGCCACCTGCTGGTCTGAAGAGAGAACTGCAGCTTTTCTAACGGCCTCCAGAAATTTTTCACAGGGGTGGCCAGATGGGGCCCTAAAACCTTGGGGTGGCACACCAAAACTAGAAACCATAAATTCTAAAATCTATTCTGTTGTAGCAAACCGGCCTGTAGAAAACAGAAAGACTTAAGGAAACTCCCACTGATATACTTTGGTTTATTGTGTTACGTTCAATGTTACTAATGATAATGTGCATAGACTAATAACAGTACAGTTAACATTTTGAGTTGCACAACAACAAGCTAGCCATCAGTTTCATTATTAAGGTCACATGATCATAACTTCACCTGTTGCAGAGGACTAAATCCCATTTCATTGTTGGGGGACATTAAACAGTAAAGTTTTAGAGAGACATTTCTGAGGGGATGTTAAAAACTGTTTTATTTTACCTGTGCTGACATTTTCTAAACATTCTTATTAGGCCATAACTGTAATTATGATGTAACCATTATCTATTAGTCCATATTCTACTACAGGCTTTATAAGGATATATTTCAACAAACTGCCTCAATATTACTGAGATCTTTACTTGGTGTTTTGATTCAGTGAAAAACAACTGGATGTTTTTATTGATCTCTCCTCTACAGCTGCAGACTATTGGACCAGAACCAGCCTACAGGTTATAGATATAGAAGAGATGCAGCTAAAGATCATGTGTTTATTTAACACAAGTTTAGTTTAGTTTATGTAAATAAAAATGTTTCAAATCCAGAGAACTCAAAAAACGTTCTGACTTATAAATGGATTCAATTACAGGAGAATAAGTCCTGGAAAATAACAGATTTATAATAATTTTATTAGAAAATGAAAATCTGTTGAACAGAACATCTATGCTGAAGTTTTAATTACATCTTTAAAAATAAAAGTAAAAAATGAAATATGGAACTTAAAAATGTGATATTTAATAATATCTGACAAATTAATAAATCAGGACAAAATGTGTCAAAGGACAGGATGCATCAGCTGTCTTTTCTCTGTCTCTCTTTCTTCCCTGTCTTCTGTCTTTGGATGAGTTTGAGTCAAAAATCATATCAAAAGTTTCTGCAGACATTCATTTATCTGTGAAAAGCAGCAGCTGTCGCTACTATTTTCTTTCTTCCGTGAACAGACACCGCCACGACAAATGCTGCATTCACAGACACATTATAAACTCAGTAAATCTCAAAACCCACAACAGACGTCTTCTACACAAAACAATAATGTGGATTCATGTAAAAAAAAAAAAACAACCTGTACTGATTTAGTTGCTCAAGGATCAACAAAACATCCGATGGCGGCGTGAGCATCAACTACAGGTTTAATCAGCTGTTTATGTTAAACAGGCAGCAGACGTCACACAAAGGAGCTGAAATACAGCTTTTCATGAACTCTGCTGAATCAGACATATATCTGATGGATGGTCTCCTGTTCTGCTCGTCATCCTGTAAAGGAATGCTCCGTGTACATTTGTTTAGATTGTATCTTTGTCTCCTCTGTGTTTCTATGTAAAACACCTTGTGATCGCTATCTTACAAGGTGTTAAATAAATAAAACTTCTTCTGTGCTGAAATGTGAGCCTATCCCCTGAACAGGGAGACATTTTCCTTCAGAATAATAGTATGTATATATTTTGAAAACTAAAATAGTTTACAAAAAGCTACAGTTAGTATACAGTTCTAGGGGTAAAAAAAAAAAAAGTAACCTCCCCGTCGGGGAATCGAACCCCGGTCTCCCGCGTGACAGGCGGGGATACTCACCACTATACTAACGAGGAATGGATGTTTTTTCTGAGCTGTAGTTCGTGTTTTCAACCACTAAAGGGCGACCTTTGACTACTGTCTGTTTTACCATTATGAGTTTAGAACTTTATTACTGACACACACACATCAGTAGTAAAGAGTACAAAAAGATGACATTCACTGGTGTTTTTCTACACAAGGATAAGTCACCATGAAGGATGAACTGGATAAGATGGTTGAGTTAAATTAGTACCTAAATAATCAAGAAATACCGTAATAAACTGAACATGATTATTGAGTCTATGCCGCCACCTGCTGGTCTGGTGAGAGAACTGCAGCTTTTCAAACAGGGACAGTGACGGATAAATTCTAATAACGAATGTAAAAATCACGTGTCTGATTTCATTTTTTTAAAATTAATTTGACTTTACGCATTTCTATGGAGCCCGTCTCATGACATGGTGGAAGAATTAGTATTTCGTTCCCACGAAATAATAATTAATTCCCACGAAATAATAATTCGTGCGAACGTTAAACATATTTCGTTCCCACAAATTACTATTTTGTGGGAACGAAATAGTATTGATGATATTATCCCGCAGTCCCTCATCCATCTGCACCAGCCGTGATAACAATCTACCCACTGATGTTTGAGTGCCTTTTCTAATTCAGTTCTTGTCATGTTTACCTATCTTTGTCACTTTGTCATGAGCTGTATGACTTGTTACACAACTTTCAAACTTTCTACCACACGTTTTGTTGCGTGGAGTGGTAAACTCGTGTTTCTGCAGGACGTGCAGCCCTGTGTGGCAGGATGAGCATGATTGCTCCTGGTTTTATATGCCACACCTGTAGCCGTTTTACTGATTACTATAAGGACAGCAGGTTGGATCAAAGCCCTGCCAAGGTGTGCTGGTGGACTGACAGGTCAGCTCACCTGTGTGCCTGGGATCGGCTGCTGGTGCAGCAGCGGGAGGTTGTCAGGCACTTGGTTGCCATCTCCTCTAGCAGGGGGGTGGGTAGAGATGGCGTTGGCTGGTGAGTGTGTGTGTGTACGTACGTGTGTGTGCGCTGTTTTTCGTCCCTCAGTGTGATAACACCATTATGTGCCACAGGTGTGAGCGAGCAGACCAGGGAGTGACCGCCCTGGTCGCCAGGACGCTGCTGTTTTGCCTGTGGGGACTTTCGTCTCCAGCTCAGTGGAGCAGCGCTGCAACCTCCAGCCTCAGACATTGATTGGGACTCCGCTTGCCGCCGGATCAGTCCAGTCCAGTAGCAGCTGACAGGTCAGCTGGACCACGGCAGTTCAGCTTCTGGACTGCAGGACTCTATGGAGCCGTGGGACGGACGCTGGTCCCGGACTATTTATTAGAGCGTACCGGTGCTCGTGAGGGTGTGTGTGTGTTTGGGGAACAGTCGGGAGAGAGGGACTAACAAGGTGTCATTAACCATTTTCATTTATTTCTTTCAGTGGAGCTCGCCAGGAGGAGGTGGCGCCGGGCCCTCTGCAGAGGCAGCAGCTGGAGCAGCACCTAGGGTGGGTGTGGTGTGGTGCTCCCTCAGGTTTGTGGTCTGCTGCCCTGCAGGGTTCCGCCCCCTGCTGGTGGATCCCCACTGTTTGGTTGGGGCTTATGACTGTTTTGTTTAATTTGTAAATAAACCCATTATTTTAAACCTCCTTGGTCCTGTCTCCTTGGGGTAAACATGAGCTTTAGTGCTCCTTATTAACACCCACTCTGTCACACCTGCACACACATCATGGCACTTTTAAAGTAGAGCTGAATGATAAAGGGCACACGGTATTTTAAACATAAAACCAGAGTCCAATATCTCCCAGAAATCACTGAAATGTCCCCAGTAATTCTTCTATCAGGGGGCAGACAAAGAGCTGCATCCCCGCAATAATACATTCAGCCACAGCTGACCAGTGCTGCCCTGCTGTGCGTGGAGTCCAGCCCGGGTCCCACGAAATACTAATTCTTCCATGTCATGAGACGGGCTCCGTACATTTCAACCTCCCTGGGTTAAATTTTACATTGTTAATCTTAGCAGGATGCTGCTAATAATCAGGGCTCATAGAGCGTTTATAAGCTCAAAGTTCTGGAACATCTAAAAATAACAAAAAGCAAGATGGCGGCTCATGAGTCCTAACGGGATTAAAGTTGTTTTAAAGTCTATTAGTTTATAGCAGCGACTCACGTGTAAAACACAAAACGTCATTAAAGGTGTCGACAGTTAAATACACGATATCAGCGTTTAAACTGCTTCCAGTTCCAGGCAAAAGTGCCTCGAAATGTTACAATAAAAACAGAAAAACTAAAGTAAGACTTACTTTTCCCTCCAGGACGAAAACTTCATAAAATCTGATGAACCCAAAAGGTCTCCCAGCCAGAGGACAACCACAAGATGGCGGCCAAGTAACAGGTGTTATGTCAAAAAGTGTTTCCCCAGAAAACTCCTGTTTAAGATCCCCTGTTTTTCTTCACTTCTCCATGAATTTAAGACCTCAGGTTCTATTTTTACCTATTGACCCTTCATTTAATCAGGTTAGTCTCACGAACTAGTTCACTATGTTTTAAACTCGGTTAGTTTAGACTGAGTTATTCCAGGCTGGTGGTCCAGTCCAGTCCTTTGGGACAAAAAGAAACAGAACATCTATGATCTTTTATTTTAGCACATCTATAGATCTTTAATTTTAGCACATCTATAGATCTTTTATATTAGAACATCTATAGCTCTTTTATATTAGAACATCTATAGATCTTTTATATTAGGACATCTATGATCTATGCCAGCTTTTTCTCTCAGATTTTGTAGACATGGTCTGAAATGTGAGAAACAACATCTCTCCACCTACTGCTGATATCTCCCTCTCCAGTCCGTCCTGTAACTTTAGACTGGTTTTCTCCAGTATCACTACATGAACTAGCTAAGCTTGTTAGCACCATGAAGCCATCTTCCTGCTCTCTGGACATTTTACCTGCATGTTTGTTTAAGTAAGTCTTTCATTGTGTTGGACCTAGTGTGCTCACCACAGTTAATGCTTCTCTTACTTCTGGTCAGGTTCCTGATTATCTCCAGAGCGCTGTCATCCATCCACTTCTTTAAAAATCTCATTTAGACCCCTCTCTTCCCAGCAGCTGCAGACCCATCTCCAAGCTTCCTTTTCTGGCTAAGATCTTGTGGTCAAACAGCTGACCACTGCTCTAGATCAGCACAGCATCATGGACCATTTTCAGTCAGGTTTCCGTAAATCCCACAGAAACAGCTCTTCTCAGAGTCTCTAATGACATCCTGATGCAGGTAAACGCTCTGCGCTGCTCATGCTGGACCTGACGTCAGCTTTGGACACCGTCCATCATCAGATCCTCTTGGACAGACTGAGATGTTGGGCTGGTCTGTCAGGACCTGTGCTGAAGTGGCTAATACCAAAGTAAAAAGTATTTCTTCTGGTGTTTGGTTCACACACAAACACATTCTCATTGTCGTCTTTGTTAGCAGCACACATTCAAACATTGTTTCAAACTTGAATTAATTCACTCATACAAACACTCTGAATTCATTTAGAGTCAGAGGATACACAGAACTACACGTCATTCTGAGCTTAGACACATCCAAACAAGCAGAGATTGCAAAATTAACATGTTTTTACAGCATTTAACTGTTCTTGTGAGGAGCCGCCATCTTTTTCCCCAAAGTCGGGGCTCAAAAAATTCTCTGACATCCTGAGTAGGAAGTCCGACTTCGGGGTTTCAGTTGATTTTTCCCACTCGGAAGTCGAAATTTCCAAGTTCCGACAACAAATTTAATGCACCAATAATCAGTTTGTCTTCACACAGCACTGCTACCCTCCTCCTCCTCTTCATCGTCGTCCTCCTCCTCTGATTGGTCCGGCCTCCTGTCAGTCTCTGATCTCCGTTTAGATCTACAAACTCCTGCACCAGACAAACCCAGGTTACATCATAAAAAAGAGGAGTCTCCTGTAAATCTGACATCACGACTAAAAACACACAAATCAGCTGGACCTGACCCTGGATTAATGTTTGGGTCAGACGGTTCATAAGGAATGGAAACAAAAGAACTAAATGTGTGTGTGTGTGTACTGACCGTACGCAGCCGTCAGCAGCAGCGCGGGGATGAAGATGATGAAGGCCAGTCTCAGAGTGTTTCCTATAAACATCTGCAGAGTGTCTGTAGGATCCTGCAGGACGGGGGACTGTAAACAAAAACAAATAAACAAACAGAAAACTATAAAATAAAAACGAATAAAACACAAACCTCTGAGCTAAAAGACAAAACGAGTGAACCAGAGAGAAAGAAAAGGTTTCTGAGAAACAAAAAATACAAAACAAATAAAAACAGTCTAGAAACCAACAGATAAAAGTAAATCTTAGTTCTGTCGGAGGATTCTGACCCTGCTGAGGTCATAGACATTTACCTGAACCAGAGCTACCATTGGCTCCCTGCTGTCACCTGCTGTGACATCACTTCCTCTCTTCTCCATGACGCCACCTGTCAAAACGAATCCCAGAAGCTCAAATCAAAGAAGGTCATTAATTTAAAGGAGTCAGCTGTGAATCCTGGTCTAGAGCTCCAACTGGTCTTCAGTCAGCTTTAATCAGGCCATTAATGTCCATTAACTGGAAAACGAACGAACGAACGAACGAACGAACGAACAAAGCCAAAATCTAAAACCTCCTTCAGACCCTCAGAAAGTCTGGAGAACTGGATCAGAACCACCTAACAGTCTAAATGGGAAGAAGACCAGTAACAGACAAGGACTGGATCAGGTGGTCTGGACTGGATCAGGTGGTCTGTATTGGATCAGGTGGTCTGGACTGGACCAGGTGGTCTGGACTGGATCAGGTGGTCTGGACTGGATCAGGTCTGGACTGGATCAGGTGGTCTGGACTGGATCAGGTGGTCTGGACTGAACCAGGTGGTCTGGACTGGACCAGGTGGTCTGGACTGGACCAGGTGGTCTGGACTGGATCAGGTGGTCTGGACTGGACCAGGTGGTCTGGACTGGACCAGGTGGTCTGGACTGGATCAGGTGGTCTGGACTGGACCAGATGGAATCAGGTGGTCTGGACTGGACCAGATGGTCTGGACTGGATCAGGTCTGGACTGGATCAGGTCTGGACTACTTACTTGTGGTGGTCCGTGGATCGTTCTGCCTCTTCTCGTTCTTCTCCTCTGAAGGTTCGGAGGTCTCAGGACGAGCTGCAGGAGATCCAGATCAAACCAGTCAGAAAACTGAACCATTCACCTGAGAGGAGACGGACTGAAGGTCAACGTACGGCGGAGGATGAGGAGGTGGACGGTGGACGTTTCATCGTTGAAGAGTCCAGGGACCTGAACTCTGCAGTGATAGAAACCAGAGTCCGAGAGCCGAGATGGAAAGATGGACAGAGAGGACGAAGAGGAAGAAAGAGAGAACCTGCAGAGAAGAGAGGACGACTGAAGGACTCTGACTGTTTAGGTGTTTATGCTGCAGCAGCTGGTCCTACAGTAGCTCAGTTATATTAATAAAACGATCATCTGAAGAGGCAGCACCGCTCTGATGCGTTCGTCTGAAGGTCATACCTGTGTGACCTCTGGTACGTCACATGGTCCCCGGCGGCGTTGATCAGCGTGTTGTGGCAGGTGAACAGCGACGGTTCGCCGCGCCCCCAGCACACCTCCACGTCGCTCTGCTTCACTGACTCCAAGCGACACGGCAACGCCACCACCTGTCCGGCCACGCCCACCACCGTCTCCGTGGCGACCGCTGAGATGCAAACCGGGGCTGAGAAACGTCAAAAGGCGTTTAGATCTGCAGCAGCTCCTCGTGACATAACGTCATAACGCTCTGATTCCATCAAACGTTGTTTTAAATACAAAAAAAATTACTTAATTTCTCACTAATCTGCAGCAGCGTCTCTCCTGATCTGACTAACCACGGCTATTACTCCAGTCAGAAGACTACTTCCTGTTTCTAGAGGATCCACCCCCCTTTGAGTGATGTCACCAGTGGGTGTGGCCTTTACTGACCCTTTAAGGTGGACCTGAGAGAAGGCAGGTGGAAACCTTTGTATCCAGTCAACAAATAAAGGAACCCAACTAGGACGCCATTTTCAAATAACTCGAATCTCCTCCTGACGCAACCTGGTCTGGTCTGGTTCTGAGGCAGACCAGAACCCTGCAGGTCTGACCGGATCCCCGATGGTTTAAATCCAGGTGTCTACGCCGTACTGAACCAGAACCGGATGTGGTCTGGTCCCGACTCACCTGAGAGGACGCAGACGGAGCGAAGGAGCAGCAGCAGCATGTTGTTGTGTTTCCTGCAGACAGACGGACAGATGGACAGACGGGGGACGAGTCAGACAGATGACTCAGCGCTCTTCCTTCCTTTTTCCATCCATATTTATAGATTCAGACTGTTGTTACCCTACAGAGCTCCAACAGCCCCGACACACAACAGCTGTGATGGTTAAACTAGTTTCCATCAGCTGGTTTGGACTCAGCAGACTGGTGTGGTCAGCAGGGGGCGCTGCAGGCTTTAGCTTTGTCTTCACAAGACCTTAAATCACAGCTGACCTGACGTCATCAGAGGTGTCTGATGAGGACTGGTCTGACTGATCAGACCCACTAGTCTGGATAAGGAGGAGGAGCCAAAGTTATCATATCAAAACAAGGGGCCTGGATGAAGACAACCAGCCAATCAGAGGCAGAGTGGGCGGGGCTTCATGCTGTCAGAATCATAAACAGAAACATGACTGGTCTAAATCAGCTGGAGACTGGAAAACATCAAAAACAGCTGAGAGTCACTGGTTTCTGGACTCCGCCCACTTTGAGTGATGTGGTAAATTACAGATTGACCCAAACATCCCTTTGATAATAAATAAACTGGGATCTAATGAGTCCCTTTAACCAGACTGAGACTCGTCCCAGAATCAGGAAGAGACTCGTCCCAGAATCAGGAAGAGACTCGTCCCAGAATCAGGAAGAGACTCGGGTTGTTTCGTTATGGATGAAAAAACAGGACGAAGGTCGATTTAAAGAAAGAGACTGATCTGTAAAAACAACCATCTTCTACAACCGCTTCATCCTCCACTGAGGGTCACCGGGAGCTGGGGTCCATCAGCATCAGGGGCGAGAGACGGGGGACACCCTGGACGGGTCATTGGTCCATAGGGTGAGAGGTGGGGGACATCCTGGACGGGTCATTGGTCCATAGGGTGAGAGGTGGGGGACACCCTGGACGAGTCACTGGTCCATAGGGTGAGAGGTGGTGGACACCCTGGACGAGTCACTGGTTCATAGGGAGAGAGGTGGGGGACATCCTGGATGACTCATTGGTCCATCATAGGGACACTTAGAGACAAACAACCAGCCACACTCTCTGTAAAAACAGCCTCTAATTGTAAAGTCTCCTTGGACAGTTGAAAGGACGTCTCTCATCCTGAGACCTGATGGA
>SSNR01000038.1:2896438-2921850 GCA_006937965.1 Callopanchax toddi | reverse complement strand
GAGAGCTAACGGTCAATGAAACCAGATCTGAGTCTTTGTGGTTTCAGGTTCATTTTAGTTAAGTTTGTCCTTTTATTGTTTGGGAGTTTAGTTTTACTGACATCAATCCGCAGGTCCTGATTTCTGCTGCTCAGCAGCTTCTGCTCTCTGTGATCGTTGTTTCAGGTCTGATGGTTTAATATCACATCACCTGGATTCCTCTTACCTCACCAGATGTTTGTTGTCTTCTGCTTGTCGTCATGTGACTTAGTGGATAACTGTTGGTGTGACTCACAGCGAAGAAAAGCACCAGTAAAGGAACATTACACCTTTTCTGTTTAGTTAAAAATAGTAAAACCCTGGAGTCTGATCCAGTTTCTGGTCTTCCTGGAGGAGGTGGTCTGGTTCAGGAGCCTCAGGGTCTCCTCTCTGCTTCATGCAGAGGATGAGCTCCTGTTGGGTCTTCGGGTCAGGACCTTGTAGCGCCTCCAGTTTCCATTGAATTGAAGGCGTATTGATCCCTGCCGGACTCAGACTGGACTGTTTTCCAGCCCGTTGTTTGTTTCTCGTGAAGGCGTCGTGTCTCCAGATGGAGCCTCTCCTCCTCCGTTCCAGGAGCAGATGATGATTGACGGTAAACTTTCTGTCCATCCCGTCCTGTCGTGTCTCTGAGGATCTTCGTTAAGCTGGGTCTGGTTTTCATGTGTGACTGAAGTGAACAGCAGATCCAATCCACACATTTAGATGTTTTAAAACAATAAAACCGGGATGATGTCATCGTCTCATTAGAGACAACCACAAACTATAAAAGATAAATCTATTTATATACACGACACGTGTTTATGAATATATGGATAGAACTGGGGTCAGTGGGACATGTGGCCCTGCTCTGGGCCTTCAGGAGGTTTAAACACTCATTTTCTCTGTGTGAGACGTTTCTCCTGCTGAGACCTCGGAGGTCATGGGAAGAAGTGTCTGGTTCTGAACCTCGAGGTCCCTCAAACTCTCATAATCACGTGTTTGTGTTTTGGATTAAAGGGTTTCAAACAGGAACCCTCTGTGGAGGGGGGTCAGGCCTCGTGGTGACGGCGTCTCACCGGGTGTTTACGTCCCTCACACTGAACGCTGTGTTGTTTTAGTGAGTGTGTGTGTGTGTGATGACAGCACCAAGGCTGTGAGTCTCCCTGCAGCTGAATGATGAGCTGCATCGCCGCCTTTTAAAGCTCCGCCTGCTGACAGAGCGTTGGCTCGCTCTCAGACGGGCCCTGCAGATATTATTGAACAGATAATAGAGTCACACACACACACACACGCTGCGACAACACTCTGATGTGTGTGTCCATTATAAAGGGAGCAGCTCCACCAGCCTGACCACTAATCAGTGTGACGACGACCCAAAACATTATAAATAAATAAAAACTGACCTGAAAATCCTTCAGGTCAGAAAACATCAAAAGTTCACCTGGAAATCAACGTTTTATTACAGGTAAAGTGTTTCTAACGTCTGTGACGTCATCAACACCCGAGGCCGGATGTAGGCATGGGCGGGGGGGGGGGGCATTGCCCCCCCCAAATTCCATGACTGCCCCCCCCCAAACGCGATTGCATGCAGAAGTACTACTCCTACTTGTTCCGTCCCAAGCCCGGGTAAATGCAGAGGGTAGGGATCAAATATGAACATAAATCTATGGATAGAGGAACTGATATGATGATGTCGTAGTTTTTGATGCATTTAAGGGATTGGGGGGGTGTGATGACCAAAACATTCTTAGCATGTCCAGACTGGCCCCCCTGATATTCTACCTGCCCCCCTTAGTGGGGCTGGCTAGATCCGGCCCTGTCAACACAAACTAACTGTAGAGGTTTACCAACACTAACATATTGCACATATTTACTTGACTTCAGTGAGAACCAGGCTCTCATACGCACGCCATCATGTCAGTTCGTGTCTGGAGGGGGGTGCAGTGTGTGTCGCTAAGCTCCTGCTGCCGTATGAGGAAGTTGTCGCAGCGCTTCAAGAAGTGAAAGTGAAACTTAAAGCGAGCCGCTCGGCTCAGGCTGCAGTCGGTGAGTAACGACAGGCTGTGTGATGGATACTGGTATGAGCGCTCAGCGTAGTGGTGGAGGAACTGGGACACATGCATTATGTTCACCTCTGATTATAGTGTTCTCATGCATTGGTGGGACTTTTTGAGTGAGCAACCACAACTCAGGGGAAGAGATCCATCTACAGAGTGACTGTAGCTCAGTCAGATTCAAACCCTGACCCAGATAGGTCAGCGTCGTTGTGTCTTTGGGTAAAACACCTCACCCTGTCACTTCGCTTCTGTGTAGTGCTTTGTAGTTCATACCTTAGAAAAGCACTAGATACATGTGTGATGTTTCATCACGTAGAAGTTAAGGACAATATACTAAACCTCAGACTGCTTCCTGCATGGACACTTTCAAAATGGCCGCCCTCTGCTCCTCAGAATGAGTCAAATGGAGAGAACAAGTACTGACGTATGTGGCCTCAAACATTCACCTCCCAGTTTGGAGTAGAAGTCAACTTAAAGGCATACTGTGCAGTTTCAGCTTGTTTTTAGCACCCCCTAGTGTCCATTTTAAGTCACTGCTGTAAAAACTTTAGCATTGTTTCTGCTCAGAAAGCCCTAAATCTACCTGTTGAAATGTCTCCTCAGCCTTCACTGCTTTCTACTGGAGCGGTTCTTCACTCAGTCAAAGAAATCAGCTGTGTTCAAGCAGGGAGAGATGGGAAAAATCAGGAATCATGAGCTAAAAACACTCCGGAGCTAGCATAACAGCTAGCTACATTGGGTTAGCCTAACCCTCGTGAGATACGTGACTTTGTGAGACTTCAGGACACCGGACCAGAGAATCAGAAGTTACAAACGTGGTATTCTGCCAGTGGAGGTCTTTTCTCCTGATCCAGGGTCAGGGTTAGAGAGGTGTTTTCTCTACATCATCAGGAAAGTGAAGTAACAATAATTTAGGGAAAATGTTTGTTTTGGCCTTAGTCCACCCTGAGGCTCAAACCTCATTATTTAAATGGATTTTGTTCATAAAATTCTGTTTTTGTAAATAAAACCATGTCACCTCCTAGTCCGGGTGTAACAGGGCAGCTCCTTTCTGCTAAATAAGTCAGGAAACACATCAAATATTACCTTAAAGGATCAGTTTGAAATTGTCCTAAAGTCTGGAGTCATTAGGGACAAAATGTCCTACAGTCTGGAGTCATTAGGGACAAAATGTCCTACAGTCTGGAGTCATTAGGGACAAAATGTCCTACAGTCTGGAGTCATTAGGGACAAAATGTTTACCTGCTCTGATCAGATAATAAAGGATCAGGATCTGAACCCTTTAAATGCCCGTTCGATTCATATTTATAGTTTTATAATAGACTCTGAACGTGGAACTAATATTAAAATCAGCCTTAATGTCGAGGATGTGGTGAAACTGGTGCAGGACTGAAGGTTTTAGTGGATCTATGATGTTTGAAGCTGTGATGACGTCACCTGACCTCTCTGACTCACTCTACACCCCCCCATCCCGGCTCCGCCTGGGGACTCTGATTTATGGTTTCCATGTGGAGGTGAGGAACCGACGCTGAGTCACCGGTGAGGACCAACCTCTCAGATTCAGCCTGATAACCTCGACATGATGACGTTCCACTGGTCTCAGATCAGTGCTGTAATAAAACGGCGGTGCTGGTTTGAAACCTCCCACCTGTTGACCCGTGCTCTGATTGGATGACACTCTGACCACATGGCAGCACCTCAGCATCGGGTTATTGTTGCCGTGTCGCCGCCGGCGTGGTGCACATTTCTAACGCATCTGAAAATAGATCCCGCGTTCCTCAGGCTACTTATATCACCTGGAACTGGGCGACCTTGGCTGGGAGTGAATCAGCCCTGACCTCACACACACACACACACACACACACACACACACACACACACACACACACACACACGCACAAACACACACACACACGTTGGTGTTTCTGAATGAAGCCTCAGCCTCAGACACATCTAATTCTTCCAGTAAATCATCTGTGTCTTTAGGAACATTACCCGTCAGAATCAGCACTTCAAGAAGAATTTATTATCCTGGGTTAATGGGATGAAAGGACTCTGGTTCTGCAGGAAGACGGACCTCCTAGGCCCGACTCGCCTCCTGATGTCTTTTATCATTTCCCCTCATAAAGCAGCTGAACCATCAGCTGGATAAACAGAAACAATCAGACAAACCTCCAGTTATTAGCATTTCTTCACCGACTGGCTTAAACCTTGGAGCTCCATTTTTCATTGACCATTTTTACATGCAGAGTCCAGACCTGATCCCTAGACCTGATCCCTACCAGACCTGATCCCTACCAGACCTGATCACTATCAGACCTGATCACTACCAGACCTGATCACTACCAGACCTGATCCCTAGACCTGATCCCTACCAGACCTGATCCCTACCAGACCTGATCACTGTCAGACGTGATCACTATCAGACCTGATCACTATCAGACCTGATCACTACCAGACCTGATCACTAGACCTGATCACTGTCAGACCTGATCACTAGACCTGATCACTATCAGACCTGATCACTGTCAGACCTGATCCCTACCAGACCTGATCACTAGACCTGATCACTGTCAGACCTGATCCCTACCAGACCTGATCACTATCAGACCTGATCCCTACCAGACCTGATCACTATCAGACCTGATCACTATCAGACCTGATCACTACCAGACCTGATCACTAGACCTGATCACTACCAGACCTGATCACTACCAGACCTGATCCCTACCAGACCTGATCACTATCAGACCTGATCCCTACCAGACCTGATCACTGTCAGACCTGATCACTGCCAGACCTGATCACTAGACCTGATCACTGCCAGACCTGATCAATAGACCTGATCACTATCAGACCTGATCCCTACCAGACCTGATCACTACTAGACCTGATCACTGTCAGACCTGATCACTGCCAGACCTGATCACTGTCAGACCTGATCCCTACCAGACCTGATCCCTACCAGACCTGATCACTGTCAGACCTTATCACTGTCAGACCTGATCACTGCCAGACCTGATCAATAGACCTGATCACTATCAGACCTGATCACTACCAGACCTGATCACTAGACCTGATCACTGTCAGACCTGATCACTACCAGACCTGATCAATAGACCTGATCACTACCAGACCTGATCACTACTAGACCTGATCAATAGACCTGATCACTACCAGACCTGATCACTACTAGACCTGATCAATAGACCTGATCACTACCAGACCTGATCACTATCAGACCTGATCACTACCTGACCACTACCAGACCTGATCACTCTCAGACCTCATCACTACCAGACCTGATCACTAGACCTGATCACTGTCAGACCTGATCCCTACCAGACCTGATCACTAGACCTGATCACTGCCAGACCTGATCAATAGACCTGATCACTATCAGACCTGATCACTACCAGACCTGATCACTACCAGACCTGATCACTACCAGACCTGATCACTATTAGACCTGATCACTACCAGACCTGATCACTACCAGACCTGATCACTACCAGACCTGATCACTACCAGACCTGATCACTAGACCTGATCACTACCAGACCTGATCACTACCAGACCTGATCACTATCAGACCTGATCACTACCAGACCTGATCCCTACCAGACCTGATCACTGTCAGACCTGATCCCTACCAGACCTGATCCCTACCAGACCTGATCACTGTCAGACGTGATCACTATCAGACCTGATCACTATCAGACCTGATCACTACCAGACCTGATCACTACCAGACCTGATCACTACCAGACCTGATCACTACCAGACCTGATCTCTACCAGACCTGATCACTACCAGACCTGATCTCTAGACCTGATCACTAGACCTGATCACTGCCAGACCTCATCCCTACCAGACCTGATCACTAGACCTGATCTCTGTCAGACCTGATCCCTACCAGACCTGATCACTATCAGACCTGATCCCTACCAGACCTGATCACTACCAGGCCTGATCACTACCAGACCTGATCCCTACCAGACCTGATCCCTACCAGACCTGATCACTGTCAGACCTTATCACTGTCAGACCTGATCACTGCCAGACCTGATCAATAGACCTGATCACTATCAGACCTGATCACTACCAGACCTGATCCCTATCAGACCTGATCACTGTCAGACCTGATCCCTATCAGACCTGATCCCTACCAGACCTGATCAATAGACCTGATCACTATCAGACCTGATCACTATCTGACCTGATCCCTACCAGACCTGATCCCTACCAGACCTGATCACTGTCAGACCTTATCACTGTCAGACCTGATCACTGCCAGACCTGATCAATAGACCTGATCACTATCAGACCTGATCACTACCAGACCTGATCACTAGACCTGATCACTGTCAGACCTGATCACTGCCAGACCTGATCAATAGACCTGATCACTACCAGACCTGATCACTACTAGACCTGATCAATAGACCTGATCACTACCAGACCTGATCCCTACCAGACCTGATCAACAGACCTGATCACTACCAGACCTGATCACTACCAGTCCTGATCACTAGACCTGATCACTAGACCTGATCACTGTCAGACCTGATCCCTACCAGACCTGATCCCTACCAGACCTGATCACTGTCAGACCTTATCACTGTCAGACCTGATCACTGCCAGACCTGATCAATAGACCTGATCACTATCAGACCTGATCACTACCAGACCTGATCACTAGACCAGACCTGATCCCTATCAGACCTGATCACTACCAGACCTGATCACTATCAGACCTGATCACTACCAGACATGATCAATAGACCTGATCACTAGACCTGATCACTGCCAGACCTGATCAATAGACCTGATCACTATCAGACCTGATCCCTACCAGACCTGATCACTGTCAGACCTGATCACTAGACCTGATCACTGTCAGACCTGATCAATAGACCTGATCACTATCAGACCTGATCACTACCAGACCTGATCACTACCAGACCTGATCACTACCAGACCTGATCCCTATCAGACCTGATCACTACCAGACCTGATCACTATCAGACCTGATCCCTACCAGACCTGATCACTAGACCTGATCACTGTCAGACCTGATCCCTACCAGACCTGATCACTATCAGACCTGATCCCTACCAGACCTGATCACTAGACCTGATCACTGCCAGACCTGATCAATAGACCTGATCAATAGACCTGATCACTATCAGACCTGATCACTGTCAGACCTGATCCCTACCAGACCTGATCACTAGACCTGATCACTGTCAGACCTGATCCCTACCAGACCTGATCACTATCAGACCTGATCACTACCAGACCTGATCACTAGACCTGATCACTGCCAGACCTAATCCCTACCAGACCTAATCACTAGACCTGATCAATAGACCTGATCACTATCAGACCTGATCCTTACCAGACCTGATCACTATCAGACCTGATCCCTACCAGACCTGATCACTGTCAGACCTGATCACTGCCAGACCTGATCACTAGACCTGATCACTGTCAGACCTGATCACTACACCTGATCACTACCAGACCTGATCACTGTCAGACCTGATCACTACCAGACCTGATCCCTATCAGACCTCATCACTACCAGACCTGATCACTACCAGACCTGATCACTAGACCTGATCACTACCAGACCTGATCACTAGACCTGATCACTGTCAGACCTGATCACTGCCAGACCTGATCAATAGACCTGATCACTACCAGACCTGATCACTACTAGACCTGATCAATAGACCTGATCACTACCAGACCTGATCACTACTAGACCTGATCAATAGACCTGATCACTACCAGACCTGATCACTACTAGACCTGATCAATAGACCTGATCACTACCAGACCTGATCACTATCAAATCAAATCAAACTTTATTTATATAGCACTTTTCATGCCACAGCGAGCAACACAAAGTGCTTGATAGATTAAAATGACCCATACAACCCACATTCCCTCCCTTTCCAGCACATAGAACAATTATGACACTCTCCCTTCCCAGTCCACAACCCATTCCCAGGCACACATACACATAAAAACCACAGTAAACACTATGTTGAGCTCAGATAGCTCCAGTAATGAGAAACACGCCATCAAGTGGGCCCTCTGCCTCGTCAGCTGTATCAGACCTGATCACTACCAGACCTGATCACTACCAGACCTGATCACTACCAGACCTGATCACTACCAGACCTGATCACTACCAGACCTGATCACTAGACCTGATCACTACCAGACCTGATCACTACCAGACCTGATCTCTAGACCTGATCACTAGACCTGATCACTGCCAGACCTAATCCCTACCAGACCTAATCACTAGACCTGATCAATAGACCTGATCACTACCAGACCTGATCACTACCAGACCTGATCACTACCAGACCTGATCTCTACCAGACCTGATCTCTAGACCTGATCACTATCAGACCTGATCACTAGACCTGATCACTGCCAGAACTAATCCCTACCAGACCTAATCACTAGACCTGATCAATAGACCTGATCACTACCAGACCTGATCACTACCAGACCTGATCACTAGACCTGATCACTAGACCTGATCACTGCCAGACCTAATCCCTACCAGACCTAATCACTAGACCTGATCAATAGACCTGATCACTACCAGACCTGATCACTACCAGACCTGATCACTACCAGACCTGATCTCTACCAGACCTGATCTCTAGACCTGATCACTATCAGACCTGATCACTAGACCTGATCACTGCCAGAACTAATCCCTACCAGACCTAATCACTAGACCTGATCAATAGACCTGATCACTACCAGACCTGATCACTACCAGACCTGATCACTAGACCTGATCACTAGACCTGATCACTGCCAGACCTAATCCCTACCAGACCTAATCACTAGACCTGATCAATAGACCTGATCACTACCAGACCTGATCACTACCAGACCTGATCACTACCAGACCTGATCACTACCAGACCTGATCTCTACCAGACCTGATCACTACCAGACCTGATCTCTACCAGATCTGATCTCTACCATACCTGATCACTAGACCTGATCCCTACCACAGCAATGTCTCCCCTGATCTAATTGGCCATGAGTTTTTCTCCTGTCAGAGGACTACTTCTTGATTCTAGAGGCTCCACCCACTTTGAGTGATGTCACCAGTGGGTGTGGCCCTTACTGTAGATAAATGTTAACCCTTCATACAGGTGACTATTGATCACTTCTGCAACCTTTACAGTTTGATTTGCAACCTCAACTTAAAGGTTTTATAAAACCTGTTTAAAACTGCCAACTCATTGTAATCGCTCTTAGCTTTTAGTTCTTGATTGATGTTTTTATTCTGTATCGATGTTTTTCTGTCTGTTTTAATGCTTTGAAATTTCTTGTTTTAATGTACAGTGATCTTGAGTTTTTAGAAAGGCACCTTGAATAAAATGTATTATTATTATTATTATTATTAAATGTACAAATATTTCAAAAAGTAACATAAATGAAGACATTTTAGTTTTTATAAAATTTACAGAAAATTTTCCTTTGAAATGATAATCCCATAAGACTTAACAGTTTAACATTTTATTTCCAAGTATTTAGAAAGGGAGTTTTCAGGACTGTTTTCAAACTTTTATCAAGTTTTAGGAGAACTTATTTTTAATTAGTTATGGAGGAATGTTGGTAAATGAGGTGTTTTCATAGATTTTACAACAAACAGTAATTAGTGGAAATAAGTGGATCCACTGATAATGAAAATACCTGCTGACTTCATTAAAACAACCTGCCTGGAGGCGTTTCCTGCATTGATTCTGCAACATGCAGATAAAAGCCGTTACAACAAATAAATGAAATTAATTCAGTCACAGGACTAGAATAACAAGATGTTTCACTTCATGGTTTACTGAAACTGTCAAGAAGATTCATAAACATTCAGATTATTTTAGATCCTTAAAAAAAGAGCAGAACACCGAGACAAAGAGCTCCATCCTGAAACAATGACGTAAAGTCGGTGTGTGGAATAAAATCACAAAGTGTATCCGAAATACAGCCTCAGAATGAAAACATCCTGAACAACAACAACAAACAACAAAAACAAAACAACAACAAAACAATAAAACAACAACAACAACAAACAACAACAAAAACAAAACAACAATAAAACAACAAAAAACAAACAACAACATACAAAACAACAACAAACAAAACAACAACATATAAAACAACAACAACATACAAAACAACAACAAACAAAACAACAACAAACAAAACAACAACAAACAAAACAACAACATACAAAACAACAACATACAAAACAACAACATACAAAACAACAACATACAAAACAACAACAAACAAAACAACAACATACAAAACAACAACAAACAAAACAACAACGTACAAAACAACAACAAACAAAACAAACAACAAACAAAACAACAACAAACAAAACAACAACGTACAAAACAACAACAAACAAAACAAACAACGTACAAAACAACAACAAACAAAACAACAACAAACAAAACAACAACATACAAAACAACAACAAACAAAACAACAACGTACAAAACAACAACAAACAAAACAACAACGTACAAAACAACAACAAACAAAACAACAACATACAAAACAACAACAAACAAAACAAACAACAAAACAATGACTCGAAAAACAACAACAAACAAAACAACAAAAGAAAACAAACAGCAAAACAAACAACAACATACAAAACAACAACAAAACAAACAAACATAACAACAAAGAAATAACAACAAATAAAACAATAACAAAGCCAATCAAATCCTAGACCTTAGACACTCGTCTGAGGTCCAGACTGTCGATACAACATGAAATAAACAGGAGTTCACTTCAGACTAGAAAACTGATCCAGTCCAGATCTAGATCTGGTCTTTGGATCTGAGGGACTGGTTGGAGTTAATGTCTTCAACCATTTGTTCACACTAAAGAGGATCTGAACCAATCAGAGCCCTGAAAATTAGTCAGGACTTTAACATGGATTCAGAAGTTACCAGAGACACGGATCTGACTGAGTCCTGGACCATCTGAAGAACATCAAGGACTTAAACGTAACGTGTGTTACAATGATCCATAGGAGGAAGAAGAAGCATGAAGAACCCTCTCAGATTCACCAATCTTCTTAATTCTGTAACATTTAATAAAAAACCGTTTGAGACTGTTGGGTGGAGATTTGGCATGGGAAGAGGTGACGTGTCCCCTCCAAAAATGATTCAAGGATGCAGAAACCGCGCTGCATCCTCACCAAGAACGTGGAGCCCAGCAGACTGAGGTTCTGTGCTGCTGTGTTCCAGACGTCCTGCGCTCTGCAACAGAAGAACTACAGGAACTGGTCCACCAGTGCGCACTAGGTGTCAGACCTGATCCCTGCCCAAACACGTCTTTGTGAACCGGTGCTTTCACGGTCCTGATCGCGTTCAGCCCGTGATCAGACGCTGATTCACTACACTTCCTGTCATAATGTGTGCTCTGAAGGAGCTCTCAGAGTAGAGCTGCCCCACGAACACACACCTAGAACTGGACTCCAAACCCACCCATACCCCATGAGGAGGTCGCATTAAACATCAGCGCCAGGTTCTCCCCTGAGTATCTCAGTGAACCCCTCACTTCTCTCATGATCTCATAATGAATGTTAATATTAACGTCCATCCATCAACCCATCGATCCATCATCGATCCATCCATCCATCCATCCATCCATCCATCCATCCATCCATCCATCTTCTGACCACATAAATGAACTCAGGCGGCTGAGTCAGCACTTTAACCCAAGGAGGAGCTCCTCTGACCGGCAGGAGGGGGGGCGATTCAGGAGAATCCGAGTCAACCCGAGCAGACCCGAAGGAATCCGAGCCTCCACCTGCTGCTGCAACGCGCGCGCCTCCCGCGCAAATGGACTCGGCACGAGCGCAGCGCTCCGCCGCGAGACTGAAGCAGCAGCTTCATCAGTCTGAATGTGACAAGTTTGTACCGGAAGAAAGTCACGAAAACAACGTTTAGTGGAGCTTTAACCGACGAGGAGAAACGAGAACAGGTCTCATCCATCAAAGCTGCTGCTTTTCTTCGTGCCAGAACTAAACTAAGTCCGGGTTTCAACCGGTTACCGGTCCGGTCTTCGCTATGAGTCTGTGGACCAACGGCTCCGTCGGGGACCTGTACACCGAGACCCCGCCGCCACCGGCGGGCTCCAACTCCTCCAACCGGACCGAGGAGGGCTCCCTGCGCCGCGGCCACCCGGGCTCCGCCGCCCCGCTGGACCTGAGCCGGGCGGTGCCGGTGGGCATGGTGCTGGCCTCCTTCATCACGTTCGCCATCGTGGGCAACATCCTGGTCATCCTGTCGGTGGTGTGTAACCGGCACCTGCGGATCGCCACCAACTACTTCATCATCAACCTGGCCATCGCCGACCTGCTGCTCAGCACCACCGTGCTGCCGGTGTCCGCCACCCTGGAGGTCAGTCCGGTCCCCGGTCAGGTCCCGGGACAAACCGAGTCCCTCATGAGAAGGACGGAAATGTCCACCTTAAAAAAAGAACTGCTTTAAAACTCAGTTCATCCTGATCAAAACCATCAAACTTTAACTTTAACCCTTTAGTTTGAGTGAATATTCTCTTGATTTATAATAAAAACAACTCAAACTAAAACATCCGGTCTGTAAAACGTCAGTAAATATCAGGTTTAAATCTAGAGCATCAGATCTTTATCATAATAAACGTCATCTGATCAAAGCCACATTTAAAGAGTTAAAATCCGGATAGAACTTATGATGTTTTAATCCCCCCCCCCAACACACACATTAGCTGTCTCTAGAGGTGGACACATTGTCCTGTCCCTTTAGCTGCTCACTTAGATCTCATCTCATCCGGTAATAAACTAAAAGAAATTCACCCAAAACACACAAAGGTAAAGATGATTAAATGTTAGAATAAAATATACTTTATGTTATAACCTTTTTGTCCCACAGACCTTTATAAAGGAAACATCTGTCTTTGCTTTTGTTTGGTTTTAAACCTGATGAAACCCTAAAACACATCAGAGACGTTCTGTTGGGTTAGGACTCATTTCTTCGCATCAGTCTAATATTACAGGACTGGTTTTCATAACATCCTCCAGTTACCCAAAGGTAGTTTTATAATATTTGATTCATAAACACTGTATTAAAGCACCCCACCTGGGATTTAAAGGGTTAAAGTCCTCAGTGATCGATGACAAGTCACACAGAAGCTTTTTGTTCTAAGGACAGAGTTTCATGTTAAAGTCAAAGTAATACATTTAAATCTGAACTTCTAAAGAGCTCTGGTTAGAATAAATCACCATAATGGACCTGGTCCCTGACTGGTCCTGGACCTGTTCTCTGACTGGTTCTGGACCTGAACTCTGACTGGTTTTGGACCTGGTCTCTGACTGGTTCTGGACCTGAACTCTGACTGGTTCTGGACCTGGTCTCTGACTGGTTCTGGACCTGAACTCTGACTGGTTTTGGACCTGGTCTCTGACTGGTTCTGGACCTGTTCTCTGACTGGTTCTGGACCTGAACTCTGACTGGTTTTGGACCTGGTCTCTGACTGGTTCTGGACCTGTTCTCTGACTGGTTCTAGACCTGGTCTCTGACTGGTTCTGGATCTGTTCTCTGACTGGTTCTGGACCTGTTCTTTGACTGGTTCTGGACCTGGTCTCTGACTGGTTTTGGACCTGGTCCCTGACTGGCCCTGGACCTGGTGCCTGACTGGTCCTGGACCTGTTCTCTGACTGGTTCTGGACCTGGTGCCTGACTGGTCCTGGACCTGTTCTCTGACTGGTTCTGGACCTGATCTCTGACTGGTTTTGGACCTGGTCTCTGACTGGTTCTGGACCTGTTCTCTGACTGGTTCTAGACCTGGTCTCTAACTGGTTCTGGATCTGTTCTCTGACTGGTTCTGGACCTGTTCTTTGACTGGTTCTGGACCTGGTCCTGGACCCGTTCTCTGACTGGTTCTGGACCTGGTCTCTGACTGGTTCTGGACCTGTTCTCTGACTGGTTCTGGACCTGTTCTCTGACTGGTTCTGGACCTGGTCTCTGACTGGTTCTGGACCTGGTCTCTGACTGGTTCTGGACCTGGTCTCTGACTGGTTCTGGACCTGTTCTCTGACTGGTTCTGGACCTGTTCTCTGACTGGTTCTGGACCTGGTCTCTGGATCTGTTCTCTGACTGGTTCTGGACCTGTTCTGGACCCGTTCTCTGACTGGTTCTGGACCTGGTCTCTGACTGGTCCTGGACCTGGTCTCTGACTGGTTCTGGACCTGGTCTCTGACTGGTTCTGGACCTGGTCTCTGACTGGTTTTGGACCTGGTCTCTGACTGGTTCTGGACCTGGTCTCTACTGGTTCTGGACCTGTTCTCTGACTGGTTCTGGACCTGGTCTCTGACTGGTCCTGGACCTGTTCTCTGACTGGTTCTGGACCTGGTCTCTGACTGGATCTGGATCTGTTCTCTGACTGGTTCTGGACCTGTTCTCTGACTGGTTCTGGACCTGTTCTCTGACTGGATCTGGATCTGTTCTCTGACTGGATCTGGATCTGTTCTCTGACTGGTTCTGGACCTGGTCTCTGACTGGTTCTGGATCTGTTCTCTGACTGGTTCTGGATCTGTTCTCTGACTGGTTCTGGACCTGTCCTCTGACTGGTTCTGGACCTCGTCTCTGACTGGTTCTGGACCTGTTCTCTGACTGGTTCTGGACCTGGTCTCTGACTGGTTCTGGACCTGGTCTCTGACTGGTTCTGGACCCGTTCTCTGACTGGTTCTGGACCCGTTCTCTGACTGGTTCTGGACCTGGTCTCTGGATCCGTTCTCTGACTGGTTCTGAACCTGGTCTCTGACTGGTTCTGGACCCGTTCTCTGACTGGTTCTGGACCTCGTCTGGATCTGGTTCTGGATCTGTTCTCTTACTGGTTCTGGACCTGTTCTCTGACTGGTTCTGGACCTGGTCTCTGACTGGTTCTGGATCTGTTCTCTGACTGGTTCTGGACCTGTTCTTTGACTGGTTCTGGACCTGGTCTCTGACTGGTTCTGGACCTGGTCTCTGACTGGATCTGGTTCTGGATCTGTTCTCTGACTGGTTCTGGACCTGGTCTCTGACTGGTTCTGGATCTGTTCTCTGACTGGTTCTGGACCTGTTCTCTGACTAGTTCTGGACCTGGTCTCTGACTGGTTCTGGATCTGTTCTCTGACTGGTTTTGGACCTGGTCTCTGACTGGTTTTGGACCTGGTCTCTGACTGGTCCTGGACCTGTTCTCTGACTGGTTCTGGACCTGGTCTCTGACTGGTTTTGGACCTGGTCTCTGACTGGTTTTGGACCTGGTCTCTGACTGGTCCTGGACCTGGTCCTCTGACTGGTTCTGGACCTGGTTCTGGACCTCGTCTCTGACTGGTTCTGGACCCGTTCTCTGACTGGTTCTGGACCTGGTCTCTGACTGGTTCTGGACCTGGTCTCTGACTGGTTCTGGACCCATTCTCTCACTGGTTCTGGACCTGTTCTCTGACTGGTTCTGGACCTGGTCTCTGACTGGTTCTGGACCTGTTCTCTGACTGGTTCTGGACCTGGTCTCTGACTGGTTCTGGACCCGTTCTCTGACTGGTTCTGGACCTCGTCTCTGACTGGTTCTGGACCCGTTCTCTGACTGGTTCTGAACCTGGTCTCTGACTGGTTCTGGACCCGTTCTCTGACTGGTTCTGGACCTGTTCTCTGACTGGTTCTGGACCCGTTCTCTGACTGGTTCTGGACCTTGTCTCTGACTGGTTCTGGACCTGTTCTCTGGATCTGTTCTCTGACTGGTTCTGGACTGGTCCTGGACCTGGTCTCTGACTGGTTCTGGACCTGGTCTCTGACTGGTTTTGGACCTGGTCTCTGACTGGTTCTGGACCTGGTCTCTGACTGGTTCTGGACCTGTTCTCTGACTGGTTCTGGACCTGGTTCTGGACCTGGTCTCTGACTGGTTCTGGACCTGTTCTCTGACTGGTTCTGGACCTGGTCTCTGACTGGTCTGGACCTGTTCTCTGACTGGTTCTGGACCTGGTCTCTGACTGGTTCTGGACCTGTTCTCTGACTGGTTCTGGACCTTGTCTCTGACTGGTTCTGGACCTGTTCTCTGACTGGTTCTGGACCTGGTTCTGGACCCGTTCCCTGACTGGTTCTGAACCTGGTCTCTGACTGGTTCTGGACCCGTTCTCTGACTGGTTCTGGACCTCGTCTCTGACTGGTTCTGGACCTGTTCTCTGACTGGTTCTGGACCCGTTCTCTGACTGGTTCTGGACCTTGTCTCTGACTGGTTCTGGACCTGTTCTCTGACTGGTTCTGGACCCGTTCTCTGACTGGTTCTGGACCTGTTCTCTGACTGGTTCTGGACCCGTTCTCTGACTGGTTCTGGACCTGTTCTCTGACTGGTTCTGGACCCGTTCTCTGACTGGTTCTGGACCTTGTCTCTGACTGGTTCTGGACCCGTTCTCTGACTGGTTCTCGACCTTTGAAAGCTGGGAGCTGAAGGAAGTCTCTTAAACCTGCTGAAGAGCTGAACTGAGGCCAAAGCTGAGCTCAGCGCCATGTTGGCACTAACAGAGCCACCATGGAGATGAGCCATTACCCCAAATGGACACAGTGATGCATGATGGTTAATTAGCTGGACTAACCCTAACCTTGGACCCTGTAGGTTTTGGATTACTGGGTGTTTGGTCGGATCTTCTGTGACATCTGGGCGGCGGTGGACGTCCTGTGCTGCACGGCGTCCATCATGTCTCTGTGCGCCATCTCCATCGATCGCTACATCGGTGTTCGCTACCCGCTGCAGTACCCGATGATCGTCACCAAGAGGCGGGCGCTGCTCGCCATGCTGGGTGTGTGGATCCTGTCCTTCGTCATCTCCATCGGCCCGCTGCTGGGCTGGAAGGAGCCTCCCTCGCAGGTACGGGAAAATACCCAGCATGCATCAGTGAGCCCTTCACTGCTTCATGTGTCCTTTAAGCAACTGCAAATGAACAAGTGTGATAAATCATGTCATCTGATGTCCAGCTCTTCAGAATTCAGGAGGTTCTAGTTTTAGTTTCTGTACAAACGTCTCCTCACAACTCCTACTCTTCTTCCTGTTTCCCTTCCCAGAAGCCCCTCTAATCTTAGTTTTCCAGATCTTCTGAGGGAGGTTTCTTTGGACTTTGGCTGATTTGTCTCTCAGTTTCTGTCCAGGATCTGATCCATAAGACACCTAAACCAGGTCCTGGTTCTGGTTCCGGTGTCTTATGGGTCAGATCCTGTTTCTTTAGGACCTTCAGATTCTGTTCATCTACTGGAGGGTTTTAGTCTCTTGTCCTCACGTCTCCAGTTGTCTTTCTGATCACGGCTTCTCTTCACTCTCAGATGTTCTAGATAGAACCTGAGTGGTGACACAGCAGAGGTTCACGCCTCTGCAGCTCCCAGAAACAAACATCTTTACAGAGAATCAGAGCACAGACTGCTGACTCAGCTGTTCCTGAGATGCTCATTAAAGAGTTTTATGTCCTGAAAGTGAGATCAGCTGTTAGAGGGAGACGAGCATCAGCAGCTAAATGTGCTAGAACTCAGGACGATCAAACGATGCCTGATAAACTGACCTCAGACCTGGACCTGGTTCTAACTGACCTCAGACCTGGACCTGGTTCTAACTGACCCCAGACCTGGACCTGGTTCTAACTGACCTCAGACCTGGACCTGGTTCTAACTGACCTCAGACCTGGACCTGGTTCTAACTGACCTCAGATCTGGACCTGGTTCATATCCTTACAGTCAGTCAGAAGAGATCTAGATGTTCATTTTAAAGGTTCCAGTATTTTGTCATTAAATTCTCCTCCATCAGGTCCAAGCTGCTCACAGAGCCTCAGTTCTCGTTGTTTTTGAGGCTAATTGAGAGATGTTTTCATCTCATTTGAGCCACGAGGACTAAATTTAGCAGAAACCTCTGAATCAATGAGACCATTCATCCTGAGAGCTGATTTATGTGGAGGGCTGTGAATCTCCTGTGGAGGACCGTGTTGACGGTTAGCATAAACGCTGCTCTGTTCTTACTGTAAACACGCTGACTTCAGTTTCCTCTGTGAGAAGAAACCACAGGAAAATCTACAAATTGACTAAATGAAGATCTGATTCATGAACTGAGTGAAAACAGCAACAACCAGGAGGAGCTGAAGGTGTTCAGGTAGACCTCCGTCAGCTCTGACTCGCTGAGCCTTTAAGTGTTAAATGAACAGAAAGACAACAGAATTAAACTCAAGTCACATTTGAACTGGAACAGGACTTTATCAGGTTTTATAATAAATGTTGGTTTTAGATCTCCAGTCGAACGCAGCTGTTTTCCATGAAGACGGCTGTGATGTTGGAAGGTTTTCAGAACAAATGTCTAAAGATCCTCCAGGTTCTGGTTCCAGATCCTGGTTTTAATCAGGTAAAGTCTCCCTCTGAGACGCTGTGAACAGCTGACCAGATTCATTATCTGAACTTCACTGATAGAAAATCAGGAATCTTTGTTCTGGTTTCTCTTTTTTCTTTAAAGTTTACCAGTTTTAAATAGTTTCACTGTCAGGTTATTTAATCTTTGATTTCCTGACTTGAACAGGAAAACAGCTGATTCAGCTGGATTCACTCTTTCCTCTTTTCCACTACACCGGTGCTCGGCCGGTTCTGAACTAGGAGCCGCCGTGAACCGGCCCAGGAGCACTTCTTGAGTTTTTACAGTTTATTATAGGGTGACCAGATGTCCTGTTTTACCCGGGACAGTCCCGTTTTTGAGTCACCTGTCCCTGAGGATTTTTACAATCCCATCATATTGTCCCGTTTTTACCCAGCCTGCGTCCAGGTCGTCCCTATTCTAAACCAAAGTAATGCTTTATAGTGCAATTTTCTTATTAAAATATTAATATTTTAAAGTAAGTTAAGGTAAAAATAAGTTTTATCAATGAAGGAAAACAGTATAAAAGCAGAGAAACGCAGCCGGTCAGCAGAGTGAAGTCAGTCAACGAGTCTCCTCTAGGGGAGCACCGATTGCAGTTTTCTGGCCGATCACCGATCTTTAGACAACCTTTCCTGCCGATTTCGATTTTTTTTGCAGATCACGTATTTTTCATAACTAGAAGCCAATTACTTTAATGTTTCCATTTTTATTGAGTAAATTGAATGAATACTCACAAAACATGAGGTAGTGTCCTCTCATATAAAAATTATATATATCCATCCATCCATCCATTTTCTGTAGCCGCTTAATCCTCCACAGAGGGTCGCGGGGCAGCTGGTGCCTATCTCCAGCGGTCAAGGGGCGAGAGGCGGGGGACACCCTGGACAGGTCGCCAGTCCATCGCAGGGCCACACAGAGACGAACGAGACAAACAACCACACACCCACTCACACCTAAGGACAATTTACCAGCCCAATTAGCCTGACAGTCATGTCTTTGGACTGTGGGAGGAAACCGGAGTACCCGGAGGAAACCCACGCACGCACGGGGAGAACATGCAAACTCCAAATTATATATATATAAATATAAAATATAAACAATTAATTAATAAAGCCAATAAAAAAGGTGCCTCTTAAAAATAAAACAAAAGATGTGAACCCTTACCAAAGCCCTTTTCTCAGGTCCTCCTTTAATTAATAGTACTTTCTGCCTGTAATTTTACTAAAACACTTGTTAAATCTACTCTAATAAACATTTCCAGCATTAACTCTGTGCAGTGTGTAATTAACTTCAACATAGTGTCTCTATACTGACTAACAGAGCAGAAATCATCCAGATTCTGCTGCTCATCTCTTCACCTTACAGGTTTTCTAACTGCGGCTGCGTGCCACCTGACTACTCGGCTCCCGTAGATTTTACTGATGGTGCATTTAATGCGCCTCGTAAAAACGAGGACATAGCAGATAAACTATGGGATAATCTACCGATTAAACGCGGAGTCATTGCTGTTTGATCACGGCCACGGGACAGTTCTCCCCCGCGCCTCTCTAATGAGAGACACGCTGGAAAGATACGTTCTGCATTTAGCCTCAAGCTGTGTCCGATGCACGCTGAAGCTACCGCCACCGGCGACGCTGTCCGCTCTCAGATCAGTGAACTCCGTTTTTGCTTTTTCTGTCATACGGACTGCAACTATAGAAAAAGAGACGAGTGCAGAGCTGCACCAGCTCACTTTGTTGTAGTTTGAAGCGTTAGCAGCCACGCTAGGAGCTGTTAGCTTTCGTCTCGGGTACAACTTCTCTGAGGTTTAGCCTGACGGGGGTCCGATGAAAGACTGGCGGGCTGCCAGGCTTATAAAGCGCTGGGGGAAATCCTGATGTGTAGCACGGACGTGATGTAGCGCGCGGAAGGGACGGAGGCAGTCTGCACCTCCCGGGAACAGGAGAAAAAAGCTGATTTAAAAGCCTAGAACCAAGATCGACGATCTCATGGGAATATGGTCGATTTACGATCCCCTCAAATTAACGTGATCAAGGCCGATCGATCGGTGCGCCGATCGATTGGTGCACCCCTAGTCTCCTCCCCTCCTGTCTCTGGCTGCAGCAGCGAGTGTTCCGTGAGTCGGAGAACGTAAACAGTGTGTGGAGCGATTTTAGCGCCACAAACAACTTCTGCTGGATTTCAGCCGATGTCCAGATTGCTAGAAGTGCTTTGATTTCCTCCGCGCTCCACGTTACCGAGCCTTGGGTGTCCGCCTCTTTCTTCTTCTTCTTCTTCTTCTTCGTGGGATTACTCCGTGACTTGTCACGTCACGGGTTCTCATGCCTGGACCAGCAGCGTTTAGGAGCCGGTTCGGAACCCGTTTTTTCGGCACCGGCCCCTTTCTTCAGTGAAAAAGTGCCACTTTTGGAGTTCCGATCTCGGGAACCGGCATGGGAACCAGGGCAGTGAAAAGGGGGTATCAGTAACCAGAAACTGCTTCCTTTAGTTTACCCCACTAGTTCTGTTTCAGCTAGTAGGAGGCAGTGGCGGCTGGTGAAAATTTTTTTGGGTGGGGCGCATTTTTGCAGGTCAGTTTTCAGATGTGCGAAAAATCACATATCATCACCACTAGGGCCGAAAATAATGCAAAATATTTTCATCTGAATGAATATTTTGCTGGTAAAAATCCCTACCACCAGCTCTCTAACAATGTGGTGCTGTTAGTTCTAATTCTACACATCAAACAGTAAAAAAACAAGTAAAGAAATAAGGAGACCTTAATAATATAATAACATATAATATAATAATAGAAATATAATCAGATACAAATGTTAAAAAACCCACAATGTGGTCACAACAGAAGTTGTGCGAGTTTCAAGGAAAAAACAACCTGACAAAGTCAAAAACATTACTTAATATTCACAATTAGCTTTCTACTGACACCACAAATAAATCTATCTCATTCAGACCACAAACACTAACCAAGCAAGTTCAGCTCAACTAATGAAGTGAATTAACAACAAAATAAAGTCAAATCCACTGATATGTCCCAGCAAAATAAGTTAAATTACGATTTTTGGCCACTCAGTCAAAACTCCCATAGAGCGCCATGCATTTTAAGAAAAAGTAGCCTAAAACTAATCAAAACAGGCTAAACTACATGAACCAACATGTTCAATCAACAGTATCACTATTTATCTAACATTCGGCATACACTACAACAAAAACATGAAGCTATTTAAGGTATAAATTCAGTCATCAGGACTTAGAACAGCTGGTCGCGCCAGTATCCTTGAATGCTCGGTCACGCTGGCTCCGCCTATGAGGTTTTGAATGGGGAAATCCACGAGAGACACGTTGTTATTAAGAAAAAAGAAACAAACAAACGAAGTCACTCACCATTGAGTTGATTAAATCAGGACAAATAGAATAATTCAGACAACTTCGTTTTCACAAGCTGGCAAGAAGGATTCTTTAAATAAATATCCATTTTCTTTCCTCCACGATGTAGACTTTCCAGGTCAACCCTCCAGTTTTGACTGTGCCGTTGTGCGCATGTCAGGGACGCAGTGACCTGCGTCCTGATCTTTTCTATTAAGGATGATTTCCAGTGCGCATGCGCCGGGAACAGAAAACAATGCAGTTACTCGGGACGGCGTCCGGTCTAGACATAAGCAGTAGATCCCAGAGAAACATGACCTATCAGTCTGGTAAAAAATGTTGAGAAAACCTTTTAAAACTACACCTAAATGCAGATTATACACAGCACTTATTGTATATATATTGGATGGATCGTTTAGTTTTATTTTCATGTTTGTTTTTATATTTTGTGATTCCCTATTTCTCTTCTTCTTCCTCTTGGGACTGGTGGGGTGGCGCCCTAGCGCCCCCTATGGACGGGCCGCCACTGGTAGGAGGTTAGTAGTGGTAGTTAGCAGAGGCCGATCCAGGCTAATGGACAGCAGACGAGGGAGTAGGTATTTCAGTGGGTGACCAGCCTAAACATGCTAATGGTTAGAAGTCTGATCCCACTGTCTGGTCATGAACCGGATCAGGATCTGGAATGAATACAAGGATGGAGCAAGAGGCTACACATGTATCAGTTTGTTAACCAAAGTGTAACTCAAACCAGCAGGTACACAGTAAATCGTCATGTAAACAACTAGAAATGAACCAGCATGACCAGGAGGTCTCCTGACCTGGTGAACCTGGTGATTAGCTGGTTCCTCTCCAGGTGGAGGACCAGTGGTCCCCTAACCCTAACATTGCAGAGCTGCCAGTCCGCTCTGGAACATTCATAACGTAGAGCAGCTCAGGATGGAGCTCTGTTCAGGAAAAGATCTGTTTACAGTCAGAGGTCAACCCCATTAAACTGGATCCAGTTTTAGACAATTTATCTCTGTGTTGAATGACGCACGCTCAGCCAATCACAAGTTATTAGTGTTCATGTATTTATAGTAATAATAATAATAATAACTTTATTTATATAGCACCTTTCTCAGGCCAATGACCACAAAGTGCTTTACAATAAAAACAATTATAAAAACACAAAGGATAAAACTTGATAAGAACATGATAAAATGCAAAATAAAAACACGATAAAACAAAAACATCATGCAACCTAAAATCAGTTAAAAGCGAGCCTGAATAAATGAGTTTTCAACTGTTTCCTAAAAGAGTCAACAGAATCCAGGCTACGCAGAAGAGGAGGTAAAGCGTTCCATAATCTTGGAGCTACTACTTTAAAAGATTTATCTCCCCTGGACTTAAAATGTGATCTAGGAACCATCAACAGCCTCTGACTAGCAGAGTAAGCAGTCATAATAATAAAAATCAGGTCAAATTCTATTAAAACTCAGAGAGGTTGAAGAATCTGGTCGTGAGCTGCTGGATTTCCTCTCCATCCATGAATCCAAGGTGTTTTTCTGTCGAGCGTTTCTCCTCAGCCGGGGGTTTTAGGGCGAGCGGGGAGGACTTTCCCTCCAGCGGTGTGTTTGTTCTGTGGTTTCATCAGACCAACGGTTTACTGAAGCTCCTTCAACACTAAACCAACACAGTTAAAGTGAGCTCTGGAAAAGTTCCAGCAACACATTTAGCATCCAACTGTTCTAACTTCACAACAAAACGAAGAAAAATGTCTCAACAGATCCAATGGACTTCTAAGAAAAATGTCCTAAATTCTCTCATTAAAACAAACTGATTAAATAACGACAGTAATGAGATCTCAGCTCGTTAGAAGTCGTTTTATTAGAATCATGTCCTCACCTCGTCTTCTAGAGAGGAACAGGGTTTAATCAGTGAGGTCCTCGAGGGACCAGGTGCTGCTTCTTGGTGCTCATGCCATGTATAAGTAATAAAGGAGCATAGTGGTCAAAGGAACTGGTACACGTGCACTGGTTTGCGTGCACCCCTGGATGTGAGTCCGTTCTACTGTCAGTGTGATAAATCCGTGTGACCTCCTGCTGTCCTGTGTCCCTCCTGCAGGACGACACGGTGTGCCTGATAACCGAGGAGCCGTTCTACGCCCTCTTCTCCTCCCTGGGATCCTTCTACATCCCGCTGGCCGTCATCCTGGCCATGTACTGTCGGGTCTACGTGGTGGCCAAACGCACCACCAAGAACCTGGAGGCCGGCATGATGAAGGACCGGGCCGAGGACTCCAACGAGCTCACCCTCAGGATCCACTGCAGGAACCAGCAGATCCAGGACCTGTGCCCGTCCAAACCGGGAGGGGGCGGAGCCTCGGCCGGACGCAACGCGCTCACCGTCAAGCTGCTCAAGTTCTCTCGTGAGAAGAAAGCCGCCAAGACGCTGGGCGTGGTGGTGGGCATGTTCATCCTCTGCTGGCTGCCCTTCTTCCTGGTTCTGCCCATCGGTACGTTCAGCTAACCGGGTCTGTTTCAGGTTTTTACACCACAAACGGGTCAGAAATGCTGGAAGGTGAACCTCCTCAAACAAATGTCCCAAAATGTTTCATGAGTTCATAATCAGGTGCAGCTGTGACTCATTAGACCACTGTCAGCAGCTGATTGGTTAAAACGGGTGAGTTCAGCAGGAGGGCGGAGGGGTTCAGATCACGGTCAAAGAGTGGTATAGCGCCCTCTAGTGGTAGCAGAAGGAATATTAACGGGGACGTTAGCTCGTCCTGAACTGAACCGTGACCCTAACACGAGCTAGCCAAAAACATCAGAGTTTTCAGCAGGATGGAAATAGTTCATCTGATTAAATTATTCAAATCATTTCATTAAAAGAATCCTCAAAGCAGAATTAATGGAGTGAAGGTTCCTTTAGACCACGTGACCTGCTCTGTGGNTCTGGACCTGGTTCTGGACCTGGTCTCTGGATCTGTTCTCTGACTGGTTCTGGACCTGTTCTGGACCCGTTCTCTGACTGGTTCTGGACCTGGTCTCTGACTGGTTCTGGACCTGTTCTCTGACTGGTTCTGGACCTGGTCTCTGACTGGTTCTGGACCTGTTCTCTGACTGGTTCTGGACCTGGTCTCTGACTGGTTTTGGACCTGGTCTCTGACTGGTCCTGGACCTGGTCTCTGACTGGTTCTGGACCTGGTCTCTGACTGGTTCTGGATCTGTTCTCTGACTGGTTCTGGACCTGTCCTCTGACTGGTTCTGGACCTGTTCTCTGACTGGTTCTGGACCTGAACTCTGACTGGTTCTGGATCTGTTCTCTGACTGGCCCTGGACCTGGTGCCTGACTGGTCCTGGACCTGTTCTCTGACTGGTTCTGGACCTGGTCTCTGACTGGTTTTGGACCTGGTCTCTGACTGGTCCTGGACCTGGTCTCTGACTGGTTCTGGACCTGGTCTCTGACTGGTTCTGGACCTGGTCTCTGACTGGTTCTGGACCTGGTCTCTGACTGGTTCTGGACCCGTTCTCTGACTGGTTCTGGACC
>SSNR01000038.1:2859919-2888064 GCA_006937965.1 Callopanchax toddi | reverse complement strand
TGGAGGTCAGAGGGTCTGGTGGAGGTCAGAGGGTCTGGTAGAGGTCAGAGGGTCTGGTGGAGGTCAGAGGGTCTGATGGAGGTCAGGGGGTCTGGTGGAGGTCAGAGGGTCTGGTGGAGGTCAGAGGGTCTGATGGAGGTCAGAGGGTCTGGTGGAGGTCAGAGGGTCTGGTGGAGGTCAGAGGGTCTGGTGGAGGTCAGAGGGTCTGGTGGAGGTCAGAGGGTCTGGTGGAGGTCAGAGGGTCTGATGGAGGTCAGAGGGTCTGGTGATAAAAGTCAGTTTTATTAAATGGGATGTTTTATTTTGAAAAACCATGGATCTGATGAGGTCTGGATCCTTCATGTCAGTGACCTGATGCTGCACCAGAATGTATCAAAGTTCTTATTTTTGTCTTTTTGACGTCTTTAAACTGATTTGTTAAAAATCTCCAGCTGCTCAAAGTTCATCTCATTAAAATCACTGTTTGTGTTTTATAAAAAACAAGGATTTAAAGAGGAAACCAAAGTGACCTTTAAGGGGTTAAAATCCTCCAGGTGGTTGAAGTTCAGGTTAGGTTGTTTACCAGATCTGTCCAGATGGATCTTCTCCTCTAGTTCTGCTCACTGAAGCAGATGAAACCTTTCCATTCTGTTCCTGGTGGTCTCGGTGTTCCCCTGGACTCTGCTGTGAGACTGAAAGAATCCGAAATCCAGATCAGTTTGACCCAGGTCCATCTGGGGCCTGGAGATCTTATCTCCATGTTAATTAATGATGTTTTGTGATGTGAGGACACGACTGGGTCTGGATTCGTCCAACGGAGGACAGAGACGAGTCCTGGGAACAACTCAAAGATGTGGCAGGATCCCAAAACTGCCCTCCGCTCAAACCAAAATAACTTCTTCCTGCATTTTGGGGGAGAATCACCAAACTTGGAAAATGTGGTTTTCAGCAGGACACAAATGCATTCTGGGTAGGTGTTGCATGTCGTTCCCATGGTGGACGTCTGCTTTTACAGTCAAACTCTTCATATATAGTCAGAGACCAGAGCCCGAGGCGCAGGATGGCCTTACAAGTCCATGTTCAGGGAGAAATAATCCATGTGCTCCGGAGGCTGCCTGAGCTCAGGAAAATCCTAAACCTGATCCTCCAAAATCCACCAGAATCCTCCGACATGCAGCAGGTCAGCGGCTTCATCTGAAGGTCAGCAGCTCCGAGGAGGAGGTGGAGGAGACGAAGAGGCCTGGAGGGGTCCTGGAAGTCAAACTCCCGTCATTTTGAGTTTGTGTTTCTGCTCATCAGCATCAAAACATTTTAGGACTTCAAACATTTAAGCTGCTGAATAAAAACCAGACGAAATAAAGAGTCTGGAGTTATTCTGCCCTCTGCTGGTGGTTTTACCGGATTTATGTGTTTAGTTTCCACCTTCCTCCGTGTGAACGTTTCACTCTTAGCCTTTAAATTAAAAGAATCCACCTGAGTCGACCTCCTGACCCTCAGCTGTCTCCTCTCCACATGGAGGATCAGAGGTTACACTCCCTCCTGGAGGTCCAAGCTCCTCAGTGTGAGACTTTAGAGTAAGAGCTGGTTTAAATACCATAAAATCTGATCAGAGGACTACTTCCTGTTTCTAGAGTCAGTGATGTCACCGGTGGGCGTGGTCTTGGCTGTGTAGACACTTTAAACCCAGGTCAGAGGCTACATGAGAACAGAAGTAACGTGGAAACCAGATGAACCTCTGGATTTGTTTCCTCTTTAAAACCTTTGATCTCTCTTTTAAAATCCTTCCCCTCTTTTGATCTCGTCTAACAGGAAGTGTTTTCTGTCTCAGGCTCGTTCAACAGCAGCCTCCGTCCTCCAGAGACTCTCTTCAAGGTGATCTTCTGGTTGGGGTACTTCAACAGCTGCCTGAACCCCATCATCTACCCGTGTTACAGCCGAGAGTTCAAACAGGTAACGGGAAACGTTCAGCTGAAGCTGCTTCCTCTCAGAGTCTTCCTCACCCCCCCGTTGTGTCTGCAGGCCTTCATCCGGATCCTACGCTGCCGCTGGAAGAGGAAGAGTCAGGGCTGGCAGGCCTACTACAACTACCGCAGCCAGCAGGGGTCAAACAACTCGTCCTTCCTGAACGGCAGCCAGCAGACGCTGTCCTCCGTCAGCCACAGCCCCTGCTGCGTCTCCTCTAAGCTCCGCCCCCCGCCCTGGCCCTCCTCAGACAGACGCCCGCTCCCCGGCTCGGTGGGGAGGGCTCACCCCAACCCTTCATCCTCGCTCACAAAGGATGCTGGGATACCACGAGTAACGGTGACGGAGCGAGGTAGCTGAGACAGGAAGTGACATCAGCTCCTCGCCTGAACAGAACAAACATCCTTCTGGTTCAGACTTTTATTCTGAAGGTCCAAACCCAGAAGCTCTCCAGATCTGCGGCTTCGATCTTCACCGTCTTCAGGGAGGAAAGACGTTTTCATCGATTCAACTCTGATGTTTTATACCTAGAAAACATTAAAATAACAAAAACATAAACCCGCTGGAGCTGTAGCGTCCTGCAGGTGGAGGGGTCCAAACGGAGCTTAAAGTTCTCATTAGATCAAATAGGAAAACACGAACAGGGACAGAACAAAGTTTTAACACAAACCGAGTCTCGTCTGTTTGCTTTAATTAAAGAAAAGCACCAAATTCCCGGGCTGTGATTGGTCCAACAGGACCATCCTTTATCAGGACCAGGCTCTGAGTCTGTCTATGTCCATAAGGCTGCTGGATCAGCTGACAGGATCAGGTTTCTGTTTACCAGGAAGTCTTCAGGCGTCTCTGCATCAACATCCTGTTGGAGGACGGACTTCTGTTGTTCTGGACTTCCAGTTAGGGGCCACAGAAGGCCCGTGGGCCACACTTTGGACACCGCTGGTGTAAATAAGACCAGGGGCAGTTTCCAGGGTTTATTTTGTACAGATTTGTAAGTTTCAGTTTTGAGATTTTTGTAATTGATGAATTTTATAACTAAAATAACCAAATACCAATAAAAACATGTTGATCCAAGCCGTAGCGTCTTTCTAAGACAGAAGAACAGAGGACTAAAACGCTGTCCACGTCCTTCAGACTGCTGCGTGAAGCTGGTTTCTGAATCCTCTCAGCAGAAGCTGCTCTAATCAGACCTGATTAGTCATGAACTCAGACACTAACTTCATCAGTCCTCCTCCACACCAGGCGCAGCCTCCATGATGGACACCTCCATGTTGTGTTCACTGACCCTCACCCCGGCTCGGATAAATGATTTACTCATTTTAACACAGGGTTGTTGGTTCTTTTCAAAATAATTTCATGTTTTTGTTTGAAATGTTGGCTGCATTATGGAGAAGTTGGTGTGTGTTTCCTCACACACCAACCCGAGGTCACGGGTTCAATTCCCAGATGGCGTTAGCATGTTCTCCCCGTGCATGTGCTTCCTCCTTCAGAATAAAAGCATGGATGGATGATGGATGGATGTTCTCCAACCCTGATTTAATGATAGTTTTTCTCCTTTTTTAAATTTAACAAATTAATTAAACTCCCTAAAATAATGAATTCTCACAAATGAACCTTTAAAGGACAGAAACCTAAAACCAGAGGAGCTGTGTGAGTTAGATCCATGTGAAACTGTGTGAATCCAACTTTACCGTGGTCATGTGATCCATGTGGTCACATGTTTTCCTCCATAGGCTCACAGGTTAAAACCTGTGTAAATAATATTTATTTGTAGATTCTTTAGTAAAAAGACGTTCACTGATCCGAACATGTCCCAAAGTAACTCAAAGTACCAGTACATACCTGTACATACATGTTAAAGCCAGTAATGGTTCACTATGGTTTTATTTATTTAGCGCTTCTTCACCAAGTTAAACTGTTAACTGTGATTCATGGTTTTATTTAAAAGTAGTAAATAATAGACTTTTATTGTGAAAATATTAATGAGTGGTTGTAAGAACTCGTATTGTGAAAGTCTCTAGTGATAGTAATGTGAAAGTTTATTTCTACCACCAGTATTTTATTATGAGTCTCTGACTGAAGTGTTACTTGTATCCTGACAGCGCCACCTGGTGGACGTCAGAGGACAGCTGCTTTATTTTGTAAAACTTTTTTGTACTTCAAAGAACAAAAGACCTGGTGACTAAAAACAATAAATGTTTTCACCTCCGACTTCCACACCGAGGAAAAGCAATGAAAAGGTTTCCTGTGTGTTTTTTGTGTTTTTGTGTGTAATTTTGTGTTCTAACCCGGGGGCTTAAAATCCTTCAAAACTTTTGAAACGTGATTTTTTTTTTCAAGGTTTCGAAAACTCTCAAAACGAACTGAAATTTTTTTTTATCATTAAAACATTTTATGAGATCAATAATTAGAATTATGTTGACGACAGTTGAAGTCTCACCAGTGGAGCTGGAAGAGTTTGAATTTGAATCATGTAAAAGTAAAAGAACCCTTTAAAATTTAAACTTAATATATTTTCCTTTTCATTGAAGTTTATAAGCTTGATTATGCAGACTTGTAGCCAATCAGAGAGCGAGGTGACAGGCACAAGTGAGCGAGGGGAACCCCACATCAAAACAGCTGTTTGTATCGTTGTTGTTTATAATAAAAATAAAAGTTTGTTTACTCTGAAGTCACAATTAAACTCCAGACGTTCTGTGAGACTCAGAACGTCCTCTGGTTCTGACAGATAATTACTAGAAGTCAGAGCTGTTGGGAGTTCTTGCTTCCACGGACGTATGAGAGCTCCTACGCAGCACTCCGCATCAGGTAGTGAAGCTGTATACTACTACTGCTACATAAGTACTACTACTATTACTATTACTACTACTAGACAAGTAAACCGACTCCCATCTGCTCTAGAGTTAGCTCCGATAAGCTGCTGATGTCACTGCTGCAGCTCAACAGAGCTATGTTAATGGCTCTATGTAGTATCTGTGTATTTTTAAGAGAATGAGTATAAATATACAACCTTAGTATGGGCCCGATACCTGATGCAGCATCCCTCAAGTGCTGAAAAACATCATCAGATACCAAAAAGGCAGAGATAAACTATGTGTAATCACATAATCATAATTATTTAAAAGTAAAAGTTGCAACACCAGATGAAAAAGTAACCATAACAATGTTTTCTACAAAGATTTTTCACAATCACATTCGACCAGAAAGAAAAGGAAAAAAAGGGCAATTTTGTTAAAATAAATTTTAATTAAAGCTTGACTAAAAAAATAACTTGTTACCTGTTTAACTGTCGCCATTTAATTTATTATTCAATCTTATGTACTTCCTGTTTTATTTTGACGTCCATACAGGATGTGGAAGTCTTTTGTTGGTGCGACCTTTACCTGTCTCTGATTGGACGACTGTACTTAACGCTCAGAGTGACCAATGAGCGAGCAGCAGCTTTGCTATTTGTGTCCCGACCAGCTGCAGCAGCAGCAGCTTACTCTTCTGTCAGGAGAATCGTTAATCAGCAGAATGTCTGGACGTGGAAAAACCGGCGGTAAAGCCAGAGCCAAGGCTAAGACCCGCTCCTCCAGGGCCGGTCTCCAGTTCCCGGTCGGCCGTGTTCACAGGCTGCTCCGGAAAGGAAACTACGCTGAGCGCGTCGGAGCCGGAGCTCCTGTTTATCTGGCGGCGGTGCTGGAGTATCTGACCGCTGAGATCCTCGAGCTGGCAGGAAACGCTGCACGCGACAACAAGAAGACCAGGATTATCCCCCGTCACCTGCAGCTGGCTGTCCGCAACGATGAGGAGCTCAACAAGCTGCTGGGCGGAGTCACCATCGCTCAGGGCGGCGTGCTGCCCAACATCCAGGCCGTCCTTCTGCCCAAGAAGACCGAGAAGCCCTCAAAGACCAAGTAGAAGCTCCGCGAACACTCTACAAAAACAACGGCTCTTTTCAGAGCCACACACTACTCTAGAGTCAAACTCCTGCGTCATGCAGCTCATTAATCACCATTTACAGGTTTACTATTTATTCTTATGGCTTTAACATAAGGCATGACTAAAGGATCAAACACCATTAGTGCCTGATAACATTCACCAGCGTTTAGCTTCCCCGATAGAACTGATGGGTTCCTGTTGCTATTCTCACTGTTTAAAATAGAGCCATTGTCCTTAAATATTGCCTCCCAGCCTCAAACTTCAGTTAAAACAAAAAATGAACGGTTCTTTCTAAAGACCTGGTTCTCCTCGTTCAAAGTGAAGAGCTGTTCAAAAGATTCGACTCGTTCATGAACGTCACATCGCTAAGGGTTAGCCTTTGCTTTAAAGGTTCACTGAGGATTCTTCAAAACAAGCTTGGTTTAGCTAGCTATTTTACACAAACACGTCTCAGCTCTCCCCCCTCCCATCAGGTATAATCCTTATGCTGTGTGTAACCCTGTCAATGTAAAAAATGCTTTAAAGTTTTGTTTTATACATGTAAAACATTGTTGAATGGAGCCCAATGTTTCAATCTTCTTTGAAGATGGGTCCAAAGAAGAGGGAAAGGAAGAATACAAAAAAAAAAAAAACCTGAGCAAGAACAGAATTCAGAACTCCTTGTAGACTTCTGAACAGTAACAGCTCAGCAGCAACATGAAGAAACGAAAGATAAAATGGCAACATAGAAATGTAATCCTTCAAACAAAACGTGGAGTGCTTTAAAGGGAAGTTTTAGAGTAGCTGAAACTCTTAATGCATTTAATCAGTGTTTTATCATTTAATGTTTTTATTCAGTGTTTTGTCATTTAATTGTGTAGATACAAAGTCGAAAGAAAAATACATTTATTCAGAATCTCCGCCCAGTTGGTCTCAACTGCCTGTCCTCTCTCACGTCCTCATTGTAGATATATAAGTAGTGGATCGAGCCGCTGAGTCATTTATCCGAAAGTTCACTGACCCATTCAACATGAGCGGCAGAGGAAAGGGAGGAAAAGGACTCGGCAAAGGCGGCGCTAAGCGCCACAGGAAGGTTCTCCGTGATAACATCCAGGGAATCACCAAACCCGCCATTCGCCGTTTGGCTCGCCGTGGTGGAGTCAAGCGGATCTCTGGTCTCATCTATGAGGAGACCCGCGGTGTTCTCAAGGTGTTCCTGGAGAACGTTATCCGCGATGCCGTCACCTACACAGAGCACGCCAAGAGGAAGACCGTCACTGCCATGGATGTTGTTTACGCCCTTAAGAGGCAGGGACGCACTCTCTACGGCTTCGGAGGTTAAAACTCCTCAAACGACAAAAACAACCAACGGCTCTTTTAAGAGCCACACACTCCTCACAAATGAGTTCCTTCCTAAAATTTCCGACTCACCTTTCACTCGCATTAATTCATTATTGTCAATATGTTAAGCACTGTTGATGCGTGACTGTTGTTCCACAGCACCTTAAGTGGACAACACCTTAAAATGTTCAGTAGAAAAAATACAAAAAAAGGCCAGTTACCACTAAAAGAACGGTTCTTTACAAGAATTCTTCTCGTTTCACAGAGAAGAGCCGTTCAAAACATTTGACTCGTTCATCAACGTCACAAACTACAATTCAAATAAAGGTCAACACTCATGTAAAAGTGACCAGAACACTCATTTGCATTGTAATGATTCACAACTGATTTTCATCCACAATTCAAGACAAAACATTCAGACCAGTGTTGCCAGATCAATATCATACCAGGACCTTAAAAGTTATGTTTTCAGAAAAATTATACATTAAGTTACAGCCTGACATAACCCACAACTTTAAATCGGTGTATCAAGCACTGTGCAAAATGACAGTCTCTAAAGTGGTTTTAGCTTTAAAGAATATAAAACCATGATTAAAACAAACATCTCTAATTCAGATTCCACACAACAAAGGGCTCAAATTATTGTATTTATTGAACTATTGATGTACAGAGTGATAAGTTATCCTACAAATACGATAATCATCGTACTTCTGGCAACACTGATTCAGTACTGTCACTAAATAATGACATGACTCCTCTTTCAGAATAACTTTTTTTTGTTAGATGAACTGATTTTCACACATTTCATTCTAACTGGATCCCAGTTAAACTAGATTCAGGAGCCTGACCTCAGCTGTAACTACATTTTTTTTTACACCTTCCTCACTGTTTATTACTGGTTGAAAAGTCATTTACTACTGGTTTATAAGGCATTAATTATTGATTTTAGATTAGATTTATTTAGAACATGTACGTCATACAAAGAAAAGAAAACAAGTAATATAATAGTAAAAATAATAATAGTAATTCATAAGGTGCATGAATCATGAAAATTAAGGTGTTTGAAAAGGAAATAGGTTGAAACAAAAGCTTGTTTTTGTAAGTAATTTCTTACTGGTTTATAAGACATTTATAACTGGTTAATAAATCATTTTTACTGGTTTATAAAGCATGTATCACTGCCTATTTGCAACCTGTACACTACAACGAGCACTGACTTGACTTCACTTCAGATAACGTTTCCATGGAGACAAGACTCGTGGAGCTCAGCAGGCCGAGACAGCGCAGCAGTGTTTCTCAGCCAATCAGCGGCCGGAGACAGCACAGTCGTTTTTCTCAGTCAATCACAGGCCGGAGACAGCACAGCCGTATTTCCATGCAGCCTGTATAAAACACACTGCTCTCAGACCGTCACACCATCAGACTCAAAAACTTGACCAACATGCCCGAGCCAGCGAAGTCCGCCCCCAAGAAGGGATCCAAGAAGGCCGTCACCAAGACTGCCGGCAAAGGAGGCAAGAAAAGGAGAAAGACCAGGAAGGAGAGCTATGCTATCTACGTCTACAAGGTCCTCAAGCAGGTCCACCCTGACACCGGCATCTCCTCAAAGGCCATGAGCATCATGAACTCCTTTGTCAACGACATCTTTGAGCGCATCGCCTCCGAGGCCTCCCGCCTGGCTCACTACAACAAGAGGTCCACTATCACCTCCAGGGAGATCCAGACCGCCGTCCGGCTCCTGCTCCCCGGAGAGCTGGCCAAGCACGCTGTGTCTGAGGGAACCAAGGCCGTCACCAAGTACACCAGCTCCAAGTGAGCACACCTCAGCAGCAGCTGACAACTCAAAGGCCCTTTTCAGGGCCACACACATCCTCAAAGAGCCATAATCCAAGTTCAGTCAGCTGACTTGACATCAGGAGGGAGAACAGACTAGAAAGGAGGTTAAGATTATTAAACTGTTAACAGGTTCAACTGTTTGCTGTTCCCAATATTTCATGTAATTTCAATATATTAATGTAGTCAATAATGTACAGCTGGTTCTGATTTTTTTTTTGAGGGTGGTTAAATTTGTGTGCATATAATTACATATAATAAAATTGTTGGGCTGAGAAACATGCAGGAAAAGCATTTTGAAAATCAACCCTTGTTTGATTGATAGGAGACCTGTATCCTTTTGCAGGTCAGAAATGACTAAAGTGCTTTATAGTTAAGAAAATGCAGAACCAGTATGGCAAGCCGTTTTAACATTTAATCAACAATCGGACTGCTCTGTAATTCCTATTTTATATAACTAATTAAGTTTATCCTAGTACTAAGTGTATTCTTGCTAGTCAGAATTCCAAATGAATATAACAGCAATGTTAGTAATGATGGCGAGAGGCCTCATGATGAACTGAAGCTTTCCATCCAACTGGTTGACTCATGATTCGAGGCACTGTGATGATTCATTTGCTACACTGCGCCATCAAGTGGACGATTAAGTAAAACTGTAAACCTTTAACCATAAATAAAAAAATAAATGAATGTTTGCTCTTTTGAGCACAGCAAACACTTCCCCTTTTAGTAAACCAAAATATGAAAGAAATCGGAAAACAGGAGTTGTGGTGGTGTGTTTTTATATTATGAAACTTATTTGTGATTATTTATTACTGTAGTCATACTTTATTAGGAGAGATTAGTTCAAAATGTTGCCAGACAGGGGGAAATCTTCTCTTCGTTGCTGGTTCCATCGTACAAAAAGACGCTCAACTAAATATCTTACCAGTTCCACAGCACAATATGACGGGGGAACCTATCTGAAATAAGAGTTTTTACTAGTAACAACTGAATTAGAGCTATCTTAAATGAGTTTCTCTTGGTCAGAATTCACTTTCTACTATCCATAATGTTGAATTCAGATAGGAGGAATGTATTTGTAGATAGGAGGTGCTGCACACCCAATAGACATGAATGGGAAATGTGACGTCCTTTGTCCTAGGAAGAATTACATTTCAGATATCTGACATGTTCATTCTCGATAGTCAGAATGTTATTATGGATATCTGGAATGTTAATTTCTACTAGGAACAATAGATTTATAGATATCTGGAATAAATATCCAGGCTGCTTAATAAATGTTAAAACGGCTTGCCACTGCACCAGTTTGAATAAAAGGTCTTCAGGCAGAGTGTTCCAGTCTGGAGCCATAGATATCATATATTTCACTAGATATCTTGCTGTTTGTCAATGGACCCTGACGTAGCTACGCCGGCGGCCATCTTGGGGCAGCTGCCCTCTTTCATAACACTGGTGTCGATGGAGCATGTACTAATAAATACCTCTAACTTGCTCAATTCTTAACCGATTTTCAAACGGTTTGCATTTTTTTAAACATCAGAGACGTGTCTGTGAATATATATCAAAAATATAATGATAATGGTCGGGAAATTCATAAATTGTAAAAGTATATCTCAAGTCCTATACATAATAAGGTTTGTAAGAAAGTAACCCGTTTGTAAATCAGTTCATTTTTCATCAAGTTATGAGTGTTTTTAGTTAAATTGATGCTCACCTTCCATCTGCTGCCATAGAGAGCAGAACGTCAGCTCGCTGCCCCAAGATGGCCGCCGTGTGGCTACGCTGTTGAACCCCGGATGATCCATCTAGCCTTTATATATGTTAACTGTCTGGAGCCACAGCTTTAAAAGATTGATCTGGTGACACAGGACTAGTTCTCATTATCTCCTGGTAAACAGAACTACAAACCCCCACTGACTAGAAGCTGACCAGTGAGCTCCAGTGATAAACTAAACTTCTACATCAAGCAGCCTCGATGATAATCAAATAAGAGCACCAGATGCACTGAAGGTGTTTATTTAATGGGTTAAATGAATCGTTACAGAACATGTCTGAGTGTCCTAAAATGTATTAAATAAAAATATTGACTCATCCATTTCCATGGAAAATCAACTTCTTTATTCATCCTAAAGAGAAATTAGATTTTTCAGAGTCGTTATAGCAGGTTCTATCTTCTGTGGAAGATCTAAAGGAACCTCTGACTGAAGACACTGTTGAGTTAATGTCATGTTCTCCATTTTATGAAACGTCCTCCTTTGTCCAATCAGCTCCAGAGTTTTTGTGATTAATGGTTGAGTTAGCGCCTCTCGATGAGCTGTGAGGACGTCTGAGATCTTGGAGACCAGATGAGTCCAGACCATGAACCATGAAGACTAAGATGTTCACATGGATCCCACGTTCAACACGAAGGTTATGTTGACTAAAATAGAACCCTAAAATTGGAATTAATGTTCAAACTATAGAAAACAGGAAACCAGAAAAGGCACTTTCCACACTGTTAATATTATGGGATGTCATTTTAGATGTAAAATCAGCTAATAGAAATTATTAAAGCCTTTAGGATCCTAAATAAGTTGTTTATAGTTTTTGGTCCGAATGAGGATTGGCTGAAGTTTTTAGAGATCTGCGGGACAACCACTTTATTGATCGAGTTTTAAAAAATCTCCACAATACAGTTTGTTTATATCTATACTATGTTAGAACGTTGTTACGAGGCATGGAAAAAGACGTAAAAGCTACATTGTTTACCTGCAGCTTTAACAAAAAAATTGCAGTTCAACACTTGTATTTCTCCTCCAAACTACAGAAAAAGTTGCTCTGAATTCTTTTTACATTTTCCATCTACTTGCAAACCCCAAGCCAGTTTGCATATTTAATTTAGTAATTTGTGTATGGATTGTTTGTAGTGTGTGTGTGTTCATAGTTTTATTTTTCTTTCTGTCCAATGAGATCATTGAGTCAATAGTTTCCAGAACAGTTTGAGTGGTTTACCAGTAAATAGAATAAATCAAATGTGTTTCTGCTACAATAAAAGTTTTCATGTAAAATTATTTCCTTCAGTCATTTAAATGACAATCAATAATCTTCTATTGGCAAATAAAAGGTTATTTTAATGTATAAACAAATAGTTTTTACAATATTCTGTCATTGTTGGTGTTCACTGAAACATTTGATGGAAATGAGAAGTTTCCTCCTGATCCATCACAGACACAGGCTGTTTCACCTTCGGTGTTCGTGTGTTTATTGTCACCAAAACATTCTCCTTTTCCAACTCAATAAATCACAAAACTACAACCATTTTACTTTTATTGTGTCCACAAGCGTCTCTGCTAACAGCAACATCACCCTTAAATGACAAACTCAACGTTTTTATATATTTTAGGAGACGAAATGTGAAGAAAACTCGCTGACTTCCGTAGAAAAACGCCGAGGATCCGAGAGGTTTAGAGCCTCGTTGAAAGAAAAGAACAAGTCCTGGAAGCTGAAGACGATGTGAGTCTGGAGACAAGAGGCTTCTCTTTCTCTTCCACTGACATTTCCGAAGGAAGACTTTGATTTGGGGATGATTTAGAGTCTGGAAAGTGTCGGAGAAAACACAAGTGTGGCCATGTTGGACTGTGGAGCGGAGCAGCAGGCTGGGTTGCCTCTCCACGGTTCTCATGTGTGTTATAAGTCCCGCCTCCTGCTCCCAGCGCGAGACGTTCAGCGGAACAGCGTAGAACAGTAAACACAACCAACATGGCGGAGGAAGCTCCAGCAGCAGCACCGGCTAAAGCCCCGGCTAAAGCTCCGGCCAAAGCCGCCAAGAAGAAGGCCGCCGCCGCTCCCAAGAAGGAGGGACCCAGCATCTCTAAAGTCATCGTGTCAGCCGTGGCCGAGTCCAAGGAGCGGAAGGGCATGTCTCTGGCGGCGCTCAAGAAGGTTTTGGCCGCGAAAGGTGTCGATGTGAGCAAGGTTAACAAGCGGATCAACACCGCTGTGACTAAGCTGGTCACTAACGGAACCCTGAGCCAGACCAAAGGGACCGGGGCCTCCGGCTCCTTCAAGATCGCCAAGAAGGAGCCCAAAGCCACCAAACCGGCCAAGAAGGTGGTGAAGAAGGCCCCAGCTAAAGCCAAGAAACCCGCCGCCAAGAAGACCACCGCGGCGAAGAAGCCGGCAGCAAAGAAGGCAGCTCCTAAGAAGTCCCCGAAGAAGGCACCGGCCAAGAAAGCTGTAGCTAAGAAGGTGGTGAAGAAGAGTCCCAAGAAGGTCGCTGCGAAGAAGCCAAAGGCTGCCAAGAAGCCAGCGGCCAAGAAAGCTGCTGCTAAGAAGCCAGCAGCTAAGAAGGCTAAGAAGTAAACAGCTGTTTGATCCTGCACTCACTGCAACAAAGGCTCTTTTCAGAGCCACCAACCTCCCAGAAAGAGCTGCTCCAGTTAAACCGAAAAATATAAAGCTGTTCAAATTACAAAACATAAATGCACATAATGAATCTTAATACTTACATTACTGCAGTTTGGAACGAGTTTATTAATCTAATGATCAGTCCTAACGCTGAAGGTACAGGAGAGTTAAATCAGGTTTTAGCTGCAACAAACATCCTGGTTATCCTTAAAGGATAAATGTTAAGGTTTGGAATAAATGTATAATACTACTAGCCTGGTAAACCAGACTATATATGTGGATATATGAAAGTGCAGAGCCATAATACTAGTATTATGAAAGTAACATCCTCCCCAAAACAGAATCAGATGATTTATTAATTATAAATATCTACATATATATTATAATAAAACAGATTCCTGTCTGTGATTCACATTTCTACAGTTAGTTCAGATTCAGGGTAAATTAATCAGGTTAAAGTTTGACATATTAGACATTAAAGGAGTTTGGTTTAAAACGTGAAATAAAAAAGTTAAAAGGTGACAGCAGAAAGGTCTAATGCAGCCGTTAATCATGACGTCACAACCTGGCGCTTCATTCCTACATTTGAAATCCAACCAATAGCTGAGCTGGAGAGGTTCCCCGCCTATCTCCATGTGAGCCAATCAGAGCGCGGCTGACTCCGGCGGTGTGTTCATAAAGCCTGCGCTGAGAGCGGAGAGATATCGTACTTTCTCTCAGTCAGAGAAGAAGAACTCAACATGGCCAGAACCAAGCAGACTGCCCGTAAATCCACCGGAGGAAAAGCTCCCAGGAAGCAGCTTGCTACCAAAGCTGCCCGTAAAAGCGCTCCCGCCACCGGCGGAGTGAAGAAGCCTCACCGTTATAGGCCCGGTACGGTTGCCCTCCGAGAGATCCGCCGTTACCAGAAGTCCACCGAGCTGTTGATCCGTAAGCTGCCCTTCCAGCGCCTGGTCCGTGAGATCGCTCAGGACTTCAAGACCGACCTGCGCTTCCAGAGCTCCGCTGTCATGGCTCTGCAGGAGGCCAGCGAGGCCTACCTGGTGGGCCTGTTCGAGGACACGAATCTGTGCGCCATCCACGCCAAGAGGGTTACCATCATGCCCAAAGACATCCAGCTGGCCCGACGCATCCGCGGAGAGAGGGCTTAGACTGACCCCAGACTAGCAACAACACAACGGCTCTTTTAAGAGCCACTAACTCAACATCAGAGCTGTCTGACTTGAATATGTTCAGTATGTTATTAAAGTCTATTTTCTGATCCAATAATAAACTTATTTTCTTAACATGAACAAGTTATGGTAAAAAATTTTGTCAAAGCACTCCTCACTTCACTCTGGTTTTATTCTGAATCTCCTACAGTGAACCTGAATTACTTATGGCCAAATGAAGAAAACTTCATTACTCGAAGCTTTCTAACATGGATGACATCTAGTGGCCCTTATTATGAACTATTTGAATCAATGCTTGTCAAATGATGAATAAACCTTGAAGTCATCACTCGCTGGCTACATGTCCTTATTGAAGTCACTTATTGTTGACTCTACCTGACTTTATTAAGGTTTACAGGGGCCCATTGACCTGATCTGATCACCTAATCACTTCTGTGATTAGGTGATCAGATCCAAACCAACATAAGTAGGGACAAAGAGCATGTTGGCTGGGAACAATGTGGGACATGTTGAATACAAAAAGATTGTCAAAATTTTAACATTGTACTTAAAAATATTGATTAACTATAATAATAATTTACTGTATTACTTTTGGAAAATTTACATTTCGGCATATGCACAAGGCTGGGTGTCAAACCCAGGTACCAAATGTGCAAGGCAGAGTCTTAAACCAATACACCACTACTCAGTTAGCCTCTAGCTGCTCTGTTTCTGTAAATGAACATTATGTACTATGAGTCAATGTTAAAATAAATATGCATTGCTTGCAATTCACTTTAAGAATATTCATGCACAACAAATTAAATCATAGATGCTTTACTGACCAATGAGCTCAAGTCATATCTAGCCTGTGTTTTAATCAGGGCATGCTCACTTCCAAAACACACCACAGAAGCAGCCAGTGGTTCAGGTCTATTTAAACTTTGAACCGGCCGGCGGACCCAAAGCAGTGACGTACCAAATGAAGCTTTGAACATCACTGATCATGTGATTCTGCTTAGACGAATCAAGCATCGACACAGTGCTTCTGAACCACTGTTTTGTGTTTTTTTAACACGTGCCTCGGAGCTTCGGCTTCAAACGGACCATCACTAGCCTGAATGTCAAATTTCAAAGGTAATGGATGAAGCCATCAGTAAAGCCATCTGTCTATCTTGTTTAAACAAAACATTAGTACAATTTGAGTGAAAAGGGGCTGGAATAAGAAAATGTTATTAAAATATATCAAAACATGCAGATACTATAGAGCCATAAACATAGAATAGAATGACTTTATTGATCCCACAGTCGGGAAATTCACTTGTCAGAGCAGCGTACACACAAGAATAAAAAGCCAGTAAATGACACACGAATTTCACATGATGACACAGAGACAATATAAGAGGATGAGATAAAATACAGATGTGACTTTACAGACTGTACAGAAATCAGCTGACATTAGAATATCAATATAAAACAGAATGTAATAGTGAATTAACAAACTGTATAGACCCCTTGACGCGTGACGTCATGCGGCCAAAGTCCCGCCCCCAGCCAGGAGCTGGGGGGCAAAAAGACGGCACAGCCCCGCTGAGCCCTGTTATTATCCGTCAATTGTCAATAAATTGAGCTAAATAGCGACAAAATAAACTCTATCAGCATGGTTAACACCTGCAAGCTGCACAAATAAATGAAAGGACAGTAACGTAACATTTCACTGGTTTCCAGCTGATAAAATCACCAAAATCGGAGACTTCTAGTGGATTAATCACCACATCGTGGAGCCAAAGTCTCATCACAGGTTAAAAAGTTAAATATCTGCCTCATATGTTAAGAGACAACTAGTTATAATGACTTATAAGCCTTTGTAAGCTGGTTAAATTAGTTTATTTTTAAATAATTAGACAAAATGTGTTCCGTAATCGGAGCAGGCAGACATTAATGTCATTGATTTTATATTTACTGAGCTCGTCAGGTAGGTCAAAAGTATAAAAATGATTTATTTATTTATTCATAAACTGTCCCTCCTGAGATCAGTCCGTTTGTTCGGGAGAGATGGAGTTCGGAGTCAGCAGCTCCAATGTTTGTTTTGTGTTTCGGTTCACGGAGCTCATCAGAATGAACGGAGAATCTATTAATGGTGTCACGGTAATCCTTCAACGTTAACCCGCACAACACAGAAGAGATCGGATTACTTTTTCGTTGCTTCAGCTGAGTGAACTTACACCGGACTTTAGTCCAGACGGCCCGGTTCAGAGGACTCCAGCAGGCTAGCTCCACAGCTAGTTAGCTTATTCAAACGGATTTAAGATCTACTCCTCACATAAAGCTCTCAGTAACATCGCCCCTCCTTACAAATCTGCTCCCCTACATCACCATCACCTCTCCCGCTGTCTCAGTTTCAAAGCATCGGGAGTTTTTTCCGTAGTCGTTCCCACCCTACGGGACACACTCTGGCTCCCTTCAGAAATCCGGAAAAAGTACGATAAGCTCACCTATTTAACCAAGCATTTAACCCCCGTTAATTTGTTTAACCTATTTGTCCGATATGTTTTGTTTCCTGATTCATTTTTTAAAATCTGTAACACGTCTTGGAGTTGTTAAAAGCGTTTTATTTTGTTAGTTTAAACCTCAGAGATACAGCTCTGTTTAGCTGCTGGAGCTGGGCTTCTGCCCTCCAGAGACTGAGCTGGTCCAAAAGTACCCGGATGTAAACAATAACATTCAATGGGTCTATAGAAATGTAGTGATATGACCGTTGCACAGACCCTACTGAGTTAGATCAGAATGAAGCTGAACAGTGGAGTTGTACAGCTTTACAGCCGTGGGGATAAATGATCTACGGTAACGCTCTGTTTTACATTGAGGATGTTTCTATCTCCCACTGAAGGAGCTGCTCAGAGCCAGTGTTGCCAGATTGGGCGGTTTCCCGCAAATTGGGCGGTTTGGATTCTGATTTTGCGGTAAAAAATTGCTTTGAGCGGGTGAAGATATTTTGGGCGGTTTTGGCGTCAGTTTTGCGGTTTTGAAATAACTTTATTGACACACATTTCAACCATTATATCCTCATTATCAATCAATAACAATGCCCACTGACCTGTCTTCATCACTGATTGGCTATTGTATAAAACAAACCAGTGGTATTTGTTCTGAAACCCCGCCCACTCGGTCCCCACTCTCTGTTGTCTGTTGCATCATCTGTTCAAACATATGAGTGAGGTGTTGACACCAACGGCCCATGTTTGGCCCTTCTTATAAAGAGCGTCTGTGTTGTGGGACCAGTTCAGTTTGTTGTTGAAGTGGACACCCAGGTACTTAAAGGGATCCACTACTTCAAGTTCTGAGACCTGAATGTTCACCGGTGTGGGGGGGCGACGCTCCTCTCTGAAAGTCAGTCACCATCTCCTTTGTCTGACTGGTGTTTCAGCAGATGGTTGAGCTCACACAGTTCCCTGATGACCGACTGATATTCCAGGTCTTCCCTTCAGTAACACAGCCAACAATGGCTGAGTCATCAGAGAACTTCTGGAGGTGACAGCTGCTGGTGTTGTAGGTGAAGTCTGAGGTGTAGAGGCTGAAGAGAAACGGTGAGAGAACCGTTCCCTGTGGAGCTCCAGATTTACTCAGCCTGACATCCTGAGGCCTGTTGGTGAGGTAGTCCCTGATCCATCAGTCAGTGACAGCAGCACCAACAAAAGACTTCTGCATCCTGTACGGAACAGGAAGTACATTTGAATGAAAAACATATTACATACTATCGAGTGTTTGAATGGATTTCCAGACCCAGACTCCAACAGTTCATCGTTCTTTGCCTTGTGTTAATAATAATAATAAAAACAATAATGAAAGACAAAACTAACCCACACTGAACTACAGGAAATAAAAAGACAACACCAGATGAATATTTACACCAAACCCAGAATGTTTGTTCATGGTTTTATGTAACGTGTGTTACTGATGGTTTTCACTAGAGGGTGCTAACGTCAAGTTAAATAAACATCCCTCTATTTAAAAAGATTCATTAAATGGATGAACGTTCATTTACCAACAAAACAGGACGTCTCTAAAACCATGTGGACTTCACGGGGCTCAGACCAGAATTACAGAATTATAGTTTTATGTTCCCGTCTCAAAACCACCTCCCTTAACCCTCAGGTGACACACCAAGTGGTCCACAGGTCACTGACTCTAAAACGTGGGTTAAAAACAAACACATTTGATCTGAAACCAGAGGAGAAATGGTCCAGACTGGATGGAAGTAGAAGCAGAAGACTTCTGTCTAATTGGATTCGATCATTTGAACTTTTTTCACTGATTTCTTAGAACCTGCTTTTCCTCCGACCTCCTTCGTCATGAGCGATTATCCAGCTGGTTGAGTTTCCTCTGGAAGAGACAAACAAGCTCTGTCAGCTCTCTGAGAACATCCATTAAGCCAAGGCGTGTCCTCCTGAACACGCATGTGTGTGTGTGGAGTTCATCCCAGCACAGGGTTATTTTTTAAATGTAACTAAATCTCACTTAGTAGACAGTTTTAGATTCAGCGACTCGTTCGTTTATTATTAGTTTGTTTTCCTGTTAGTTTTTTTACAGGATTTTAAACCCACTGATTGTGAGATTCTAGATTTCTTTCCTCACGTTTTAGTTAGTTCCATATCAGTGACCACATTAGTTGTGTTGGCTGATGGAGTTAGCTTGTTCTACCTGCGTAGGTTCCTCTCATAGATCACGGGTCTGACTGTTTAAGTCGTTTTAAGTTGGATAAAAGTCTCTGCTAAGTGAATAAACAACCAAACAAACCAAACGACTCACCGTGGAGTTGATTAAATCAGGACACATGAATCAATCAGCTGGGTTGTCACAAGCTGTCAAGAAGGATTCTCTGAATAAATATCATTTAGTTTCCTCCATGATTAAAAACTCCAGGAGCTACTTGGAGCTTGTGGGTCAACGTCCTGATCTGAGCTGAGACTCTGGTCTTCTGCTCATGCTTCAGGAGACCCAGGGCTCGACTAGACTTTGTATTGAAGGGGATTCAGCATGCACCAGTTATAGTGGAGGTCTATGGTAAAAATTTGTGCGCAGAAGACCCCAAAGAAACAGGAAGTACATCACACGACCTTTCAGTCTGGTAAAAAAGTGAGAGAACATTTAAAACTACACTTGAATGCAGATTATACACAGCACTGATAGTAGTATAGTGGATATCATGGTTCTATTAAAACTACTTGGTGATTCCAATCTTTTTTTTCTTCCTCCTCCTGTGAGACTGGTGGGGCGGCGCCCCCTATTGACGGGCCGCCACAGCAAATTAATGGATTCGAAGAGGTACTAGGGACGCACAGTACTGAGTACGAGTACTGAGAGTTGAGTAATTATTATAAAATAAAAAGTCGCATTCATCTGTCTTCTCATCCAGTCTGAACTGTAAACAGAGTTCTAAAGGTCAGAGGTCATTTCTCTCTCTGAGTTATTAAAGCCATACTCAGTAGCCAGGTAAACAATGTAGCTTTTAACTTTTTTTTAAAAGCCTCTTAACAACGTTCCAACATAGTATAGCCATAAATACCGGTATATTGTGGAGACTAAAAAAAAACCCAAAGAAATCAACAAAGTTGTCCCGCAGTTCTCTAAAAACTTCAGCCAATCCTATCGTTCGATCCGAACGATAGGATTGGACAATCCAGCTGTCTGTCTGCCGCATTTCCTCACTGCTTGGATTGGCATTAATCCGCCCGGACACATTTTGGGGCAGAACATCCCGGAAGTGAAAGGAGGACAGAATTAACCAGTGGTCAGTGCTTTCATTTTAAGATAAAAATACCAGAGTCCCCCCAAAAAACACCTTTTCAGCTAGCAGGAAACTAAAATCGTTTGGAGGTGAAAAGAGGAAAAGCTGCGGGAAAGTTTCTACGTCTGAAGTTAGACTCTGCTTTGTTATGTCGCAAAACGGAGTCCCGTGTCCGCGGGAAGGCTGGCGTACCAATTATACCCGGCGGGAGGGGTGAGTGCTCCGAGTCATGTTTCTGTAAACTAGCTAGCGAGACCTAGCTTGTTTACCTGGCTATTGAGTATGGCTTTAAATCTCCTCTAAAGGAGCGTCTGCTTCAGATAGTCTGAGATCAGACATTACTAATGGATTCATAGTTACTGGTACTTTACTGAATCTAATGTCAGTACTGTGAGGATTCAGACATCATATGTATATGTACTACTACTATCACTACTACTACTATTACTACTACTATCACTACTACTACTATTAGCTCCAGGTAGCTACTGGTGTGTCTCACTGGGAGAGTTGAGCGTCACACTACTCTAAATAGTGTCAACTCCTAGTATCTGAGTACTTCATGAATATGAGTATGGGTACCTGACTATAGTACCGATACCTGCTCTCCAGTCCAGAGGAACCAAACAGCTGTTTAACCTGTGACCTATGACCTCTGTCATCGTAATCAGGAGTCTCGTCTCTCATTCTGACCACGTTAGCTTAACGACCTGCCAGAACATCCAGGTCATCTGGATCAAACTGCTCAGGGTTTCCATCCTAACAGCGTTTGGGTTTTCTTCATCTGATTTCAGAAGAGGAAGAAAAAGACGAGGGTCAAACAAAAAGCGATTTCACGTCTAAACGCGTCGAAGTTTCTTTAAAGTTCAACAGACGGAGCAGGAGGAGGTCAGCTGATCAATATTTGTCCCAACGAGGTGATCAGATTATAGCTCGCCTCATTAGCCTCTGTTTGCTTTACTAAGTGCTGGAACTGGTCAATCAGAGGGACACACACACACACACACACGCACACGCACACACACACACACACACACACACACACACACGTTAAAGTTCCTACATCCTGTTTAGACTCGTACCCTGGGATCTGAGGAACTTTAACCCCGTCTATTTATGGCGAGACTGAAGAAAAGTGTTTGTTTTTTAAGTTTTTTGTTTGTTTTTTGTTTGTTTTTGTTTGTTTGTTTCGACCTCGTTGGAGCTCTTAGCTCTGTGAAGCGTAAACGCGTCCTTCTGACGAAGCTGGAGAGCTGACAGAAGGTAGAGGTGGGGTTTCCTCCGAGGTGGTGGTGGTGGTGGGGTATAAGAGCAGGGAGCCCCCATCGATCTGCCTCACAGCAGCTCCTCTTCATCAGAGAGTCACCTCCTCTTCCTCCTCCTCTTCAGACTCAGGTGAGTGCTCCTCCAGACCCTCCAGACCCTCCAGGTGAGCGGGTCCTAATCCAGTGTGTGTTCAGCTCTCCTCCAGCATGGCGGCTCTGTGGCTCCAGTCCTGCTCCCTGCTGGTTTTACTGGTCCTATCGTGGCCCGGCTCCCAGACCACGGCCTCCCCGCAGCACCTGTGTGGCTCCCACCTGGTGGACGCGCTCTACCTGGTCTGTGGGGAGAAAGGCTTCTTCTACAACCCAAAGAGAGACGTGAACCCTCTGCTGGGTGAGACGCCGCCGATTCACCCAATCAGGGCTGTTCTCTAGAAACAGGAAGTAGTCCGATCAGAGAGACGCTGCTGTAGATCAACAAACAGCTGTTCCTTTAGGGCGTGGAAACTTTAGACTCTAAAATAGAAAGACGGTTTCCTGATGAATTTTTTGATTCTTTAGTCTCATTTTGATGTTTTGTGTGGAATCGTTCAGTTTTTCCTTTCATTTGTTGTCATTTGATTCTCATTTTTATGACATTTAAACCTGATTTTAGGTCATTTATCCTCCAATCTCAGACGTATTTGATTTTTGAGGAACGTACTAATCCTGCTAAGGAGGTTCGGCTCCAACAACCTTAGAAACTCAAACAGGTTTAAACCACTTCCTGCAGGTCTTCACAGCAAAAAGTGGAGTGTTGATTTAACTCCTACAGAGTTGATTTTACCACTTTTCTGGGTTTATATAGCTCCACACTCTTCAGAGTTAAATTAACACTTTTGAAATAGTTAAATAATTAACATTGTGACAGGGTTCCTTTTTTTAACTCCAAAAACAGAGTTGAAGAAACACTGCAGGATTAAACGGGTAACTCTGCTCTGAGTTGCTTTGGTAACACAAAAAACTACTCTATTCAGTGTTAAATTAAACTCCCTTAAGTGTTAACTATTTAATCTAAAAAAGTTACCTAATTATGATAATTTATTACAAAATGAAAATTAGTTTAAAAATGTTTATTGTGTGTGTTTTAACACACAAAACTACTCTACTCAGTGTTAAATTAAACTCCCTTAAGTGTTAACTATCTAATCTAAAAAAGTTACCTAATTATGATAATTTATTGCAATATGCTAATTAGTTTAAACATGTTTATTTTGTATGTTTTAACGTGGTAAATGAGAGTAAAATATACAAACTTGTATTTGTAACACAGCTTTAAATATGAAATGCGTTGATAAATCTGAGGTCTAACATTTTTAAAACACACATTTCTTCACTAATCACTCTGTGTTCATAAAGACCATCTGTAAAAAGCTTCTGTCAACATAAAAATATGACATTCTGCTGTTTGACCAAACACTGGCATTTCTTCTTAAATCACACAGCGGACGAGTCATTTTATGTTCTTTACACCACAAATTTTACAAAAGCGGTCAAATTATGCAGTTCAACAAAGCCGGCTCTCAGCAGCAAGTCAACAGTTTCCAACTACAGAGAGTTAAATGTTTTACTGCATCAATTTGGGTGTTTGATAAATGCTGGAGAAAACTACTCGCCATGTTTAGTCGTTGTGTAGAACACAGTGTGAAGAGGGAAATGGAGCCATTTTTAACAGCTTTCAAAGTTCAAACAGGTGGGCGGAGCTTATTTACCTCTCTGTAGAGTTAAAACACACTGGTGCAATCAACTCTTTGAATTAACTCCAACACTGAACACCATTTGACTCTGAATGTGTTAATTAACACTTGGAGAGTTGAAATCAACTCTGAAACATTTAACCCTGAAATTTCAACTCTCCAGTTTTTGCTGCGTTCCTTTTCTTATCGATGATCATCAGTGTGGTTCTGTTTGGTTTAACTGAAAACCCGTTTAACGACCTCTCTCCTCCCTCCTACGGGAGCAGGGGCGCTCCACGGGGGGGAGAACGAGGTGGCCGAGTTCGCCTTCAAGGACCAGATGGAGATGATGGTGAAGAGAGGCATCGTGGAGCAGTGCTGCCACAAACCCTGCAGCATCTTCGACCTGCAGAGCTACTGCAACTGAGCCGCGCCGCCTCCACCCTGGAGGGGGCGGAGCTACTCTCTTCCTAACCAGCTGCAGTCAGGTGGACCGAGTTATTTTTGCAAGAAAATAAAGTTTTACGAATTGAGAACATTTCTGTGGGATTATTTGATCAAAACGAGGTCCCGTTTATTCAGAAACGTTTGATTGAAGTCGCCTTCGGCTCAAAGTCAGGAGGACGTCACAGGTTACCCGAAAACATCCAACAGGAATCAGGATTTAACTTAAAAAAAAAACGCACAAAAACACATTTAAGTTCAGTTTAAACTCAAAGAGAAAAACCGTAACGATCACAAACGGGTCTGCTTTGGGTTTAGTCCTGATGCAAAGAAAATAAAAAGCTTTTATTTAGTTTTAAATCAGGATAAATGAGAACTCTTTGACTTCCTGTTGACTTTGAGCTTTGTGGTTCTTAGTTCTAGTACTAGTTCTAGTACTAGTACTAGTACTGTTGATTTTATTCTTGACTTTTAACAAACAGTCTGTGACTTCATCAGGTTCCTTCAACAAACAGATCAGAGTCTAAAAACGGACACAATAGCTGATTCAGCATTATTCATTCTCGATCATTTCTTTTGCAACTTTTCGGTTATTTCTGAAAGTTCAGCTCCTTCAGGACATTTCAGGAATGACGCTGGTGTTTCTACTTTTTTAAAAAGTAACTTTTAAAATATTTTGATTGGATTTAAAAAGCTTCAGATCCTTCACAAAGTCACAAACTGGTTTTGCTCTTAAAGTCGAAACTTGACCGTTTGGACTGATCTGTTTTTGTAAAATCACAATTTAGTTTGATGAAAAACGTAGAAGAATCCCGTCTAGTCGCCTGACCGAGCTCTTTAATCCTCTAACGTTTCTTATTTTCATTTCTTTTCTAATAAAGAAAGAAAAAACTGATAGAAGTTAATATTTAAAGTTCAGCTGACGACAGAATTCTGCTTCAGACTCGGGGAATTAAACCTTTTAGTCAACTATCAATAAAAATATGAGTTTCTGAACGATACAGAGAATACTTTAATCCTCCAAAATAAGAGTCTGCAACACACAAATGTATCTGAAGCTGATAAAATACCTCATTAAAACTTTCTATGGTAAAACTCAAAAATAAAACTGTAATAATAAAGTGACCATGTGAACTCTTGGTTATAATATTAATAAAAATACAATAAATGGACTTGGTTTGTTTTCTTGGTTAATAAAAAAGTAAATACGTAGAAAAACAAGGTAACAGGTTTTATTTTAAGTTAAAAAAAATTAAAACATAAATAAATAATAATAAACATGTAAAGGTTCAGGCCCCAGGGATCAGATGTGGTCACATGACTGCCCCCTGGTGGCCACCAGGTGAACTGGGTGATCGGACATAAAAACAATAAAAGACATAAAACCTGAATATTTCTCTCCTTCCTTCCTGTTTGGCTCAGATCTTTGTTTGACAGTGACGTCAATCTTTAACTTTAATGGAGGAGATTTTATCACCTCTTCTTCCTCCTCAGAATTCCCAGAATTCCTTGTTTCCCGGAGTGGTTTTTATTGGGGCGTCTCTTTACTTCAGATAATAATTAAACTCAGTCTGAATTATAGAGATTTTAGGACAGATTGTCATTTACTTTGCTTTTTAAAATCTGCTAAATGTTTATTATTATTTATGAATAAACGTTTTGTTTCCTGACTTCCTGGAATAAACATTATTTATTATTATTATTATTAGTGTTATTATTACATCTTTCTTTCAAATGTCCTTAAAGAAAGAGGAAGTTCCCTAAACCCACCCCTACAAAATAAAAGTCTGGTGTGTTTTTGTAACAGGACAAAATGAGGAAGCTTTTAAATTTAAAGATGTTTTAGTTTTTTTTCTTTTCATGGGTAACATCAGTATTTAAGAAGTTTTAGGAACTCACCTGAGAGAGACGAGTGAGGTCAGAGGTCACCTCCACCTGACTCCTCCATTCAGGTCTGTCAGGTTTCAGGGCTGTTGCTAGGCAACAAGGAGTTACTACAGGGTTCAGGTTTGCTTTAAAAATAATTCTTAGTCATTTAATTTCCTTGTTAAAATTATTTAATTTTCAGATTTTTTTTTTTTTTTGCTTTGACTTTTATTTTGTTGAAAGTACTTTTACTTTTTAACCCTATTTTCGTATCAGTTATTGGATATTATTCGTTTTTATTTTTATATAATTAAACTCCAGATTTATTCCTACATTTATTTGTTTTGATGCTTTTGTCATTTTAAACTTTTAAATTGTTTTTTATTTATTTATTTAAATGTATTTTAATTTGTAATTTAATGTTTATGTTTTTATATAAAATAATAATTTAATTATATTTAATCTAAATAATGAAATGATTTTACTGGTTTAACTGGTGAGTTTTAGATTTCTTTTATTTTATTTTTAACTCCTGAATTAATAAATAAAATCATTTGGACTTTTTTCTTTTTCATGATTTTGATGAAACTTCCAGGTTGAGGAGATCAAATCCGCCCTGTAGAGGTCAAATAGAGGTCACACCTGATGACCTCACAGGCTCACATCCGGGGACCCGGAGTAGCTGTTTCCGGTGCTGGCTTCACCTGATCGTTGGGGCGTGCCTGGGGGCGGGGCCAGCTGTTTACCTGCTCAGGTGTCGCTCTGGGAGCTCGGATTGATTCTGCCGACAGACCCGGACGGAGGCGGACCGAACCGAGCCGTTCTGGACCCGCTCCCCGCCTCCTGAAGGTTCCATCGGTTCTGCTGGAGCTCCCGGAGGCAGCAGGATGAGCGGCTGTCAGCTGAACAACGAGACGTGCGTCGACGGTAAGAACACACCTGGACTCACCTGTCCTATCAGCGGCTTCCGGTTCCAGGAGGAACCAGAACCGGTTCTGGTTCGGTTTAAAGGTTTAGGGTTGGTTTTTATTTATGTGTTGTGAAAATTAAGAAGAAAACAAATAATAATAGAACTCCTCCAACCTGCAGGAGGAGGCTGTCACCTATGACGTCATCAGGCATAAACGTAAATAAAACAACAACACGGTTTATAGGTCAGCAGCTTCATCCATTAAAACAACAAACCAATCAGCTGACAGCAAATAATTACATCATAAATACCTGTACTCAGGTACGTACATGTACTCGGGTACGTACATGTACTCGGGTACGTACATGTACTCGAGTGCGTACATGTACACAGGTACGTACATGTACTCGGGTATGTACATGTACACGGGTACGTACATGTACTCGGGTACGTACATGTACACGGGTACACACATGTACTCGGGTACCTGTATGTATATATTTCTGTATTTTTGACAGAATTCAGATCTAATCAGGTTTCAGAATCAAACATTAATTTTAATCTTCCAGACTAAATCAATCGATCACAGCTTCATTTTGAAGTTGAAGGTAGTAAAGTTCTGATTGTGGTCACACTGTGATGTGAGGGTCAGGGTTCTCATGACCCGCGGGTCCTCGATAACCTCTGACCCGCCTCGTTAAAACCTCGCTCTAGTTGTGACTGATAACCTTGATTCAGTCTGACGTCTCCAAACTGTGCTGACACACGGCTCAGTGAAGTTACCTCGCTGTCTGGCATGTTTTTGTTTATAAATCCCAGAGTTTACGGGGATAGTGACCTATGCAGCTTTCAGACCCGTTTTTAGCGTGATCAGGTTTTAAATGAGGCTCCAGGTCTCTGTCAGAGAGAAACAGACTCATTAGAGCTGCAGAGACTCTTCACTCTATACAGGTGGTCCTACTGTACACACACACAGTTTTAAAAAATGTCAATGACAACATTTTGCTGGAGGGTCTCTATGTCTCTGCTGACCTGGAGCAGATTAAAGACCACCTCATCACTAGTCGCCACGCTGAACGTTCTCGACTTTTAGGACCATATTTAATTTGTTTAGTGATTAAAGTCGACAACATTTTGTTGTAGGAAGGTTCTGTTCTCACTGAGAAAAGTTAGGAAGTGAAAACTTCCTGTTTTAGACGTTGTTCCTCACTGACTAACAACCAGAACGCTTTCTGTTCAGTTTTTAAGTCCTCCTTGTTCCAGACCATCAGGATCCTCTGACACTCTGTTGCTGAGTTACTGTCTCGTGTAGAGGGGAGGGGGATATTTAATGTCCACATACGTATATACCTCAGTACTACCTCAGTACTACATAGTGGGATCTGTTCTCTGCGTTTCACCCATCCGTCCCTAAGGAGCAGAGGGCGGCCATTTCTGGTTCAGTATCTAACCCAGGAATACGTCGACTCATGACCAGACCTGGGCTCAAACCCCAGGTTTGGAGGTCCGTTAACGCTTTAATTTAATTAACATCTCGTTAACGAAAACAACACCGGGTCTAAGTAATAACCACGGTGGGGGGGGGGGGGGGGGGGGTTTTTTCCC
>SSNR01000038.1:2822599-2836546 GCA_006937965.1 Callopanchax toddi | reverse complement strand
GTGTGTGTGTGTGTGTGTGTGTGTGTGTGTGTGTGTGTGTGTGTGTGTGTGTGTGTGTGTGTGAGCGAGAGAGAGAGAGAGAGAGTGTTATTTCCCAGCAGGCAATCTGAGAGAGACACTGATGGAGTTTCAAAGTAAAGTTTCGCCCCTAAAGGAAGGAGGGGGAGGAGGACTTGTCTCTACGAGGAGGACTTGTCTCTATGTAGAGGATTCGTCTCTATGAAGAGGACTTGTCTCTATGAAGAGGACTTGTCTCTACGAGGAGGACTTGTCTCTATGTAGAGGATTCGTCTCTATGAAGAGGACTTGTCTCTATGAAGAGGACTTGTCTCTACGAGGAGGACTTGTCTCTATGAAGAGGACTCGTCTCTATGAGAAGGACTCGTCTCTATGAAGAGGACTTGTCTCTACGAGGACTTGTCTCTATGTAGAGGACTCGTCTCTATGAAGAGGACTTGTCTCTATGAGGAGGACTTGTCTCTATGTAGATGATTTGTCTCTATGTAGAGGACTCGTCCCTATGTAGAGGACTCGTCTCTATGTAGAGGACTCATCTCTATGTAGAAGACTTGTCTCTATGAAGAGGACTCTTCCCTATGTAGAGGACTCATCTCTATGTAGAGGACTCATCTCTATGTAGAGGACTCGTCTCTATGTAGAGGACTCGTCTCTATGTAGAGGACTCTTCCCTATGTAGAGGACTCGTCTCTATGTAGAGGACTCATCTCTATGTAGAAGACTTGTCTCTATGTAGAGGACTCTTCCCTATGTAGAGGACTCATCTCTATGTAGAGGACTACTCTCTATGTAGAGGACTCTTCCCTATGTAGAGGACTCATCTCTATGTAGAGGACTAATCTCTATGTAGAGGACTCGTCTCTATGTAGAGGACTCGTCTCTATGTAGAGGACTCGTCTCTATGTAGAGGACTCTTCCCTATGTAGAGGACTCATCACTATGTAGAGGACTAATCTCTATGTAGAGGACTCGTCTCTATGTAGAGGACTCGTCTCTATGTAGAGGACTCATCTCTATGTAGAGGACTCTTCCCTATGTAGAGGACTCGTCTCTATGTAGAGGACTCGTCTCTATGTAGAGGACTCATCTCTATGTAGAGGACTCATCTCTATGTAGAGGACTCTTCCCTATGTAGAGGACTCGTCTCTATGTAGAGGACTCTTCCCTATGTAGAGGACTCTTCCCTATGTAGAGGACTCATCTCTATGTAGAGGACTCATCTCTATGTAGAGGACTCGTCTCTATGTAGAGGACTCGTCCCTATGGGGGACAGGAACACTGGACCTTCCTAGTCTATTTATCCTTTAAACCAGTATCAGTCCTGATGGTTTTTCTTTAAACCACTAAACGAGGTTTCTGGTCCTGACCTCTGGACCTCGTCTGACCTACAGACACGGTTTAAAGTTGAGACGAGTCAGAAGACGGGGGACTAAACCAGCTTTAGGGTTTCCTTTAAATTGAAAACGTTAGAAACGTCCAGACGTCCTCCCTAGAGACACAGCTGATCACAATGACCTTGATGACCTTGAAGGTACCGTACTAACGAGTCTCGACTCGTTGTCGGTCTGAAACCCGACTCGGGGACACCAAACTGAAACGTCTGAGTTCCTTTTTAGTTTTAAACTCTTTCTTCCATCTTGGCTCATTTCCTCTTCTCGTTTTAAAGATGTCTCCTCCACAAACGGCGTCCCTCAGGGAGGCAGCTGTCCCTCCTCCGTTCCAACGGGGGAGGGTAATGGGCCACAAAGTCCTAATCAGGGACTATCTGGGGCTAATTGTCTCCCCCATCTGTCTCCGGTCCCCCTCACAGCCGGGGGAGTAATGAGGCGTTTGGAGAGACGATGTCCCCCTCCGGACACGAAACCATTCGATGAGAGGTCCTGAGAGCTCTGAAGAAGCGGGACTAATGGAGAGAAGCAAGTAGGAGAGGCTGGAGGAGGAAACGTGGATATTAAAATCAATAGAGCAGAGAACGGAGGAGAAGGTGAGGGGAGACCCACAGCCAGACCTCCAATTTACTCTGCTGCTACAGAAGGATCAATTCTATAAATCCTCTGGTTTCTCTAAGTTTGAAAAGTGCAGCTGCTTCGTTTCTACCTCCTCCTCGTTCTGTCTTTAACAAACGGCTCAACTTCTACAGGTCCAGTAAACCAAACCAGTTCAGCTGCTCCCACACCGAAGGAGGACAATCTACTAGTTCAGAGACCTGGACGGAGGAGTGGAGTCCATCAGTCTGACATCATAGAGGACCTGGACAGCAGACCAGGGTGGTCCAGAGAGCGTCCCACGTCTCAGCCTCCAGGGTGGTTACTCGAGGCGTTGGAAGGGAGCCGAGTGTGAGACGAATCTCAGCTCTTCTAGTCTGAAGACAAAGGTGGAATCCTCACTCCAGGTCTAGGTCTCAGGGGCACCATCCTTCTCTCCGTGCCCAGCTCCTCCAGTGGGACCCTCAGGCGTTCCCAGGACAACCTGGAGGAAGTAGATCTCCAGGTTGTCCTGGGTCGACCCGGGGACCTCCTGCTGGCAGAACGTACCTGAAGCACCTCCAGGGAGGCGTCCAGGAGACATCCTGACCAGATGAACCACCTCTCCACATGGAGGAGCAGCGGTTCTACTCAGAGTCCCTCCTGGTCCTGGAGTTCAGAGCTCCTCACCCTAAGGCTGAGCCCGGACACCCTGTGGAGGGAACTGATTTCAGCCTCCTGTATCCGTGATCTGGCTCTTTGGTCGTTACCCAAACCCGAGGACTGGGACCTAGATTGACTCGTAGATTAAGAGTCTCGTTTTCTGGTTTAGAGCCTTCTTCACCCTGACAGACCGGCTGTCGATCTCCCTCCTTCCCTCACTAGTGAACAAGACCTCGAGGTACTTAAAACTCCTCCACTGGAGGAAGGACCTCTCTGACCTGGAGCTGGCAGTCCACCCTTTTCTGGTGGAGTCTATCACAGTTCTGTGGAAACGTTCTGAACATTTAGTATCTTGTCTGGTCCAGAGGGCTTCATGAACCACCTCTGTTTGGAGAAAGCTAGTTTGAGTTTTGGAGAGAGGGAGCGACGCCCCCGGATCACGTTTATGATCTGATTGTCTTCAGACCTTTGAATCCTCCTTAAGCCTCCACCTTACCATGATGGAGGAGTTTGAGGGCCCTAATGATCCTAGGAGCCATGTTGTCTGGGGTACTTTGACCCTGGTAGGGTCTCCCATGGCAGACTGGTCCTAGGTGAAGGTCAGAAGATCTTTCATGATTAAAACCAGGCCTGAGGATTACTGGGGTCCCGTCCTGGTGCCAGGCCCGGGGATGGACCTGTGTGGAAAACCATGTCCCAGACTAAATACATCATGGTCTTGGCCCCCAGTGGGAAGGGTCCAGTGCAACGTGAGCTTAGACCAAGGTAGGAGCTTTGGCGGTCCGATCTTCAGACTCAGAACTTGAACAGAAGGTCAGCTCTCTGGAGCTTGTGGAGAACGTTGAGCGGAACCAGCTCCATACGGCTAGACTCACCTCCACACACAGTCTGGAACCCAAGTCCTGGAGCGGGGCTGGACACGGTCAAATATTTCTACTAAACTCTTTGTCTTCGTCCAGCTGATGTCTCTGCTGAAGGACTCTCAGAGGCTCAGAGTCACACTCGCCTCGCTTTCCTCCGCGTACCCGGATCTGGGTCATGGGGGCATCAACCCAGGTCTGGAATCCCAGACCGTCCCCTACCCAGGTGCTTCCTCGTTTCCTTTGCACTAACTGACCTCTGATTTTCCCCTCAAACCTGGAAGTTTGGGTTCAGTGTAACTCATCGTATCTCCTACATGAAACAACACCAACGTACGGTCAGACCCTCCCAACACCAGGGGGTTCAAAGGTCGCACCTTAAGGCTCCAGCCGTCTGTGGACTGGAGCCGTTTGACCCTCTGATGTATTTAGAGGTGACATGTAAACACCAGCAGCCAATCAATTAGTTTTAAATATTAACTGTATTAGGATGAAGGCAGTTTGCTGATCAGAACATTTCAGGCTGTTGAACATCACAAGTATTTATCAGCAGTAGAAAACACGTTTAATGGTTACATGCTGTCGACGTCTCAGCCCTAGAAAAGAGTTCAGTGGGGGGGGGGGGGACTCCGCCCCGTCAGGTCCTGTTATTGCAGAGGAGGAGGAGTCTGTGTGCGAGATCGCTATTAGAAAAAGAAGTTCTAGTTGCTGTTTTTGAGCCCTGCTGTTCGTCTTGCAGGCGTTCAGGTGTTGTGTTCAGGTGCCCTCGGAATTCTTTTAATGATCCTTTTTTTCATTCTTATTCCTCAGCGTTTCATTTACTTTGTTCCTCGTCCTCTTTCCTCACTAACACGCAGCGATCTGTCCAATCAGGAGCTCCGGTTCTGATCACATCCCAGAGGACAGTCCCAGACCCGCTGCCTTGCTCATGCAGGGTAAACCCTGAGCTCCGGCTTTAGGGAAGTCGTGCGCCATCACTCGTCCGTTCTCTCCTCCAGGTCCCGACGGTCCTGCACTCAAACCACCCGCTGCCCCGACTCCCCCCGCCATGCCGCCAAGGCTGGTGCTCATCATGGCGGCGTCGATGAGGTCCTGCAAGACAAAGAGGAGGGAAAACTGTATTTTATATTTCAGGTTCCTGAGACCATGAAGGGACGTTTGTGTTGTTCTGAAGTGGTTCCTATCAGCTACCTACAGCAAAGACCACACCCACCAGTGACATCACTCATTCTGAGTGATGACCCTCCCCTGAGACCCCGCCCACTTTCAGTGATGTAATGTCTTATGTTTTCCTTCTTTTTGCCCTGAAGCGATCTGTACGCCAACATTAAAGAGTGAAAGCAGTTTGAGTAAACCTCTCTCTGTGTGTCACGTCTCAGTGAAACTAATGATGTGGATCCAGAGTTAATATCCTGAATCAGCCTGTGAGGCTCCCTCGCTGTTCGCTGCTCTGCCTCCTCATCATGCAAATGGAAACTAATAAATCCCAGGTTTACTGGTTTACAGACGGAGCCTCTCCTTCCTGCTTTGAGCGGGACAGGAGGACATCAGCAGCTCCACCTCCTGGTTTCTGTTCCAGTCCAATATCGTTCTTCTCCATGAGGCTTTTATCATCACATCTGACTCACAGGAAACCTGCAGGAACTAATTGACAATTTTACAAAAAATCCCTCAAAATGTGTTACAACAAATAGAAATCATTTGACACTACAGCTTATTAATTTCATGTTGATATCTAAAGTAAATCACAGAAAAAAATCTGATATTTTTATTGAATCAAGAAATGAACCCTAGAAGTTTTAGTTGAAAATGCCTGGTGACATCACTCAAAGTGGGCGGAGTCTCCAGAAACAAGTAATCATTTGACCAGAGAACTATCTATGGCTAGCCAGACCTGTTCTAACTGTAGAGGTTATCTAACAGGTAATATAGAGTTCTAACTGTAGAGGTTAGCTAACAGGTAATATAGAGTTCTAACTGTAGAGGTTAACTAACAGGTAATATAGAGTTCTAACTGTAGAGGTTAGCTAACAGGTAATATAGAGTTCTAACTGTAGAGGTTAACTAACAGGTAATATAGAGTTCTAACTGTAGAGGTTAGCTAACAGGTAATATAGAGTTCTAACTGTAGAGGTTAACTAACAGGTAATATAGAGTTCTAACTGTAGAGGTTAGCTAACAGGTAATATAGAGTTCTAACTGTAGAGGTTAGCTAACAGGTAATATAGAGTTCTAACTGTAGAGGTTAGCTAACAGGTAATATAGAGTTCTAACTGTAGAGGTTAGCTAACAGGTAATATAGAGTTCTAACTGTAGAGGTTAGCTAACAGGTAATATAGAGTTCTAACTGTAGAGGTTAGCTAACAGGTAATATAGAGTTCTAACTGTAGAGGTTAGCTAACAGGTAATATAGTGTTCTAACTGTAGAGGTTAACTAACAGGTAATATAGAGTTCTAAAGAGTCGTAATAAATAACAGAAAATTAGCTGCCAAATTGTCACTGATCTGCAGGAGTGTCTCTCCTGGTCTGTAGCCATGCATATTTCTCTGGTCAAAGGACTACATCCCAGTTTTTAGAGACTCCACCCACATATAGGATGTCACCAGTGGGTGTGGTCCTTACTGCAGAGAATTGACAGGAGCCCGTTCAGGATGACCTTTAACCCTGTAGTTGCGTTCCTGGTGTTGTATGAATAATGTGTATCGCTGCTCGTTTCTGCTGCAGGGTGAATGTGCTCCATCTGTTCTGACTGATGAAATCTTCCACACGCTGTTTCGTCGCCTCCCTTTGTGCTCTGATGTTCGTGTGAAGAGAATAACAAAAGTCCAGCAGAGAGCAGAGCAGCTCACTGGCCTCTAATGACTTGTTTGTTACTTCTGTGTCGCCCCTCAAAGCCTCAGCGTAAGCTAACACCGTCTGTAACGAGGCCACCGCGGTTTCATCACGCAGACGGCGGCGAGGAGGAGTCCAGAGTGGCAGATGAGCAGAGTTCAGTTGATGTACTTTGAAATGGGAGTCATATTGGTGCTGCTGCCCTGTGGCTGCTTGGAGGAAACAGCAGCAGCTGATGCACAGAACTAAAAATAAAACGAAACCATGAATGATACAAAATAAAAAAGTAAAAAAAGAAAAAGTCTTCTGGAATGTTACGGTTCTCCCCTTTAGATCAGCTTCAACAGAAAACATTCCACCAAATATCTGAAGTACTCTGATAGGGTAGTAGTAGTAATGGGTCAGTATTATGACCCATTCAGCAGGTGGTTCATCCTTTAAAGGCTGAAATACTTTAAAATCTTCAGTTTTATTCTGAACCCCTAAAAAATTAATACATAAAAACATAAAAATGTTCTTATTTATTAAAACATAAACTGTTTTATAAAAAATATCCTCTTTTGCTCTTACCAATTTTAAAAATGTAATCAAAACCATTTTTTTACCGAAGGGCGATCTGCTGACTTCTGGACGTACTGAAGACCTGGTTTCTCCAGACTCACCTTCATCCTCCTCGACTCGATCCGAGACTTGTAGCAGAACTCGACCAGAGCCACCAGCATGGCCAGGCCCAGCCCACCAATCAGAATGTAGAAGACTCCGGCCACGTTGCTCAGACTGAGCGCGCTCGTCTTGTCCTGTCAGCACAAAGGGGCGGAGTCAGGTCTGGCCAATCACAGTGCAGGAGGTCACATCATCACAAAAAATGATCTCCTGATTTCCTTCAAAGGCTGTGACTCAGAGGTCAAGTAGTACAACAAAACTCTACTATCAATAATACTACTAATGATAGTACTACTACTAATACTAGTACTGATACTACTACTACTACTACTACTAATGATACTAATACTACTAATCATAGTACTACTACAAATACTACTACTGAAACTAATACTACTACTACTACTAATGATACTAATACTACTACTAATGATAGTACTACTACTAATACTAGTACTGATACTACTACTACTACTACTACTAATGATACTAATACTACTACTAATCATAGTACTACTACTCATACTACTACTGAAACTAATACTACTACTACTAATGATACTAATACTACTACTAATGATAGTACTACTACTAATACTAGTACTGATACTACTACTACTACTAATGATACTAATACTACTACTAATCATAGTACTACTACTAATACTACTACTGAAACTAATACTACTACTACTAATGATACTAATACTACTACTAATCATAGTACTACTAGTATAATTGATACTAAAACTAACACTACTACTAATGATACTAAAACTACTACTACTACTAATAAAACTACTACTACTACAAATGATACTACTACTACTACTAATGATACAAATACTACTACTAATGATACTAATACTACTACTAATGATACTAATACTACTAGTAATAATAATACTACTAGCACTAATGATACTAATACTACTACTAATGATAGTACTACTAGTATAATTGATACTAAAACTAACACTACTACTAATGATACTAAAACTACTACTACTACTAATAAAACTACTACTACTACAAATGATACTACTACTACTACTAATGATACAAATACTACTACTAATGATACTAATACTACTACTAATGATACTAATACTACTACTAATGATAAAAAATACTACTACTAATTATACTAATACTACTACTAATGATAAAAAATACTACTACTAATTATACTAATACTACTACTAATGATACTAATACTACTAGTAATAATAATACTACTAGCACTAATGATACTAATACTACTACTAATGATAAAAAAATACTACTACTAATCATACTAATGCTACTACTAATGATACTAATACTATTACTACCACTACTACTAATAATAATACTGATTCTAATACTACTACTACTAGTACTAATACTACTACTACTACTACTACTAATAATAATAATAATAATATAACTACTACTAATGATACTATTACTACTAATAATAATACAAATACTACTACTAATACTACTACTACTACTACTACTACTAATGATACTAATAATACTACTACTAGTGATAGTACTACTAGTATTAATGATACTAATACTAACACTACTACTATTTATACTAAAACTACTACTACTACTAATACTACTACTAATACTACTACTACTAATGATACAAATACTACCACTACTACTACTACTAGTACTACTACTACTACTAATAATAATAATACAACTAATGATACTACTACTACTAATAATAATAATGATAATAATGATACTACTACTACTACTACTACTACGTAATAATACAAATACTACTACTAATTATACTAATACTACTACTACTAATGATACAAATACTGCTACTAATGATATTACTACTACTACTAATGATACAAATACTACCACTAATGATACTACTACTACTACTAATGATACTAATAATACTACTAATGATATTAATAATACTACTAATGATACTACTACTACTACTAATGATACTACTACTACTAGTAATGATACTACTTCTACTACTACTAATGATACTACTACTACTACTACTACTACTACTACTACTACTACTCTTACTTTTACTACCACTACTACTAATGATAATACTACTAGTACTAATGATACTACTGCTACTACTACTACATAAAATAACTAGATACTAAAGGAATGCATACAGGGATATGTACAGGATATTTATAAAGTGCATGTTAAAGTACATACAGGGTACTTGAAGGGGTAAGTACAGAGTAAAAACTCAGACCTTAGCGGTAACCTGAGGTACATTTTAGGTATACATACAGGGTAAGACCAGGGAACTCACAGCAGTACACACAGAGGAAGTATACAGTACTTAATGAGTACATACAAGGACCAGGCAGTAAAGGGACTTGTCATCCAGTACTTTCAGGGGTACGTACCTATTACCCCTGTAAGTACTCTGTACTTGCCCTGTGTGTATCCATAAGTACCAGGCAGTAGCTCCTCCTGTTTGATCTTCAGCTGTTCTGATTGTTTAGCTGAATTTAGTTTATCGACTCAATGTTTTTGTCTCCACGTTTAGAATGAACTGGTTCTGTGTGATCAGTGAACTGGTCCACCAGGTCTACCAGGTCCACCAGGTCCATCAGGTCTACTAGGTCCATCAGGTCTACCAGGTCCACCATGTCCATCAGGTCTACTAGGTCCATCAGGTCTACCAGGTCCATTAGGTCTACTAGGTCTTCCAGGTCCACTATGTCCATCAGGTTTACTAGGTCCATCAGGTCTACCAGGTCCGTCACGTCTACTAGGTCTACCCGGTCCACCAGGTCCATCAGGTCTACATGGTCCATCGGGTCTACCAGGTCCACCAATCCCTCTGTCCCTCTGATGGAGTAACATGGTCTGTCCCTCTGATGGACTCAGTCCTGATCCTGTCCATCTTTGTCTCCAAAAGAGAGTCTCAGTTTTTTCATCTCTGCTACCTCCAGTTCTGCCTCCTGTCTCCTCAAACCCTCTGTCTCTAGACCAGCTGGTCTCAGAGCCACAGTCTGTAGACCAGCTGGTCTCAGAGCCACAGTCTGTAGACCAGCTGGTCTCAGAGCCTCTGTCTGTAGACCAGCTGGTCTCAGAGCCACAGTCTGTAGACCAGCTGGTCTCAGAGCCTCTGTCTGTAGACCAGCTGGTCTCAGACCCAGTCCCACCTCCACCTTGATCTTCTCCATTATGGAAACCATTTAAAATTCAGATAGGAACCAGTTTTCACCTGGTTGAACCAAAGAACTAGAAGATGGTGATTCTGGAGGAAAAACCTTCCCTCTGGTTGATGGTTGATGGACTGACCTATCAGACGCTGCTACCTCTGATGAATAGAAATAATCTGGAAATTCAAACATTTCATCCACTGTCTTCATATTTCAGCTCTACTGATCCCAGACCAGCTTCATTCAGACCAGCATCCTGTTAGCTCGGGTTCCATAAACCAGTAAAGGTTCACATTTAGGACTGGATTTATTTTGATCAAACTGAGCTCTCAGGGTGGTTCTGGTCATGAACACATCGACCAATCAGCTGCTTCTCTGAACCTGAACCTTCTCTCCTAAACGTTGAATCAGATGTTGTTTATGAAATAAATCCATCCAGCTGAACGTCTGACGGATCAACAGGAAACCAGATCCTCCTGAGGATCAGACCAGACCTCCAGAAGGAGGCTTCTGGTTCCTCAGCTGACTCCTCGACATGAGGAGGAGCATCAGCTCTACGGAGAGCTTCAGGAACATCAGGATCTCCTTCTCTATGTGATGGTTGGAGTGTTGATGGACCAGTAACCTCATCTCTTCTTCACCACAACAGAAACACCCAGCTTACAGTCTTCTCCTCAGAAGGGTCATTAGGATCCAGGATCAAATCATTAGAAAACCCAACCTGTGACCCAAAACCTCAGCTGAGTTAAGGAGGAGGAGTCATGGATGTAGAGAAGGAGCACATAAGTCCTGTCCATCACAGACCACTAGAAGATCCTTCAGTCCAACACAGACCACTAGAAGATCCTTCCTGTCCAACACAGACCACTAGAAGATCCTTCCTGTCCAACACAGACCACTAGAAGATCCTTCCTGTCCAACACAGACCACTAGAAGATCCTACCAGTCCATCACAGACCACTAGAAGATCCTTCAGTCCATCACAGAACACTAGAAGATCCTTCCTGTCCAACACAGACCACTAAAAGATCCTTCCGTCCATCACAGACCACTAGAAGATCCTTCAGTCCATCACAGAACACTAGAAGATCCTTCCAGTCCATCACAGACCACTAGAAGATCCTTCAGTCCATCACAGACCACTAGAAGATCATTCAGTCCATCACAGAACACTAGAAGATCCTTCCAGTACATAACAGACCACTAGAAGATCCTTCCTGTCCATCACAGACCACTAGAAGATCCTTCCTGTCCATTACAGAACACTAGAAGATCCTTCAGTCCATCACAGACCACTAGAAGATCCTTCCAGTCCATCACAGAACACTAGAAGATCCTTCAGTCCATCACAGACCACTAGAAGATCCTTCCTGTCCATCACAGACCACTAGAAGATCCTTCCAGTCCATCACAGACCACTAGAAGATCCTTCCTGTCCATCACAGACCACTAGAAGATCCTTCCTGTTCAACACAGACCACTAGAAGATCCTTCCTGTTCAACACAGACCACTAGAAGATCCTTCCTGTTCAACACAGACCACTAGAAGATCCTTCCAGTCCATCACAGACCACTAGAAGAAATTCCTGTCCAACACAGACCACTAGAAGATCCTTCCTGTCCATCACAGACCACTAGAAGATCCTTCAGTCCATCACAGACCACTAGAAGATCCTTCAGTCCATCACAGAACACTAGAAGATCCTTCCAGTACATAACAGACCACTAGAAGATCCTTCCTGTCCATTACAGAACACTAGAAGATCCTTCCAGTCCATCACAGACCACTAGAAGATCCTTCCTGTCCATTACAGAACACTAGAAGATCCTTCAGTCCATCACAGACCACTAGAAGATCCTTCCAGTCCATCACAGAACACTAGAAGATCCTTCAGTCCATCACAGAACACTAGAAGATCCTTCCAGTCCATCACAGACCACTAGAAGATCCTTCCTGTCCATCACAGAACACTAGAAGATCCTTCCAGTCCATCACAGAACACTCGAAGATCCTTCAGTCCATCACAGACCACTAGAATATCCTTCCAGTCCATCACAGACCACTAGAAGATCCTTCAGTCCATCACAGACCACTAGAAGATCCTTCAGTCCATCACAGAACACTAGAAGATCCTTTCTGTCCATCACAGACCACTAGAAGATCCTTCAGTCCATCACAGACCACTAGAAGGTCCTTCAGTCCATCACAGACCACTAGAAGATCCTTCCTGTCCATCACAGACCACTAGAAGGTCCTTCCTGTCCTCAGCTAGAACAGGATACAGTGACTTGATAAAGAAACTTGAAGGAGTTACTGAAACATCCCATTTTCCTCTGGGGATAATAAAGGATTTCTGATTGATTGATTGATTGATTGATTGATCTAGATAAGTAACCAATAGAATGCCACTTCAAAACAACCAAAGCAATCCAAACACCTAAAATCACATGACTTCTGCTCAGACCAGCTCACCCATCATTTGAACCCTAACCCTGACCTGCAGCGTTTATTGATCACCTGATTAGTTCTGTTTGAATAGGAATCCTATTAAAGGAAATAAAATGAATCCTTGTTATTTAGATCAGCAGTTACTGCGTCTGGCTGCTGCAGCTTCAGTCTGACAGGAAGACGTCTTCTGGACAGACTGTTGAACATCTCCTGGTTAGTCACGCTCTGTTACCCAGCGTGTCGGGAAGAAACAGGCGGCACACGACAGATTGGAGACAAAAACATCCAGCGAGTGAGCGAGGAGGACATTCTGTGGTCAGTGGGTCTGATCTCTACTGGAAGGCAGCCAGTAGACAGGAAGGTCAGACAGGGTGAGGAAAATAAACGTCCAGTCGGAGGAAATCTGACTTTGTACATCTGTGTTCAGATAAAAGGAAATCTGTCTTTGATCTGGGGCTTTTCTTCCAGGCCAGATTTTATTTGTTGACAGCTTAAGTGACTCAACAACCCCAGAAAATGTGTCTCGTTAAAATTCTCAGGACACTTTTCTGCCACCAGGAAAAGGATTAAAACATCCATAGAAATGCTCATCAAATACAGGCGGGTTTCAGTTTAAAAGTGATGCAAAAAGTCAGATTTCTCAGCCTGTTCCACTTCCTGTCCACTGAGCTGACTGCTGGATGTTCTGGAGAACGGAAGGAGGACCTGATGGGTTTCCATCACCTAGAGACAAACAAAGGACTCAGCTCATTTTCTCATTCATTTAAATCATCTCACTATCGGGAAACTTTTTGTGGAATGAGAAAACATATAACAGCAAAAGAACGTGATGAAGATTTCAAAAATCATCAGATTCTTTAAATGTAGTATTATTTTACTGCTCTTCAGAGAGACACGGCTACAGATCTGTGACTAACCAGCTGCTGTTTTTCTGGTATATGAAAAAACTAACCAACAACTTACTGTGATATGTTACATGTTAGCTAACCTCTACAGTTAGAACTCTATATTACCTGTTAGCTAACCTCTACAGTTAGAACTCTACGTTACCTGTTAGCTAACCTCTACAGTTAGAACTCTATATTACATGTTAGCTAACCTCTACAGTTAGAACTCTATATTACCTGTTAGCTAACCTCTACAGTTAGAACTCTATATTACCTGTTAGTTAACCTCTACAGTTAGAACTCTATATTACGTGTTAGCTAACCTCTACAGTTAGAACACTATATTACCTGTTAGTCAACCTCTACAGTTAGAACTCTATATTACCTGTTAGTTAACCTCTACAGTTAGAACTCTATATTACCTGTTAGTTAACCTCTACAGTTAGAAC
>SSNR01000038.1:2748650-2817611 GCA_006937965.1 Callopanchax toddi | reverse complement strand
GTTAGCTAACCTCTACAGTTAGATCTCTGTATTACCTGATAGCTAACCTCTACAGTTAGAACTCTATATTACCTGTTAGCTAACCTCTACAGTTAGAACTCTATATTACCTGTTAGCTAACCTCTACAGTTAGAACTCTATATTACCTGTTAGCTAACCTCTACAGTTAGAACTCTATATTACCTGTTAGCTAACCTCTACAGTTAGAACACTATATTACCTGTTAGTTAACCTCTACAGTTAGAACACTATATTACCTGTTAGCTAACCTCTACAGTTAGAACTCTATATTACCTGTTAGCTAACCTCTACAGTTAGAACACTATATTACCTGTTAGTTAACCTCTACAGTTAGAACTCTATATTACCTGTTAGTTAACCTCTACAGTTAGAACACTATATTACCTGTTAGCTAACCTCTACAGTTAGAACTCTATATTACCTGTTAGCTAACCTCTACAGTTAGAACTCTATATTACCTGTTAGCTAACCTCTAAAGTTAGAACACTATATTACCTGCTAGTTAACCTCTACAGTTAGAACTCTATATTACCTGTTAGCTAACCTCTACAGTTAGAACTCTATATTAGCTGTTAGCTAACCTCTACAGTTAGAACACTATATTACCTGTTAGCTAACCTCTACAGTTTAGGTTGAGACCGTTTCTCACCTAAATATCTACTGCAGCATAAATATCATGAACTAATTGGTCTCATGCTAAAATGTAGATGTTTGTAGAGGATAACTAGCTGATAATTACTCACTGATCTGCAGTAGTGTCTGTCCTGATCTGACTGGCTACAAATATTTCTCTATGCAGATGACTGCATCCTGCCACCAGTGACTCCACCCACTTTGAGTGATGTTACTGGTGGGTGTGGTCCCTACTGTAGATACATAACTGATATAAATCACTTCAAAACATCCCTTTACCACTTGTAATTGGGTGTTTATTAACACTTGTAATTGGGTGTTTATCAACACTTGTAATTAGGTGTTTATTAACACTTGTAATTGGGTGTTTATCAACACTTGTAATTAGGTGTTTATTAACACTTGTAATTGGGTGTTTATCAACACTTGTAATTAGGTGTTTATTAACACTTGTAATTAATTGTTTATTAACACTTGTAATTAGGTGTTTATTAACACTTGTAATTAGGTGTTTATTAACACTTGTAATTAAGTGTTTATTGACACTTGTAATTAGGTGTTTATTAACACTTGTACATAGATGTTTATTAACACTTGTAATTAACTATTTATTAACACTTGTCTTTAAAGGTTTATTGACACTTGTAATTTTATGTTTATTAACACTTGTAATTAGCTATCTATTAACACTTGTAAATACCCTCAACTTCTTTGCGTAGTGTATTAGTTGTCTCTGTACCATTTAGTTGCGCCGTTTGTTTTCTGTTGATTGTTATTGTATATCTATGTGAATGTGTATATATGTTCACACAAGTTATTACATTTGATTAGCTTTATTCTTTATTATCTTACTTTTGTTTTGTTTTTGTTTATTTATTATATTTTGTCTTAGGGCTAATTTTGTCACACTGTCATTTTGTTTTGTATTCAAAATATTGTGCTGTTATCTTGGTTTTATATTTGCATCTTTGTTCTCAGGAGGACCCACTTGAAAACGAGATGTTTCATCTCAAGTGCTTTTTATCCTCCTTAAATAAATATAAGTTAATAAATAAATAATTAACACTTGTAATTAGGTGTTTATTAACACTTGTAAATATATGTTTATTAACACTTGTAATTAGGTGTTTATTAACACTTGTATATATATGTTTATTAACACTTGTAATTAGGTGTTTATTAACACTTGTAATTATGTGTTTATTAACACTTGTAATTAGGTGTTTATTAAAACATGCAATTATATGTTTATTAACACTTGCAATTAGGTGTTTATTAACACTTGTAATTAGGTGTTTATTAACACTTGTAATTATATGTTTATTAACACTTGTAATTAGCTATTTATTAACACTTGTAAGTATATGTTTACTAACACTTGTAATTAGGTGTTTAATAACACTTGTAATTAGGTGTTTATTAACACTTGTAATTATATGCTTATTAACACTTGTAATTAGGTGTTTATTAACACTTGTAATTATATGTTTATTAACACTTGTAATTAGCTATTTATTAACACTTGTAAGTATATGTTTATTAACACTTGTAATTAGGTGTTTATTAACACGTGTAATTATATGTTTATTAACACTTGTAATTAGCTATTTATTAAAACTCGTAAGTGTATGTGTATTAACAGTTGTAATTAGGTGTGTATTAACACTTGTAATTACATGTTTATTAACACTTGTAATTAGGTGTTTATTAACACTTGTAATTATATGTTTATTAACACTTGTAATTAGGTGTTTATTAACACTTGTAATTATATGTTTAATAACACTTGTAATTAGCTATTTATTAACACTTGTAAGTATATGTGTTTTAACACTTGTAATTAGGTGTTTATTAACACTTGTAATTATATGTTTATTAACACTTGTAATTAGGTGTTTATTAACACTTTTAATTATATGTTTATTAACACTTGTAATTAGCTATTTATTAACACTTGTAAGTATATGTTTATTAACACTTGTAATTAGGTGTTTATTAACACTTGTAATTAAATGCTTATTAACACTTGTAATTAGAGGTTCATATCACAAAAACTTCTAATTAATGGTCTGCCTGATGTAGAAAACGGTTTTTGAGTGCACCAGCTGGGGTTTGGGGGTCTGTGGGGAGTAGGTGGGTGGGGGTGGGGTAAACCAACACATGAATGGGGAACCAAACTGAGTCACCTCAAGAACTGACCTTTCTGCCGGAGTCCTTGTGTCCACACTCCCCCTTGTCATACCACCACTTGTTTTTCAACTTGTCTAAGACGGCTTGTTCATTGAGCTTCAGTACTGCTAGGTTTACTGGGATTCTTCAAAGAGCCAAAGAAGAGGGAGGGGTGTGGGGTTGGAAATAACATAAATAACATTATGCACCTCCATGTTATCTTATGTTATTGATTAACTGATGGCTGCAGCAGTAACAGCAGGTGGTGGCAGAAACCAGTTAGCAGAATTAGCATTAGCAGTACAAACTTTTGCTACAAGGAACACCTCGACAACAACAGAAAGAAACAACAACACAAACAGAAAACATCACAGAGAAAATGTCAGCGTCAAAGTGATATGCGTTAATACTCCATCTAGCTTGGCTCGGCTGACTCCCTACGCGCGAGATGTGTATTACTATATCACTTTGGGTAACCGGCAAGAGCTGAGAACACTCCGGGATCTTTGGTCTCCTGAGCAGAGCTGCCTCAAACTACAACCTGCTGTCCAACCACACCAGGAGAAACTGGCTTCAGTCGAATCATCTGAGCGGCTGATCGATGGGGTGAGTTTGTTTTAAAAAGACTCACTGTGACCCATCAGTGGCATCACTGATCTGCACCAGTGTCTCTCCCGAGCCATGTGCATCGCTCTGGTCAGAGGACCACGTCACAGTGTCTAGAGACTCCACCCACTAATAGTGATGTCACAGGTGGGTGTGGTCCTGACTGTAGATAAAACATTCCTTATTTCTAAGTGAATTCTTTACTTGGCGTTTGTTCAAATTGAAAACATTTTGTATGATCGCTATTTCCTTGTAAAAATTATAATTCACTTTGACATGCGTCCTCTAAAAAACACTATTAAAGAATTGTCCGTTGTGTTGACGGTCAAAGCGTTGACCTGAGAGTTGACCTAAAGTTTCCAGATCCAGTTGGTAAAAGTTTCTGCTCATTATAAAAACTTCATCTAATCTGACATTTGTTGAACTGAGTTTGACATTTCGTCCCAATCGGTGTCTCCTGTCCTGATATCCTGTCAGCTCTCTGGACTTCGTTAGTTTGGTCTCTGGGTACGTTCGGCTCTGACAGCTGATCATGTAGGGTTATGAAGAACTAACCCGCCACGTGTAAAATCGGCACCTTTATTATTCAGTTCTTTTTAACAAACGTGTTTTGTGTATTTGTATTTGACTCCTGAACTGTTGAAAACACCCCGTGGACCAGACGTTTAGTTGTTCCCGGAGTGTCTCACTGATGCTACAGCTGCTGGTTGTTGCCGGTTACCCCGGAGTACCGTTGCCTGTCGTTACCCGTCTGGGTTACGGTGATCTGACCTTGGAGTCCCCTCCCCCGATGCCGCACTCTCCCTTGTCATACCACCATCTGTTTTTCAATTTGTCCAACAGGCCCTGCTCGTTCAGTTTTAACACTGCCAAGTTTACAGGGTTTCTATGGGAATGATAGCAACAACAGGCGTTAACGAGGACCGTAACATCATCACACGAGTGTGCATGTGACAGGCATGATGTTAGTGGTGGAATGATAAACTGGACGGTGCTTTAAAGGGCAGGTTCACCGTTCTTCAGCCCAGACCTGTGATGGTTAAGTCTTTAGAGGCAGGTACTAGATCTGATCAGACGCCTTAGATTTACAGCCTGAACCTGAAACTTTTACAAAAAAGTTTTAAATACTACTGCAGCAAGATTTTAAAAAGTATAATAAGTAAGTTAAAAAAGTAACAATAAAAGAAATGTATTTTTTAACAGCTTTCAGAATCACTAAGGTCAACATGCGGAACTGGACAGGACTAAACCCTGGTCTCCTGCTCAGTAGGCAGCGTCTCTTCTACTGGGCCTCAATCACCACCGCTGTGATATCCAGCAGTGACATCACTCTAAGTGGGTGGAGTCAAAAGAAACAGAAGGACTCATAACTATTCCAATTGGTGACGAATTTGATGCAAATTTTCAGATATTTAAAACAGATCAACCAGATTGTTTAGTTTATGGTGTTTATGTTGCTGCACCAGAACATACTGCAGAGGTTAGCTAACAGGTAATGTAGAGTTCTAACTGTAGAGGTTAGCTAACAGGTAATATAGAGTTCTAACTGCAGAGGTTAGCTAACAGGTAATATAGAGTTCTAACTGTAGAGGTTAGCTAACAGGTAATATAGAGTTCTAACTGTAGAGGTTAGCTAACAGGTAATATAGAGTTCTAACTGTAGAGGTTAGCTAACAGGTAATATAGAGTTCTAACTGTAGAGGTTAGCTAACAGGTAATATAGAGTTCTAACTGTAGAGGTTAGCTAACAGGTAATATAGTGTTCTAACTGTAGAGGTTAGCTAACAGGTAATATAGAGTTCTAACTGTAGAGGTTAGCTAACAGGTAATATAGATTTCTAACTGTAGAGGTTAGCTAACAGGTAATATAGAGTTCTAACTGTAGAGGTTAACTAACAGCTAATATAGAGTTCTAACTGTAGAGGTTACCTAACAGGTAATGTAGAGTTCTAACTGTAGAGGTTAGCTAACAGGTAATATAGAGTTCTAACTGTAGAGGTTAGCTAACAGGTAATATAGAGGTCTAACTGTAGAGGTTAGCTAACAGGTAATATAGAGTTCTAACTGTAGAGGTTAGCTAACAGGTAATATAGAGTTCTAAATCATTGGTGGGACTTTTCGATTGCGTTGTTTCAAATAGCAGAAAGCTGCTAATTTGTCACCAATCTGCAGCAGTGTCTCTCCTGATCTGACTCACCATGTATATCACTCCTGTCAGAGGTCAAATTTCTGTTTCTAGAGACTCCACCCACTTTGATTGATGTCACCAGTGGGTGTGGTTCTTACTGTAGATAAATGACTACACTTAACAATAAACTTTCTTTTAAACAAGTTTCTGACCTGGTTCATTTCAAACTCGAGGCTCAGAAGCAGCTTCCTGAAATTGAAGCATTTCATGAAGTTGAGTCTAAAACAATCTGGGCTGAAAACAGCAGGTGAACCTGTCCCTGGTTTTAACCTCCATCATTACCTTTTAATGCAGGAGGAACAACATTTAAAGTTAACGTGTATTAATCAGGTTAGAGCTGATGACTCACACAGGAAGTACACAAACTGTTGTTCCTGTTCATAGAGCAGAGATGATCGAGAGGCAGCAGCAGGGAAGACTCAACATGATTCATGTTTAAGACTTCAGCTGATCAGTCTGATGAGGACCGTTTTGTTCTGAAGTCAAAGTGCAGAACACAAGAAGTAAAACTGTGTTTTTATGTACTTAGTTAACACGAGCTGGAACCTGTTGGAGGTTTTCCAACCCAGTAATAAAAAACTCAACCAATTCTTCATCATCTCATCTGGGTTTGTTTTGAATAAATCATCTGATTTAAAAACCTTTGATTTAGAACAAAACTTTAAACAGAATACACATGGAGAGCAAAGCAACCATCCTGTGAAATTCATCGAGTTTCATCAGGACAAAATAAAACAATAATCAGGTTCTCGTCATGAAAGAAGTCCAACCTCAGGGTAATGGTTTAATCACGCGAAGGGGAAGATTCTGTATCGTTACTTCCTAGAAGACTTTTTGTTTCGTATATAAGGAGCTTTGTCCTTTCAGTCAATAAAGTGCAAAGTACCAAGCGTTTAAACCATCAGAGCTAGTTACAAAACACTCCTTTGAGCCTCAGCGATGGAAGCTACATGCTAGATGTGTAAACTAGCTATCACTACAGTTTAAAGGCTTGGTAGTTTGCACTTTTTTTGTTAGAATGCATAAAACTCCTGATGAGAACTTAAACATCTTGAAGAGAGGAAGTCTAGTTTCCTGTTCCTCCAATCCTACTAGGATGGTGTCATGAACTTTGCTCAGATTAAAATCAGTACCGTAGAATAACCTGACACTGATGATGATATCGGAGGTTGCATTTCTTCCATTCCTACGACCTCCTGAGAACCAGATGATTTATTTGATGTCCTGAAACAGGATGTGACTGTAGAGCCAGACGATGATACTGATGAGTTAAGTTGATTCAACAAAACAGTCAGTGTTGCTTAGCAACTCATCACAAAGCGTGTCTCTCTTTTCTCAGCATAAACCACCAAAGTGTCACATTCGGTGTTTTATAGAAACCTTCAGACTGAAGGGTTCTGGATCATAAAGGAACCAATCAGCACCGGTGACTCTGGCTCGGATGGAAAATGCTGATGTGAAGCAAAATGAACGACAAAGAACATCTGATAAAACCTGAGCATGAGTTTCTTTTAAAGGATCAAATCGGTGCTGCTGTCAGGGAAACACTGAGTTTCAGCTCCTGTTTTGGTCCAGAATGAGACCAGAGACCTACAGGAGGACAGTCCAGCACCAACAGCCTGATGTTTGTGTTCCTGCTTTGAGCGTCACCTGACAGCAGCAGAGAGACGGGATCATGTGATGGTTACACAGGCAGAGAGACAGGCAGCTAGCAGGAAGACGGGCAGTACACACAACCAGAGACACAGACAAGACAGTCTGACAGACATGTGGACAGAGACAAGAGACACAGAGAGACAGGTTAAGAGACACACACACAGAAAACAAGTGTAACCACCCAGACTGACCTGGGATCAGACGTTTAGAGACTCAATCAGGTCTGACTAGTGATTAAAGCAGCTCTGTGAGCAGAACCTGGACTTCACTGATCCTCTACCTGCTTCCAAACGTTAGCTTTTAGGAACTTCAAACCGTCGTACCGTTTACGATACATCGCAAAACATTCACCAGAATCATGAGTGGGCGGAGCCACGCTGTCTGCAGCTCTAACACACCTGGACTGTGTTTACTGTCGTCAATAAAACAACAGAAGAAGAAGAGCAGTTCCCTCACTGCATAGTGTTCACTATCTAGTCTCCTATGTAGGAGGCAGGGAACAGCCTCGTGTTCTACGTGTCCTACAGCACCTGAATGCAGCATTGTGGGAAACATAGTTACCATCATTAGTCTCATTACACTGATGTTCTATTTAATCACAAACACTAGCGATCCACTGGTTTCACGTCTTCACTGAAACGTGTCACTGACACGTGTGACTGAAACGTGTCACTGACATGTGTGACTGACACGTGTCACTGAAACATGTCACTGACATGTGTCACTGAAACGTGTCACTGAAACATGTCACTGACACGTGTGACTGAAAAGTGTCACTGACATGTGTGACTGACACGTGTCACTGACACGTGTCACTGACATGTGTCACTGACATGTGTCACTGAAACGTGTCACTGACATGTGTCACTGAAACGTGTCACTGACATGTGTCACTGAAAAGTGTCACTGACATGTGTCACTGAAACGTGTCACTGAAACGTGTCACTGACACGTGTCACTGAAACGTGCCACTGACACCATCATAGAGCGACACGTCAACCTCCTGAAGACGCTTCAAGTATCAGGTTGTGGTTATAAGAGTACCAGTTTTAGTATTTAAGTTTATACTAGTATCAGTATTAAAGTTTATGTTAGTATTAGTTTTTAGGTTTACATCAGTATTAGTATAATTGCTAGTATTTGTAGGTATTTATTTACTGGAGGTCAATCTTCTGCAGTTCCCTCCTCCAACCAGTAGATGGTGCTGCCTCTGGTCTTTTCTGTGAGTTTTAAATCGGATTCTAACTGGTTTCTCATTGGCAGTGGAAGCAGCGAGACGTGGTTTGTTCTAATGTTTTTGCCTCTGTAAAGGATCTGATATTATTAGAGTTTGTAACCTGTAGCAGATCATTTTCATTCCTTTGACCTCGACTTGATTCATTAGAGTTTAATTTGTATTGATTGCATCTTTTACGGATGCTGATGTGTTTTTATACTGTTTCTGTTATAACCACTGTTAAAGAGGCCACTGTTGACTCACTAGAGGGTGCTACAGAGCTGCTTTAACCACAGTAGTAATCATTTAGACCCTGGTGGTTACAGGTCAGGAACAGATTTAAAGCAGATCTATTTTTGAAGTGTCCAGACAACAAAGGACAGACACAAACAGGACAACAGGAAGCCGAGCTAGCGCTCAGCTCAGACAGTCCGAGTGTACCTGAGGGGGGATCCTTTGGGTGTGGCCACCCCGTAGCCTTTAGAGTCCAGGTTTCCTCCCACCTTCATGGTGTCGCAGGGTTTCCTCTGCTCGATGTACTCGTTCATGGAGGACTCCAGCAGGTAGGCGTACTTCCCCTTGGACTTCCTGACTCGTATCACTCCCTCGTTGGTGTTCTTCACGAACACAGACGGCTCAGCGCTGCGCATGTACGACCACATCTTCTCAAACACGGCGATCTTTGACCGCTGGAGGAGGAGCAAAGCCAGTCTGATGTCATGAAGCTCAACATTTAAGAAGTTTAAAAACATCACCTCAGAACCAAGTCTGAGTTTGAAGAGTTCTGTTTGTGTTTCCTGTCTCTGTTACCTTTAAACCATTCCAGTGGACCAGGACATCAAACCAGTCTCTGGTCCTGAGCAGGTCATAAAGACATTAAATCAGAACTTAGAGTCAGAGGTCTCACCCTGAAGAACTCTTTGGTGGATCCACCGTCCAGCGTCCCATAGGCGATCTCTGTCTGCTTGGCCAGGTCTTCTGCACTCTCTATGGGGGACACCATCCTCTCCACAGTGAGGAAGGCTGCCAGGTTGGCTGTGTAGGATGAGATGATGATGAGGGTGAAAAACCACCAAACTCCTCCAACTATTCGACCTGAGAGAGACCTGAAGAGATGGAAGGAGCAGAATTACCCACCTGATACGGTCTCATAAACCTAAAGGACTGACAGGTCATAGGTCCCACTAGAGGACGTGGGGTCCAACTAGAGAATGTGGGTCCAACAAACCATGACCCCCTGTATCTCAGAGGGTTCTGATCCTACATGAACAAACCGTGACCCCCTGTATCTCAAAGGGTTCTGATCCTACATAAACAAACCGTGACCCCCTGTATCTCAAACAGTTCTGATCCTACACAAACAAACCGTGACCCCCTGTATCAAAGAGGGTTCTGATCCTACATGAACAAAGCATGACCCCCTGTATCTCAAAGGGTTCTGATCCTACATAAACAAACCGTGACCCCCTGTATCTCAAACAGTTCTGATCCTACACAAACAAACCGTGACCCCCTGTATCTCAAACAGTTCTGATCCTACACAAACAAACCGTGACCCCCTGTATCTCAAACAGTTCTGATCCTACACAAACAAACCGTGACCCCCTGTATCTCAGAGGGTTCTGATCCTACATGAACAAAGCGTGATCCCCTGTATCTCAGAGGGTTCTGATCCTACATAAACAAACTCTTAGAAAACAAACAACTGCTCTGAGGCTTTTCTCCCTACAAACTGACCTCTACAGGCGTCTTTCTGTCCTACTGTACTGATCTGAATCAGCCTGCAGATCTATGAGCAACACACACACACACACACACACACACACACACACACACACACACACACACACACACACACACACACACACACACACACACACACACACACACACACACACACACACACCGCCCTGCAGTCCTAACCAGAGGTGACCCTGTGTGACGTGCACTGAAACACACACTATCACTGTGATCTGGTAAAAGACGAAGAATGCAAATATTTACACGTTTAGCCGACTCATCGGGGTTCAGTCCCCTCTGACTAATTAGGACTTTACAGAGAATGAAGTCAACCATCACTGTTGATGTAAACACTCGTTCTAATGAATGAAACAGGAACTCGTTCAGCTCCTCCAGGTGGGTTGTTGTGACGGTTGCTGCCTAAAATGACACCGGTTTTAAAAAGTTGTACTTTTTTAAAGCATTTAAATCTTGTTAAAGTTTTATTAACCTACAAACACAAAATGATAAACCTACAAACACACTGATAAACCCACAAACACACACTGATCAACCCACAAACACACACTGATAAACCTACAAACACACACTGATCAACCCACAAACACACACTGATAAACCTACAAACACACACTGATAAACCTACAAACACACACTGATAAACCTACAAACACACACTGATAAACCTACAAACACACACTGATCAACCCACAAACACACACTGATCAACCTACAAACAGACACTGATAAACCCACAAACACACGGATAAACACACATGTAGCATGATGAAAGTGACACACGGCTCCAGAACAGGAAGTGCCTCAGGCCTGAACTCCACTCTAACATACAACCACACAGGCAGCTTGTCACATGGGATCGTATGTTTCATGAGAACATGTGAGTCTACATGGATGATGGTGGGTGGTACGTCTCGGTCCTGGTGTGTCTCCCACAGGAAGGACAACACGTCAGGAAGGTTAAACATCATCACTGAACAGGAGGATGAAGGAAACAACCAGAAATGAACAACAGAAGAAGAATCTACAGCAGGAGGAGTCTGACTGGTTTCTACTGGAGATGTGAGTGTTCAGAAGGAGGACCTTACCTGGGGGAGATGTCACAGCCCTGCTGCATGAAGGCCCCGAGGGAGAACCAAAGAGAGTTGAAGATCCCAAAATCGTTGGTGTGTTCAGGAGGCTCCTTCTCCTTCTGCTGGGCTGGAGAACAGCACAAGTCATCAGAAGGTAGTAAGACACAAAAACACCATGATGATGAGGTGGTACCTGGGGAGGGAGGGGCTTCAGAGGATGAAGTGGGCGGAACTCGTCGAGAAGAAGCTTCGTCTTCATCATCAGAGTCTTCACCCTGCCACTCATAGGGGCTAAAGCGGCTCACCTTCACAAAGGCCAGGTTACAGACGCTTAGCAACCATGGTCATCCATCATCATCATCATCATCATCATCACCCATCATCATCATCATCATCATCCATCATCATCATCATCATCATTATCCATCCATCATCATCATCATCATTATCTATCATCATCATCCATCATCATCATCATCATCCATCATCATCATCAATCATCATCATCATCATCCATCATCATCATTATCCATCCATCATTATCCATCCATCATCATCATCATCATCCATCATCATCATCATCATCATCATCATCATCATCATCATCATCATCATCATCATCATCATCATCATCATCATCATCCATCCATCATCATCATCATCTTCATCTTCATCTTCATCATCATCCATCCATCCATCATCATCGTCATCCATCATCATCATCATCATCCATCATCATTATCCATCCATCATCATCATCATCATCATCATCATCATCATCATCCATCTCCATCCATCATCATCATCATCCATCATCATCATCATCCATCATCATTATCCATCCATCATCATCATCATCATCATCATCATCATCATCATCATCCATCATCATCATCATCATCATCATCATCATCATCATCATCATCATCATCATCATCCATCCATCCATCCATCATCATCGTCATCCATCATCATCATCATCATCCATCATCATCATCCATCCATCATCATCATCATCATCATCATCCATCATCATCATCATCATCATTATCCATCCATCATCATCATCATCATCATCATCATCATCATCATCATCATCATCATCCATCATCATCATCATCATCAATCATCATCATCATTATCCATCCATCATTATCCATCCATCATCATCATCATCATCATCATCATCATCATCATCATCATCATCATCATCATCCATCATCATCATCATCATCCATCATCATCATCATCATCATCATCATCATCATCCATCATCATCATCATCATCATCATCATCATCCATCATCATCATCATCCATCATCATTATCCATCCATCATCATCATCATCATCATCATCATCCATCATCATCATCATCCATCATTATCATCATCATCATCATCATCATCATCATCATCCATCATCATCATCATCATCATCCATCCATCATCATCATCATCATCATCATCATCATCATCATCATCATCATCATCATCATCATCATCATCCATCCATCATCATCATCATCATCATCATCATCATCCATCATCATTATCCATCCATCATCATCATCATCATCATCATCATCATCATCATCCATCCATCCATCATCATCATCATCCATCCATCATCATCATCATCATCCATCCATCATCATCATCATCATCATCATCATCATCATCATCATCATCATCCATCCATCATCATCATCATCATCATCATCCATCATCATCATCCATCCATCCATCATCATCATCATCCATCATCATCATCATCCATCATCATCATCATCCATCATCATTATCCATCCATCATCATCATCATCATCATCATCATCCATCATCATCATCATCCATCATCATTCATCATCCATAGTCATCCATCATCATCATCATCCTCCATCATCATCATCCCTCCATCCATCATCATCATCATCATCATCATCCATCCATCATCATCATCATCATCATCATCATCCATCCATCATCATCCATCATCATCATCATCATCCATCATCATTATCCATCCATCATCATCATCATCATCCATCCATCATCATCATCCATCATCCATCATCATCATCATCCATCATCATCATCCATCATCATCATCATCCATCATCATTATCCATCCATCATCATCATCATCATCATCCACCATCATCATCCATCCATCCCTCATCATCATCATCATCCATCATCATCATTATCCATCCATCATCATCATCATCATCATCATCATCATCATCATCATCATCATCAATCATCATCATCATCCACCATCATCATCATCATCATCCATCATCATCATCATCATCATCATTATCCATCCATCATCATCATCATCATTATCCATCCATCATCATCATCATCATCATCATCATCCATCATCATCATCATCATCCATCATCATTATCCATCCATCATCATCATCATCCATCATCATCATCCATCATCATCATCATCCATCATCATTATCCATCCATCCATCATCATCATCATCATCATCATCATCATCATCCATCCATCCATCCATCATCATCGTCATCCATCATCATCATCATCATCATCCATCATCATTATCCATCCATCATCATCATCATCATCCATCATCATCATCATCATCATCCATCATCATCATCATCCATCATCATCATCCATCATCATCATCATCCATCATCATTATCCATCCATCATCATCATCATCATCATCATCATCATCATCATCATCATCATCATCATCATCCATCCATCCATCCATCATCATCATCATCCATCATCATCTATCATCCATCATCCATCAATCCTTCCATCTTTCCATCCATCCCTCCTCCTATCCCTCTCTCTGGCTCCTTCCCCCTCGCCCTATCAGGCCCCTCCCCCTCGCCGTACCAGGAAGAGCACCACGCTGACTCCGATGTAGGCGAACACGATACACATCCAGATCTCGTAGGCCAGCGGGTCCAGGAAGGAGAAGACTCCAGGTTTGGACTTTGTGGGTTTCTTGATCATGATGGAGATTCCCAGAGACATGAAGGGCTTGGTGAAGTCGATCACCTGCTCTCGGACCAACGTGATGGTCAGCGGGGCGACGGCCATGTCAGCTTTCTGCGGGGGGGCGGAGACACCTGCTGTCACTCAAAGCACAGGGATCAGGGTCCTCATTTGCTTCACTATCGGCTCTAGTTCAGGTTAGTTAACACAAACAGCTCTCTACGTCACAAACATCAGGATATCACAGTAAACAACTAAACTACTGTGAAATAATCTCATTTAAACTCTCTCCTCTCAGACGTTTTAAACTCCGTCCACTACAGATGGAGGATTATCTAAATCTACCAGGTGGTCTTTGTGGATCCCAGGGCTCACTAAACTACAGTCTGAGCAGATGGGTGTAGAGGTTAATAAGGAGGTCCAATCACACGTCTAATAATAGTTGTTGTATTAACCCTCGATACCAATAAAGTTTTACTTTTTAGTTCATCCATAGATCGTTAGTTTCAATCCAACATTACGTAAATATCTTCACCATCTGAATCGTCAACCCTCTGTGAAACGATGAGAACACGCCGCTCACCCCGTAAACCAGCTCTCCCACCATCCCGTTCCACAGCCTGGTGTCCGGGTCTCTGGCGCCGTACTTGCCGTCGCCCACCAGCTCCAGGCGGTAGTTGAAGCCGACGTGTTTGGCGATCTCGGAGGCGAGTTCGGCGCAGTAGCCTTCATATCGGTCGTTTCCTACGAACTGATCAGCGTTCTTCTTCAGCATCATGTAGGGAGCTTCCTGTGAGGAAGACACTCAGAGGATGAATGACCGCTGGTCGTCGTCGGTCTGGTGCGCGATTAAACGAAACTCCTTCAATTGGTTAGTTAGCTGCTTGGGCCACTAGAGGGCAGTATGTTGTTCTATTCAGGTCTAAATACTGTGAAGGGGACTGGACTTATACCAGTATGGTGGTGACGATGTAGGTTCTGTTCAGCAGACCGAAGAACTCCTCCTGCAGCGGGCGGTAGACCGCCGTGTTCACGTAGCCTCGCTTCTGGTTCCAGTAGCCGATCTGAACACACGACATCATCGTTAAACTCAAACGCTCCAATCAGGACCAGGGGGTGTGGCCTGAAACCCAACCATAACCTCACAGATTAATCAGACATTTCACAGATATTAAACTAAAATCTAGAGTCATCCTCCACCACAGACCTGAACTCCTGACAGGTCACACAGTGTTGACCTTTAACGCCAACCCAATTCAAGATGGCCACCACAGCTACCAGTAACAAGTCTCTAACTCAGCCAGTTTAAGAGGAGTTGGGTTAAAATCCACAACCATAACAAGACGATTTAAACTTGCTGGAACCAGATTCTCAGTCTCAGAACCGAGAGCCGGTTCCACGTGATCTAACAGAAAACCGAGGCCTGACGGCTGAGAGGCATTTAGTTATGTGCACGTTGTGTGCACGTGAATAAATCATGGTTCAGTGTGTGGGAAGTGAAGGTGGTTTTTAAGATTCTCTGCCTGCTGACTCAGCTGTCCCTACAGACCCTGCTGGTCTCCTTAAGGTTTTGACTTCTGGATCTCAAAGGTCAGGTTTTAGTTCTGGTTGATAAACTGGTCTGAGCAGAAAACCAGAGCCGTCCTGTTAAAGGAGGTCAGGAATTTCTGTTACTTTGTCCAGTTTTGTTCCGTTTATCGGTTCTCCTGGAGGAGCTGATCCTGATCTGTCTGAAGCTCCTCGTCATCAGGATCTCACCTCGTACAGGATATGTTGTGTTGTCCAGTTAGTAGAACATCACTTCTGCTCTGGTTTGATGATCACGACGTCTGACTAACAGAATCCTCAGTCCTAACTCGCCCTGGTTCAACAGAACGCTGAGAGTCGGCAGGTCTCAAGTCAGAGCTGATTTCACTGATTATCACAACTTTAATCAGAGCAGAGGAAGGTAATTACTGGAAGGAGCTGACGCAGCGAAAACCTGCTGCCTTTCAGTGGCTGAGCTCCACGTTTAGGAACCTGATAAAGGAGGAGCGGAGCGGAGCTACCTTCCTGGGCCCGACGTGGCTGAGCTCCATGTTTAGGAACCTGATAAAGGAGGAGCGGAGCTACCTTCCTGGGCCCGATGTGGCTGAGCTCCATGTTTAGGAACCTGATAAAGGAGGAGAGGAGCGGAGCTACCTTCCTGGGCCCGACGTGGCTGAGCTCCATGTTTAGGAACCTGATAAAGGAGGAGCGGAGCTACCTTCCTGGGCCCGACGTGGCTGAGCTCCATGTTTAGGAACCTGATAAAGGAGGAGCGGAGCTACCTTCCTGGGCCCGATGTGGCTCAGCTCCATGTTTAGGAACCTGATAAAGGAGGAGAGGAGCTACCTTCCTGGGCCCGACGTGGCTCAGCTCCATGTTTAGGAACCTGATAAAGGAGGAGCGGAGCTACCTTCCTGGGCCCGACGTGGCTGAGCTCCATGTTTAGGAACCTGATAAAGGAGGAGCGGAGCTACCTTCCTGGGCCCGACGTGGCTCAGCTCCATCACGCTCAGGGTGTAGTTGGTTCGATGTCCTCGCTCGTTGAACTGGACGTGACCCGTCAGACCTTTGAGGCGAACCTGCAGAGGCAGAACGGTGAACCCTCAGAACCCTTTAGGATTAGCGTGTCTCTTGAAACAGGAAGTAGTCCTCTGACCGGAGCAGTACTCGTGGCTAGTCAGATCAGGAGAGACGCTGCTACAGATTGGTGTTTGTTTCCTACCTGCTGAAGGGCCCTCTGGATGTCGATGCCTTGGCCCCACGGAGCCGGCGGGTTGGCCAGACACTCGCCGGCGTTGCCACGGCGAGAGATGTCGATCCGCTGCTGGCGGAGGTTCTGGAACGCTTTCGCCATGACGTTGACGCCGTCGTAGGTCAGAGCTCCGGTGTACTAAGCAGAGGACTTAAAATTACTAATATTTAACCATATGACCCAAACAGCTGGTAAACAGACTTCCAGGAGGTTAGAGGTTAAAGTATTCACAGAGCTCAGACCTGATAGTAGCTACACGTCTGATCCCAGGTCAGTCCAGGTGGCTACACTTGATTTCTGTGTGTGTGTGTGTGTGTGTGTGTGTGTGTGTGTGTGTGTGTGTGTGTGTGTGTGTGTGTGTGTACCTTGAGCCTCTTGCGGATCAGTTTCAGGTCTTTGCTGTCAAAGTCCATCCAGTCCTGGTTTACTTTCTCCACCTCCGGATCGGACCGGTTCACCAGCTGGAAGCCCGTCACGTTCGGAGCCAGTTTCTGGAGCTCCGTGACGTTTAGGTCCAGGAAGCCCTGAGACATGGAGGGACACGCAGAGACAAGTCAAACAGCTTCCAGTAAATAGACTGAGCCCATCACCAGCAGGTGAAGGAGGCTGCAGACCGTAGACATATTCAGACAAACAGCTTCATTAAAAAGCTTTTATTTTGAAAATGTAGGAACTAAAATCTAACTAACAACTGATTTAGATGTAGAATTACCTCCTCAGTGTGCACTAAAGGCCAGCAGAAGGCGCTTCATCAACCACTAATTAGGATCAGGAAACCTCTAAGACCTGCTGGAAACTGGCCCTCGGGGACCAGGAACCCTGATGTACAGGATGAAACTAGTTTTCTTCTGATTTCTAACCTGAAGCTGAAACTTTCACAGAAGAAAAAAGTAACAAAGTTTTAATCAAATGTAAAATAAGTCAATTAAAAAAATCATGAAGAACAAATGTTATTAATGAGTTTTTATAAGGAGCTGACCTGTAACCCAACATCCTACTGGGGTTTAAAGGACGTCATTTATTTATTTGTTTATTAAACTTTCTTTTAAGTATTTGTACTTTTTTAAAACATTTATTAATATTTGTTTACTTTTAAAACTTTTTTGTAAAGTTTCAGGTTCAGGCTGAAAATCAAAGTGAGTAAATCCTCTTAATGGATGTTCGGGTCCTTCTGGTGACCACACCCACCAGTGACGTCACTCAGAGTGGGCGGGGCTCTAGAAACAGGAAGTAGCTGACCGGTCTGCTGATCTGAGTGTGGCCGTGTCTCAATACTCGCACTTCCACCCTACGGTCTTCAATGAAGTGCACTTGGAATTATGGGTAATTCCCTTCGCTGAAGTGTGCACCCATGCGGACTTCGGCGAAGTGCGTAGTGATGGTGGAAAAGGGGGCGGGGCCAAGGTCCGGATTCTACAGCCAGGAGAATCGAGACACCCTAAGCACTCGCGCACCTCCGCGGGAACGCACAACTGAGGGGCGCAAGGGTGGAAGTGCGATGTTCCATGACTCTGGTCAGATGACTACTTCCTGTTTCTACAGATAGGACCTGTTGACTCACCAGGTTGGCGAGGACGTAGTGGTAGTTCTTCAGGTTTCTCTTCTGAGCAGCGATCTGAGGAGAGGAGGAGGAAGTCAGACGATTTCATCACATTCAGCCGTCAAACCGCTCCTGATTGGACGGCTCGGCTCCTCTTTGACAAACTAATTTTTCTTCATCCCAGTCAGAAAGAGGAGGAAGTGACAGGAAGGAGACGCAGCGCGAAGAGGTAATGGGAGGAGGAGGACGAGAAAGAAGCAGGTGTTGTGTCCTCTCTCCTCCCAGGTCCAGCTTTTAATGAGCATCAGTTGGTAAACGTTCGCTAACAGCTGCTCCTTCTGAACCTCCTCCTCCTGCCTCTGTAGCTCCACATGAAAAACCTTTTCAGGATTTTCTTTACAGCTTCCAGTTTCACCATCCGGCTGATTAAATCCTTTCATCTCGTTTTTATTTACAGAAGATCAGGAAGCATCATTTCAGAAATAATAACTAAAAATATTCAGGGTTTTAGAAGAGCACACGAACACGACGCCGGTCCTCTGAGTGAGTCTGTTCTGACGTGAGATCCAGACCAGATGTTGGTACCAACCCATCCTCCACATGTAGAGAAACTAAACCATCCTGTGTGATAAACAGAGGAACTCAGAGGAAAAGACCTGGACACCATCTGGAAATCCTGTCACCTAGTTCAGATCAGTTTCAGCTGATTCAGTCCCACTGAGGGTCTGGAACAGAGTCTCCTTACCAAGGTGTCACCCCACCCATGAAGGGAGGCAGGAGGCCTGGAAAGTCACAGTCAGTGAGAGGAAAACCTTTAAAAAGTCAAAAGTCTCGTATTTATAGAGTCAGGGGCTAAAAGTGCTTCACATCGACGCCTCGACGGGAACTTTATGCTTTCAATATCACTTTGGATCAAAGCGTCTGCTAAATACACCGTCAGATGGAGCTACAGAGGCGACCCTCTGACCACCAGCACCAGCAGGCAATGAGGGTGACCCAGCTGGAGTCGGGAATCGATCCTGCAACCTTCTGGTTGCAAGACCAACACCTTATAACTACTAGGGATGCAACAATACGCAGTCCAAGACCGGACTGAACGGTACACCGTTCACGGTCCGGTACGTCTACGGTCCGCGGTCCAAAGACGTACTATTAGCTTCAGTAGCTGCTGGTTTCATTCTGTGTGTCGCTCTAGTCTCGTCTGAGCTGCTCAGCAGACCCCCTCCCTACCCGCGAGTAACCAATCACAGGTTGACCCGCCCCACTGAGCTGAAAGCTTTAGCATAACAAGCGCTACAGACAGACAGACAGGCGGTGACAGGCAAACAATTCAAGACGCGCAGTTGAATATAAAGACGAGGGAGAGAAAACGGTGAAAAAATATGAGACGTCTGCAAGCATTGATTGACCCATCTCCCACACATATCAGGAAACATTTCAAACAAGGCCACGCCCCTCTGACACCACCGTCCCGGTGTAGCTTCTGGAAGCAGACCATTGGAGCAGCTAACACCAGGGGACAACAGCAGTCTGTCGCTTTCAACAAACGTACAGCATCCGCTCAGAAAAGCACAAGAACATGAGCCATGCTGTTTATTTGTATTAAAGAGGCACTTTATACTATTTGTAAGAGACTTTTATATGCACGCTTTTATTTTGAAGTCTGGCCGGACGTTCCTGTGCTGTTCCGGCCAGACTTCAAAATAAAAGCATGCATACAAAAATCTCTTACACTATTTTACGTTTAACAGTCCATTGAAAAGGCACTTTAAAAGTGACATTTCTGTTTGTCTCTGAACATATTATGATACACTAAACTACAAGTAACACGTCTGAAAACTTGTTTTACTGTGTGAATAAAATAAGTTTTGGAAATTTCAGATTTTCTTAAGTTTTATGAATCAAAGTGGACTGAACCCGAACCAAAACCGTGACCCAAATACCAAGGTACGGACTGGACCGTGGGAAAAGTGGACCGTTGCATCCCTATTAACCACTGCCCCACCCCCCCAGGACCAAACCAGCTCCTGTGCTACCAAACCAGGACTTAGGCCGTGACATTTACTAGTACTCGAATCGGTACTTTTCATCACCAAGTACTGAGATGAAAGTACTCATCCTCCATTTGAAACAGCCTGGTCTTCTCCTACTTAGTGTAGTCTCTTGTTACTGTTGGTTCTGTCTACAGTTTGTTTTCCACCATTCCTCTCCTCAGACTCCGGCTCTGAGAAACGAACACCTCCATTCATCAGCTGATCTCAGCGGAGGCGGAGAACCTCACAGCTAAAGCAAACCAACCAGACGGAGCTGATCTGAGACCTGAGCTACAGCTAAAGGTCCCGTCAGCCAGCTGGAGGTCAGTGGAAAGTCCCCAACAGCAGCAGGTCACCTCAAACAGCTTCTTTGTAAACAGATTTCTTGTCTCCGTCCTCTCTTTGTGAGCTCTTATCAGCTGAACGTCTCTCTGAACGTTTAGTCTCTCCAGGCGCTCTCTTGCTTTCTGCTGACGCTGCAGCTGATCTGCTATCGCTGAACCTGAAATCAAAGGTCTCCATGAGAACAAAAACACCCAGCAGCTGTGAGCGCAGAGGAAGCAGGACGTGTAAAATGTGCATCGATGTTCATGTGCAGCGAGGTGTTGGTCCGTGAGGAGAGCTTCACACACGGACGAGTGACGAGAGAACAAAACGCTGACCGCAAAGACCGCGTCGTCTCTACAGACGGAGACCTGCAGGTCAACCGGCAGGAAGCAAGATTTTAGACTCGTCTCTAATCTGAATAACAGAAACCTGGAAAAGGAAATCAGCAGCTGAACATCTAAAACACGAAGCTGCAGAATCAGGATGGATTTACACTCAATCAGATCAGAAATATTTTATTAACCAGAGAGACTAGATGTTTCAGTAACTCCTTCAAGATTCTTCATCGAGTCACCCTGTTCTAGCTGAGGACAGGAAGGATCTCCTTCCCTTAAACTTAAATTTCTTTAACCATAACAAACTTCTTTTCTTGTTTCTCTAGACGATTCATCTCTAATCTAAAGGCTCCTTTAGTTTTGATCATGGTGACTTTTTGTAGGATTGCTCTGAGTCTAGACCAGTGGTTCCTAAAGTCTGAGTCATGAGACGATGTGCAGAAATTCAAACAAACCTGATAGAATAACCACTGATATGAACGATAAAACTCTAAATATTCGATGGATAGAAGCAGAAAAACTCCAGTTGATGGTTGAGCTTTTTAGTAATGTTCAACCATCACGAAGATCAGACTAAAGGACCCTGAGTTTGACTGTCTGCTGACTCAGGACATCTGAAGTCCAGCCTCGTGTCCTTTAGAGCAGCACAGTTGTTCTTTATTAAAGCGTTGAAGCTCCAAACACCAGCTCCACTCCCCGCCTGTCAGACGTGTGGTTTTTGTTTAGACAGCGCTGTCAGCCTGACGCCGGCTCTAATGGCTCCTAACAGCTGGCAGACAGCAGCAGCTGCTCCCCGGACAAATCAAGAAGAACTGCTGGCTCTGATTTATCCTGTTCAGATTCCTCAGTCCTCGTGTTTCATAATGTTCTAAAGAAACTCATCACCTTCGTCTGCCGCCTGGTTATTACAGGCTGCCTCTCAGCGCCTCGTCAGGGCCAGCGGATCGCTTACAGGATCAAGAATCTGGTCTGGTTTCCAGGTGTTCCAGGAGGGGGTCCACAGGTAGCTTCAGTTTACAAATTAAAATCATGAACGGATTCAGACCCGAGGAACCGGACTACAGGTGTCCTCAGACTCCCTTCGTCACCACGTTACACTGTGGCAGGATGAAGACCTGAAGTCCTCCAACAGGCCGTCTAACTCCGACACATCTCATTCATTGTCTACTCTGTGAGGTTCATCAGCTTTACCAGGTTGAGGATGTAGTTGAGACGCTCCAACTCGCAGTCGATGACGATCTGAAACTCCTTCTTGTAGTCGAGGTCGGCGAGCAGCTTGACGAAGGCCGGCTCTGTCAGAGCGTCCAGGTTGACGGAGGTGACCTGCCAGCTGCGCTCTGCCGCCGTGTCCAGGATCCTCTGCAGCACCGTCAGACCTGGGAAACCAGAAGGTCACTCAGTCAGACACAATGACCCTACCACCATCACTACACTCATGGCTTTCAATAAGAATGTTTCTGAGGTCGGGTGGTCCTCAGGGCTCAGTTGTTGGCATTGTTCAGTACCTTTTAGGCAGTTTATTCATTATCCAGATCTTAAAACACAGTTCTCGACCGGGACAGGGTGGATATCGTCTCTGAATCTGGCAAGAGGTCCCCAGGTCGACCCAGAAGACATTAGAGGGATTATTTTGGTCTGGACTGGGAATGCCTTGGGGTCCCACTGGAGAAACTGGAGGAAGAGACTGGAGAGGATCTGGGTAGTCCTACTGGACTTGACCCCATGGGGATGAATGCAGATGACACTCTGACCAATAAAATGAATCCATCACACAGCGCTCTTATCTTCAGACCCACTGACCTGGACCTGACCTGGACCTGACCTGGTACTGACCTGGTCCTGACCTAATCCTGACCTGGTCCTGACCTGGTACTGACCTGGTACTGACCTGGTCCTGACCTGGTACTGACCTGGTACTGACCTGGTCCTGATCTGGTACTGACCTGGTACTGACCTGGTCCTGACCTGGTACTGACCAGGTCCTGACCTGGTCCTGACCTGGTACTGGCCTGGTCCTGACCTGGTAGTGGTCCTGACCTGGTACTGACCTGGTAGTGGTCCTGACCTAGTACTGACCTGGTCCTGACCTGGACCTGACCTGGTACGGACCTGGTCCTGACCTGGTAGTGGTCTCGACCTAGTGGTCCTGACCTGGTAGTGGTCCTGACTTGGTCCTGACCTGTTAGTGGTCCTGACCATGTGGTCATGACCTGGTAGTGGCCCTGATCTGGTCCTGACCTGGTCCTGACCTGATCCTGACCTGGTAGTGGTCCTGACCTAGTGGTCCTGACCTGGTAGTGGTCCTGACCTAGTGGTCCTGACCTGGTAGTGGTCCTGACCTGGTAGTGATCCTGACCTGGTAGTGGTCCTGACCTGGTAGTGATCCTGACCTGGTAGTGGTCCTGACCTAGTGGTCCTGACCCTCCCAGTAGCTCCATCAGTCCCGTGTTTCAGTACCAGACGCTCTAACCTCAGCTCGTTTCTACGGCTGATTGAGACGTTTTTATGAAAACCGTTTAAACTGCGTTTAACTAAGAAACCCAATCCTGACATGAAGAGAATAAATGTTGTTTTATCATCCATTCGTGTTCCGTTTAGTTTAGCTTCTCCGTGTCACAGAGCTCAGTCCTCTATGCAGAAACCTCTGGTACTCCTCACTCGACAGGCTGAGGATCAAACTGAAGTGAAGCAGGTTTTTCTTCGTTGTGAGGATTCTGACTCTCGTGATTTTTGCCGTGGGCCTCAGGCTGGACTTTAGAGGTCAGCCTCAGACGTGTGAGGGGATTTACTCTCATCCAGGAGGTCAGCTCAGACTGAGGAAAATAAATAAATGGTGACAAATTGTCTCAGAGAATTTTTCCTGAGAAGCTTTTTAGCCCCCCCCCCCCCGAGCTGAGATCCATTATTTAAAGGCTCTGACCTCACACGGAGCCAGCCTCGGTCACACCAACTCAGAAGTCCTTATAGGATCAGTCCTGAACCACAGACCTAAACACAAACATCTTCATCTGATTTAGGGACTGTAACAATGTAAAGATCTGTTCAGTAAACTTTGGAGAACTGAATTCATACACGTTCCTTAGATGAGACTGAGAAACGTTCAGGTTCAACAGGAAAACAGATTATTTTATTAGAAGACAAAACCCGAGAACAATCTGAGGTTAGAATAAAAATCAAGGTTTTATCTGAACACCAGGCCTCCTTCTGAGGAGCAGCAGCTCATTACGGTCTGCTACTGACTGCTGAGGTTTCTTAGAGTTAATGACAACATTCAATTAGAGACACAGCAGAGGGAGACCTCCACCCCGACAGGCAGATCATCATCCCCCACACAGAGAATAAAAACACTGATCACACGCTCTCAGTTCAGATCCTCATCTCCAGACACAAGAAACACGCTCCTGTTAACCATTTAGAGATCAGAAACTGTAGTTGATAACTTATAAACATTAAAACAAAAAGAACAATATTAGCAGCAAAGGATCAGATTATAAACATGTGGGTCAGGAACCGACTGGATGATCAGATGTGACGACAGGGCAGAAGGAGGAGAAAAAATGAAGGGAGCAGTCCTTGGTGACCATGGCAACCAGACCTAGAAGGCGGTAGAAGGTTCAGAGCAGACAAGAAGAAAGGGTATACACTCAGAAAAATAGCTAACAGGTAATATAGAGTTCTGACTGTAGAGGTTAGCTAACAGGTAATATAGAGTTCTAACTGTAGAGGTTAGCTAACAGGTAATATAGAGTTCTAACTGTAGCGGTTAACTAACAGGTAATATAGTGTTCTAACTCTAGAGGTTAGCTAACAGGTAATATAGAGTTCTGACTGTAGAGGTTAGCTAACAGGTAATATAGTGTTCAAACTGTAGAGGTTAACTAACAGGTAATATAGAGTTCTAACTGTAGAGGTTAGCTAAAAGGTAATATAGAGTTCTAACTGTAGAGGTTAGCTAACAGGTAATATAGTGTTCTAACTGTAGCGGTTAACTAACAGGTAATATAGTGTTCTAACTGTAGGGGTTAGCTAACAGGTAATATAGTGTTCTAACTGTAGAGGTTAACTAACAGGTAATAGAGTGTTCTAACTGTAGAGGTTAGCTAACAGGTAATATAGTGTTCTAACTGTAGGGTTAGCTAACAGATAATATAGTGTTCTAACTGTAGAGGTTAGCTAACAGATAATATAGTGTTCTAACTGTAGAGGTTAACTAACAGATAATATAGAGTTCTTACTGTAGAGGTTAGCTAACAGATAATATAGTGTTCTAACTGTAGAGGTTAACTAACAGGTAATACAGTGTTCTAACTGTAGAGGTTAGCTAACAGGTAATATAGTGTTCTAACTGTAGAGGTTAGCTAACAGGTAATATAGTTTTCTAACTGTAGAGGTCAGCTAACAGGTAATATAGTGTTCTAACTGTAGAGGTTAACTAACAGGTAATATAGAGTTCTAACTGTAGAGGTTAGCTAACAGGTAATATAGTTTTCTAACTGTAGAGGTTAACTAACAGGTAATATAGTGTTCTAACTCTAGAGGTTAACTAACAGGTAATATAGAGTTCTAACTGTAGAGGTTAGCTAACAGGTAATATAGTGTTCTAACTGTAGAGGTTAGCTAACAGGTAATATAGAGTTCTAACTGTAGAGGTTAGCTAACAGGTAATATAGTGTTCTAACTGTAGAGGTTAACTAACAGGTAATATAGAGTTCTAACTGTAGAGGTTAGCTAACAGGTAATATAGAGTTCTAACTGTAGAGGTTAGCTAACAGGTAATATAGAGTTCTAACTGTAGAGGTTAGCTAACAGGTAATATAGTGTTCTAACACATCGGTGAGATTTTTTAGGAAGAGTTGTTTTTTTTAAAGCCACTAATTTGTTACAGATGTACAACAGTGTTTCTCCTGAGCTCCTGTTTTATATTTTATCAACAACTCGCTGTAACAAAACTAAACTTCACTGTAGTCTAAACTAACAATGGAGATTTCAGAACTGAAAACCAGACAGTGACTCTCAGCAGAGCTTTAGTATGTCTGCTGGTGCGTGATTGTGCATCTAACAGTGTGTGATTTGCAGCAACGCAGCAGCAGATTTTTCAACCACACAAAAACTAAAAATAGAAGGTTCACGTTCTGTTACCGACGGTTGGTTTGTTTGGGTCGATGATTCTGTTTTCTGCTGCGTCTGTTTTTTAATCTGAGGGGTGGTTTGCTCCGCTCCTTTCTGTCCTGTTGAACTTCCATGGGAGAGTGAACGCCTTGCTCAAAGGCAGCATCCGAGGAAGGCAATAAAGAATCGATGGTGAAGAACTTGTAAACAGTAGTTTAGGCCTCTGGATGGTTTCAGAACAGGAGAAAGTCAACGAGGAGGAAGAGGCTCAGGGTTTATGACACTCCATCTTTTGAGGGTTTAATTTATTAGCTTCTCACTCTGGATGCTTCAGCCCGATTAGATCAGTTCATCTTCAGAAAGACTAACACGTTTACATAGATCTAAAAAAGAACAACTTCAGTCGATTTAAGGCAATAGTTCAGTTTTCTGATGTGCGTGTAAACGCACCGAGTGAAACATCTGAGGTCAACCTGTCAGCAGCCTGGTCTGTGTCACTCTGCCTGTAGAAACCCAGACCTGAGTCGTGGTTCGTAAATGTCAGAGTGTACTAAAACCCATCCATCTCTACTAGCTCTCAATCAGGACAAAGAACTCTAAGACTTCCTGTTCCATCAGGTTCTCTGGGCTTTCAGCCTGTTTGACTGGAACACGTTGGTCCAACGAGAACAAAGGAAGAAGATCCTACCCAATCAGAACTACAACTGGATGAGCAACCAGTGACGTGAGGCTGAAACAAGAGTAGAAGACCTGCTGCAGCATCAGACACCTCCACACAGACCGTCACGGACCTCAGGTGACCCCCACTGACCTCAAGTGACCCCCACGGACCTCAGGTGACCCCCAGGGACCTCAAGTGACCCCCACGGACCTCAGGTGATCCCCACGGACCTCAAGTGACCCCCACGGACCTCAAATGACCCCCACGGACCTCAGGTGACCCCCACTGACCTCAGGTGACCCCCCCCACTGATCTCAGGTGACCCCGTACTAACCTCAGGTGACCCCACTGACCTCAGGTGACCCCCCACTGACCTCAGGTGACCCCCCACTGACCTCAAATGACCCCCACGGACCTCAAGTGACCCCCACGGACCTCAGGTGATCCCCACGGACCTCAGGTGACCCCCACGGACCTCAGGTGACCCCCACGGACCTCAGGTGACCCCCACTGACCTCAAATGACCCCCACTGACCTCAAATGACCCCTACTGACCTCAGGTGACCCCCACTGACCTCAGGTGTCCCCACCCACTGATCTCAGGTGACCCCGTACTAACCTCAGGTGACCCCACTGACCTCAGGTGACCCCCCACTGACCTCAGGTGACCCCCACTGACCTCAAATGACCCCCACGGACCTCAGGTGATCCCCACGGACCTCAGGTGACCCCCACTGACCTCAGGTGACCCCCACTGACCTCAAATGACCCCCACTTACTCAGGTGACCCCCACTGACCTCAGGTGTCCCCACCCACTGATCTCAGGTGACCCCGTACTAACCTCAGGTGACCCCCACTGACCTCAGGTGTCCCCCACTGACCTCAGGTGACCCCCACTTACCTCAGGTGTCCCCCACTGACCTCAGGTGACCCCCACTGACCTCAGGTAACCCCCCCACTTACCTCAGGTAACCCCCCCACTGACCTCAGGTAACCCCCACAGACCTCAGTTGACCCCACACTCACCTGAGGTGACCCCCACTGACCTCAAATGACCCCCACTGACCTCAAATGACCCCCACTGACCTCAGGTGTCCCCACCCACTGATCTCAGGTGACCCCGTACTAACCTCAGGTGATCCCCACGGACCTCAGGTGACCCCCAGGGACCTCAGGTGACCCCCACGGACCTCAGGTGACCCCCACTGACCTCAGGTGACCCCCACTGACCTCAAATGACCCCCACTTACTCAGGTGACCCCCACTGACCTCAGGTGACCCCCACTAACTTCAGGTGACCCCCACTGACCTCAAATGACCCCCACTGACCTCAGGTGACCCCCCCCGACCTCAAGTGACCCCCACGGACCTCAGGTGATCCCCACGGACCTCAGGTGACCCCCACTGACCTCAAATGACCCCCACTGACCTCAAATGACCCCTACTGACCTCAGGTGACCCCCACTGACCTCAGGTGTCCCCACCCACTGATCTCAGGTGACCCCGTACTAACCTCAGGTGATCCCCACGGACCTCAGGTGACCCCCAGGGACCTCAGGTGACCCCCACGGACCTCAAGTGACCCCCACGGACCTCAGGTGATCCCCACGGACCTCAAGGGACCCCCACTGACCTCATGTGACCCCCACTGACCTCAGGTGACCCCCACGGACCTCAGGTGACCCCCACTGACCTCAGGTGACCCCCACTGACCTCAAATGACCCCCACGGACCTCAGGTGACCCCCACGGACCTCAGGTGATCCCCACGGACCTCAGGTGACCCCCACTGACTTCAAATGACCCCCACTTACCTCAGGTAACCCCCCCACTTACCTCAGGTAACCCCCCCACTGACCTCAGGTAACCCCCACAGACCTCAGTTGACCCCACACTCACCTGAGGTGACCCCCACTGACCTCAAGTGACCCCCACGGACCTCAGGTGATCCCCACGGACCTCAGGTGACCCCCACTGACCTCAAATGACCCCCACTGACCTCAAATGACCCCTACTGACCTCAGGTGACCCCCACTGACCTCAGGTGTCCCCACCCACTGATCTCAGGTGACCCCGTACTAACCTCAGGTGACCCCACTGACCTCAGGTGATCCCCACGGACCTCAGGTGACCCCCACTGACCTCAAATGACCCCCACGGACCTCAGGTGATCCCCACGGACCTCAGGTGACCCCCAGGGACCTCAGGTGACCCCCACGGACCTCAAGTGACCCCCACGGACCTCAGGTGATCCCCACGGACCTCAAGTGACCCCCACGGACCTCAGGTGCCCCCCACTGACCTCAAATGACCCCCACTGACCTCAGGTGACCCCTACTGACCTCAGGTGACCCCCCCCACTGAACTCAAATGACCCCCACTGACCTCAGGTGACCCTCACTGATTGAGGGACCACCAACACCAACTGGCTGGTCCTCTGCTGAATCAGGTGACCATAAAGGTTTATGTTTATTACCTTTTATCAATAAGAATTTTATTATTAATAATTAATTTAATTTGTCATTTAGCAGAAATCTGTTTTCACTTTAGAAGACAAATTTCTTATGATTGATTTATAAAATCAGTTGAGGGTCAAAACAAACGTCTGAGGGAATTAAAACGTTTCATAGCCTCTGTCAGAGGACCACTTCCTGTTTCTACAGACTCCACTTACTTTCAGTGATGTCACCAGTGGGCGTGACCCTCTTCAGCTGGATGGACAAAATAAGGATGAGGATAAAGAGAAAAACAGGATGTTTGGAGGAAATTACAGCCGTACTGTTTGGGTGGAGAACAGGCTGTTACAGTTGTGGGGCTGTTTCCATGGCAACAGGATGGAGCGGTAATTATGAGCTGAGTCAGAGTCGATAAGTTTTTCATCTGATTGTCCACCGAATAAAGGTCAGAGCGGGACGGTGGGTTCATTTATGTGATAAAGGACGAGGTCGCTGATGTGTTTGTCAGAACGCTCGCGCACACACACACTCTCTCACACACACTCACACACACTCTCACACACACACACACACACACACACAGATTATAAAGGAGTGAGTCTGCTGCAGCGACGTGTTCAGAAGCAGAAAACGGTTCCTCAGCTGCGTCTGAACCGAAGTGAAACCATAGAAGGAAGGAAAGAAGGACGCTAGCGTTCGCCACGCGTCTGAAGGAGGTGATCAGGTTTTCTGACTGAACAGGTCATAAGAAAACTCTGATGATGTCACCAGCAAACATCAACGACAGTCCAGGAGAAGCTCCGCCCACCTGCAACAGCGGTAGAGAGGTCACTGATCAAACACCTGACTGACTGATAATAGTAATAATTAAACCGCCGTCATCCTGTGAAGGACATCAGCTGATTCACCGAGCTGAAGACTAAACCATAACAGAGATCATCTCAAACCAACCTTTAAGCCTCAAAACGAACCGGGTTTACCTCTAACCAGAGAGCACGGCATGCTGGGAGCCTCACCTGAGTCGGAGCTGTACATGTAGACGAACCTGGTCCAGTAGAAGTGGTCCAGCAGGGCCATGAGGGGCTCCTGGAGCTGGGGCCTCAGCTGCAGGACGAACTGGTTGTTGGTCTGAACGGGGAAGGACGGCGTGACGAAGCACACGTGGAGAGAGCTGCAGAAGGACATCAGCATGTTGACCGTCCGCCGGTCGTACAGACCCATGATGGCGTACACGCCCTTCGAGAACTGGGAGCAGACTGGGAACGAAGGAGGAGGAGCAGAGGGTCAGGTGGAGGAGAAGACATCCTGATCTAATCAAATAGAAACTGATCTCATCAACCAGGGTTTGATTTAGAGGGTTGAGATGATCAAAGCTGATGTTTAATGTTTTAATTTTAATTATATTTGACTAGAACACAGAAAATGAACCAAACCAACCATTACAGCTAATCAGAAAACAGATCCAGTGGACAGGTTAGTGATGGGGGCGGGGGGGGGGGGGGGGGGGGGTGATCAGCTGGTAGAGGAATAACAACAGAGAAAGTCACATGGTTTGACTTTTAAATATTTTATTTGCATTTTATAGCATGAAATAAAAATATGATACATTAAAAAACACTCCTCCACTCAGATCTTCTCCAGGTCCTTCAGGTTTCAGGGCTGTTGCTAGGCAACACAGAGCTTCAGCTCCTCCACAGATGTTCTCCTGGGTTCAGGTCTGGAGACGGGCTAGGTCCCTCCAGGACCTCGATGAGGAGGGCGGAGCAGCGAGACCACGTGACGGGTAGAGGGTCGTCCTGAGAGGTAAAGGTCAGTCTGCCCGGCTGGAAGACCTGGAGGTGCATCGAGTGTGTGTGTGTGTGTGTGTGTGTGTGTGTGTGTGTGTGTGTGTGTGTGTGCTGGTATAAAGTACTGGGTGAAGTCTCTGTCTTTGTAAATGATGAAGCGTCCTTTAGCCTCCGACACTCGACCTGAAACTGGACCCTGGACTTCCTTCCAGCTCCAGCAGCATCAGGCTGAGCTGGAACACCCCAGGGATGTGCGCTCGGTCCTCTCCTGTTCTCTCTACTGACGCAGGGCTGGTTCAGCTCTGACCACAGTGATGACGGCGTCCAGACAGGAGGCGGAGCAGCAGACCAGGTGGATGTGGAACAGAATAACGAGATGGTCCTGGACCTCAGAAGACGCCGTGGGGCGTCCGTCCTCTGTCTACGCTCAACGTGTTTCAGGATAAACACGGATTGATTGATCTGGATGGAGATCCAGCAGGATCAGATCTGACGTGTGTTCCTATAGAGAACTCACTGTTCTACTAAACCAGAAACCGGTCTTTGTTCTTCCTAGGTTCTGGTTTTATGTGTCCTATTGTGTCTGATTTACCAGTGGTGGTTTATCGTCTCTTCTTCTGATTCAAGTCGAGTCTCCTCCATCATCTTTAGCTCATGCTTCAGATTGAGCGGTCCTTAAACGTCCTCACATGGCTGCAGGTCTCCACTCAGCCCAGAGAAGACGTGTCCTTATCGTCATGGTAAAGAGACGTTTCTGCTGCAGCTGTGTCGCTGATGAAGTGCAGCTTCCTCACAGTAAATCCTCTTCCTCACAATAGCTATAATCAAATGACTCCTCCCGCAGAGCTCCATCACAGCCAGGGATGAGCTCCAGAGACAAAACACAGTTCAGTCGCTCTCTCTCTCACGCTCAGGTTTTCAAACATGTCAAACGTCCTCGTGTTCACTGAAGGATCCAGAACGTCTGACCGCGATTGGCCGAGACAGCCGTCAATCAAATGAACCCTCATTTAAATTTGAGTGTTTCGTGACACAAACACACAAACCCTGAAGGTCAACACAATCCCAGCGTGTCAGTCAGCTGTCCCTTCAACATAAACCTGTACGCTGTGGCGTCTGGGAGGTCACCTCTGACACGTGACAAAGACTGATCACAAGAAAAGTCCTAAACCGCAAGTCAGTCAAGTCCAGATCCCCTAAAGGACGAGTCCACGCGCGACTCGAGTCCCCGTCTCTGTGAACCTCTGGTCAAACCAGGTTTAGAATAGAGTGACTCAGCTCCACCGCCTGGCCCAGAAAACAGAAACATGTGACAGAGAGCCGGAGCTCAAACCAAACAAGATCCAATCAGAATCAACATTCATCTGTGAGAATCAGGTTCTGTGATTAAACAGATGAAACGATCGAAGAAAGTCTAAAAACTGGAACGTGATGAGACACTTTCACGTCGACGTCATTTTGTAAAAATGTTTCTCCTGATTTATTGAATTCATTCTGACCTTTTCTCAGATCAGCTGACTCGGGTCACTCACTGTTAAAGCTGCAGGGAGCTGTTGGGACTCGTCCTTAATGACTCGTAATAAGGTCAGGTCCTGTAAAAAGAGACATGTCCATCTGGACTGACCCGAACCGTCCCCTGGAGGTGGGTTTGTTCTGCTTCCGTCAAACCGCTGAAGCACGATGCAGAACTGATCCGGTCTAAACCGTTCTGGTTCCAGAGTGTTTCCTGTGCTCTGGGATTCTCGTTTACAGAAAACATCTACTGTGATATTACATCGTCACATTGGACACTCCAGAAGAAAGCGATGGTGATGATCCCTGATTCAAAAGACTGAACAGGTCTGACCCGAACCCGACTCAGAGAAAAGAAGGGTGACATGAGCTCCTGCCAGGAATTCTGGGACTTTTCTGTGTCCAACCTGCTCTGTAAGTCTGTCCTTTGAGGATTATAACGACACGCTGAACTCTGAACCTCGGGCTGTTTCCTTCTTAATAAACAAAGATCCCAAACGGAGTGACGACAGGTTTCGACGGCATATTTCACAGAAATGTTGCTACCTATCTGTGTGGCCCTGCGATGGACTGGCGACCTGTCCAGGGTGTCCCCCGCCTCTCGCCCCCTGACCACTGGAGATAGGCACCAGCTGCCCCGCGACCCTCTGTGGAGGATTAAGCGGTTACAGAAAATGGATGGATGGATGGATGTTGCTACCTAAAGCTACCAAATGCTTTAGTTAATTAGGGTAAGATGAATCAAAGTCCTCTAGTTTGTCCCGTCTCTCTGTGTGTCCTTCTTACATCCTTCCACCCGTTTGACCGACACCAGCATCAACAACAAGCCTGGCCCCCGTGAGCAGACTCTCACTCTAAATAACCGTTCCCTCCGGGGCCCGGCTATCATGCCAACAATAGATGTCCGCCCCGCGGTGCAGGCTATAATGCTAACGAGGTATCTGTCTCTTAGCATTAGTGCTGCTGTCCTGGCGGGACAAGGGGACAGTCCTTCATCACAGAGAGTCAGGCAGTAGAGGGTTGACACATGCTCTTAGCCTTCGGAGGCGTTTGTAGTTATTTGTGTGTTTGGGGTCAGAAAGGTCTACGTGATGGAATCCAGATGTTCAATATGTTTCATTTCAAAACAAACCAACAGCTGCACGATGTCAGGGAACTCTAAATGTGATCAGTGATTGGTTAAGAACTTATCGGATGAATGTTTGATTTAATATACAAAACCAAAAGGTCAACAAATCACCTGGGGTGTTCCGCAGGGTTTGATCTCGGTACACTTGTTGTTTGTAATGCACAACAATGACCTCAGAGAGCTCCTCCAATCACACGTCTCCATTCTCACCACCTCAGGCTTTCAGGCACAGATTTATTTAAAGGCAGCGCAAAGACGACTATGAGCGCCACGAGGCCCACAGCTGTGGTCCATCCACATCCATCCGTCTGCTTATGGTCACCGACATATACACATCCGTCCATCCGTCTGTTCATACATCTGTCTTTTCACCTTTCCATCTATTTCTTCATCCCTCTGTTTTTCTATCGTCTATCTGGGGTGACGGTTGCTAAGGGGAAGAGTGGTTGTGGACTGATCAGGAGGTCAGAGGTCAGTCCCAGGCCCAAACTATCTGTCAAAATATCCTGAAGCCCCAACTGTCTGCTGCTGCTCAGGGAGAGATATATACATGTACTATGGTGTTTACATGTACTGGGGTATATACATGTACTATGATGTATACATGTACTATGGTATATACATGTACTGGGGTATATACATGTACTATGATGTATACATGTACTATGGTATATACATGTACTGGGGTATATAAATGTACTATGATGTATACATGTACTATGGTATATACATGTACTGGGGTATATACATGTACTATGGTGTTTACATGTACTATGGTGTATACATGTACTGGGGTATATACATGTACTATGATGTATACATGTACTATGGTATATACATGTACTGGGGTATATACATGTACTATGATGTATACATGTACTATGGTATATACATGTACTGGGGTATATACATGTACTATGATGTATACATGTACTATGGTATATACATGTACTGGGGTATATACATGTACTATGGTGTTTACATGTACTATGGTGTACACATGTACTGGGGTATATACATGTACTATGATGTATACATGTACTATGGTATATACATGTACTGGGGTATATACATGTACTATGATGTATACATGTACTATGGTATATACATGTACTGGGGTATATAAATGTACTATGATGTATACATGTACTATGGTATATACATGTACTGTGGTATATACATGTACTGGTATATATAAATTGTACTGTGGTATATATGTAGTACTGTGGTATATACATGTACTGGGGTATATACATGTACTATGATGTATACATGTACTATGGTATATACATGTACTGGGGTATATACATGTACTATGATGTATACATGTACTATGGTATATACATGTACTGGGGTATATAAATGTACTATGGTGTATACATGTACTATGGTGTATACATGTACTGGGTTATATACATGTACTATGATGTATACATGTACTATGGTATATACATGTACTGGGGTATATACATGTACTATGATGTATACATGTTCTATGGTATATACATGTACTGGGGTATATAAATGTACTATGGTGTATACATGTACTATGGTGTATACATGTACTGGGGTATATACATGTACTATGGTGTATACATGTACTATGGTATATACATGTACTGTGGTATATACATGTACTATGGTATATATACATTGTACTGTGGTATATATGTAGTACTGTGGTATATACATGTACTGGTATATACTGTATACCACAGTACTGTGGTATATACATGTACTGGTATATATATATGTAGTACTGTGGTATATATACGTTGTACAGTGTTATATTTACATGTACTGGTATATATACATTGTACTGTGGTATATATGTAGTACTGTGGTATATATGTACTTGTATATATACATAGTACTGTGGTGTATACATGTACTGGTATATATATGTAGTACTGTGGTATATACATGTACTGGTATATATACGTTGTACTGTGGTGTATACATGTACTGGTATATATATGTAGTACTGTGGTATATACATGTACTGGTATATATATGTAGTACTGTGGTATATACATGTACTGGTATATATATGTAGTACTGTGGTATATATGTAGTACTGTGGTTTATATGTAGTACTGTGGTATATACATGTACTGGTGAATATATGTAGTACTGTGGTATATATGTAGTACTGTGGTATATACATGTACTGGTATATATATGTAGTACTGGGGTATATACATGTACTATGATGTATACATGTACTATGGTATATACATGTACTGGGGTATATACATGTACTATGATGTATACATGTACTATGGTATATACATGTACTGGTATATATAAGTTGTACTGTGGTATATATGTATTACTGTGGTATATACACGTACTGGTATATATACATTGTACTGTGGTATATACATGTACTGGTATATATATGTAGTACTGTGGTATATATGTAGTACTGTGGTATATACATGTACTGGTATATATATGTAGTACTGTAGTCTATACATGTACTGGTATATATATGTATTACTGTGGTATATACACGTACTGGTATATATACATTGTACTGTGGTATATACATGTACTGGTATATATAAGTTGTACTGTGGTATATATGTAGTACTGTGGTATATATGTAGTACTGTGGTATATACATGTACTGGTAAATATATGTAGTACTGTGGTATATACATGTACTGGTATATATATGTAGTACTGTGGTATATATGTATTACTGTGGTATATACACGTACTGGTATATATACATTGTACTGTGGTATATACATGTACTGGTATATATAAGTTGTACTGTGGTATATATGTAGTACTGTGGTATATACATGTACTGGTGTATATACATTGTACTGGTGTATATACATTGTACTAGGGGCGAATATTAAATGCAGGAATCGAGGTCCTAGGAACCATTACAGTGAGTAGTTATGTACCCTGATGTTGACAGATACAGGCTGAGACGGGAATAAAAGACTTTACAGAATTTATTCACTAGAAGGCTGACGGACAGTACAAGGAGATAAGAGTACAAACGGTATACGGTAAAAACAATATAAATGTGGCCGACGGTAGAGATCCTGACCCTACCGTCCTACCGCGGTACAGCGTGTTGATGAGTCACAGGTGGGAACTGAGACTTAGAGCAGGATCCAACAGACCTCTTCCATCAGAACTGTACTTCTACAACTTTATCAATTATTCTTAACAACTCTCGTTTCCGGTTTTTCCAAAATTTTGTGTCGTGATAAGAACCGGAATTGGGTCGTCAGCAACCAAACAGCTGCAGCGTCTCACTTTAAAAACAAGGCAGCACAGCGCTGGACCCCCCAACCCCGGCGTGTTTTAGATTATATATGGATATTATATTGCAATATATACCATTACTGCAGATGCTTATAATCATACCGCAACATAGATTTTAGGCCACATCACCCGGCCCTATGTTGTACTGTGGTATGTACATGTACTGTGGTATGTACATGTACTGTGGTATGTACATGTACTGTGGTATGTACATATGTGGACACAATTGAAATCTCCCTTTCCCCTCCCCTTTCTCTCCATCCATCCAACAACAAGCATCCTGATGTTTTCACAGACGGAGAGGGAAAGTGAAGGACGTTTGTGGACTTGAGGCATCTACCGCCGTCCTCCTGCGATGCTTCCAATCAGGACGAGCCACAGCCTGAGCCGTCTCTGCTCCTCCGTCCAGCAGACAGAACACCCGGGGACACAGAACCGACGACCAGGTCAATGTTTCAGCACGTCGTTCTGAATCTCCGTCACTCAGCCGACACGCTTCCAGAATGACAAACGGCTCAGTAAAAACCAGAATGAGCTCCAAACACCTCGTAGTGACATTTATATTCACCGTCCGTTTTATCTGAAGTGACGCACAGCGAGACTCGGCTTAAAGTCTGGGACGTTACCACTGATCTAAACTGGGAAAAAAGAATCACAGAGGATGAAGTCTGTCTCCTGGGGCTTTTTATCCTTCATGTTTTATTTAAACTCTAAGGAAGACCTAATTTAAGGGTTTATTTCCTTAGAAAAAAAAAGAAAAGTTTAAAAATCTATTTAAATGCTTTTACATATTCATCACATAAACAAGATACGAGCTCCAACCGCCAAACTGGTCTAAAATAAGTAGAATCTGGGTCAAGTTGATTAAAATCATGAACATAGAGTAGATCACACATTTAACGCCCTGAGTTACATTCATTTAAAGGATGTGTATCACACAGTAACCCCGGGGTCTTCATGAAATGGAAGTTCTAATCTCAAGGAGAAAATAACACCAAGAAAAACCACCGCAATGAGTTTCTTCTCCTATAAATAACAAGGAGCCGCTGGTCATCCCGCCTATGAGGTCCAACAACAACAACATCTAAATCAGACCAAACTGAAGGGTGTTGGAGTCATTCTGTCACTTATTTATCCACATTAACAACCACATCCACCAGTGACACCAATCAAAGTGGACACAGTCTACAGAAACAGGAAGTAGTCCTCTGACTGAAACAGTGTCATGGCTAGTCAAATCAGGAGACGCAGGTGCAAATCAGTGACTAATTACCGGCTAATTTTCTGGTATTTTTAACAACTTTGTCTCTAAAACATCTCACCGATGTCTTAGAACACGGTATTACACACACGCACACACAAACAGCAACGTGGTGTACACTAGGGCCGCCACAAACAATTATTTTGACAGTCGACTAATCAGATCATGCGCACATTGGACGTAAAACATACAACTTATCCCAGCAGCTGTTCTTCTAAAACCATCATTAGCTACAGCTTGAAGTCTCTAAGGACTGTGCAACTAAAAACAAGGACAGGATGATGGTTTATTAAACTTTTAATGAAGGTTGCAGCTTGTAGCAACAAACAAAATTTTAACTGTACCATAAAGTGCAACATTCCTGTAAGTGTTCAAAACTGAACGACCGAGGCGACCGTGGCTCAGTGGCAGAGAGATCACCTCCCATGTGGGAGAGTGGGGTCCAAATCCGAGCTCGACCATGTGTCCAAGTGTCCTTGGGCGAGATACTGAACCTCCAACTGCCCAAATGACTGCCCTCTCCTCCCTCAGGTATGGGTCAAATGCAGAGAACAAATTCCACTACGCTGTACTGAGGTATATACGCAAGTGGCCACAAATTCCCTTGTCCCTGCTGTTTGACTCATGGAGCCACCTTACGGAGCGAATCACGAAGCTGAATGCACAGACCCAAATCACGAAGCTGAGTGCATGGAGCTGCCGCACAGGACAGAAAGACAGACAAGGCAGTGGCAGTTTGTGATAAAAACAGCTTCAAAACAATAAACAACATGTCAACTACTAAATTAGTCACCAACAATTTTAATAATCGATGTAATCGTGGCTAGTCGACTAATCCTGGTAGCCCTAGAGTACTCAGACACACAGTCAGACTGAAGTCATCCAACCGCCCCCTCTCAGGCATCGAGGCGATCATCTCCTGCTGAATTCACAGCTCTGATGCATCTAAAGCCTTTCCCAGAAGTTGCAGGTTCAATTCCCAACTGTCTAAACTCCGTCTTTATGTTTACTTTATTCCCGTCCTCAGAGATTTACCCATAAAATGATCCACAGGTGGTGAAGCAGCTGCTTGAATCAGCTGTTAAAGAGAACAGTCCCATTTCCTCCAAGCTAAGAGTCAGACGTCTAAACGAGCGAGGAAAGGATCTCCAGCTGCAGCCATTAAACCAGAGGCTTCATATCTAGAGAGTCAGGGACACAACGTGGAGAAAACCAGAGGAGAAGCCTCGGGGTCTTCAAGGTCTTCAGAGCAAATCAGAATTATGAAATGTCACATAGGATTATTTAACATTTATTATAAAGCAAACATTTTGTGTGATGTCAACCCTCTTCTACAGTAATCCAATCACAGTCTTCTCTTCTCATCAAACTTTTCTCAGAATGGATCCTTCAGTTTACGCGTTGCCCTTGAATGCACCATAAAGTCACCATTGCTGGTGACATGGTCGGACAGAAAACGGCGTCTGAGGAGCGGATGGTTGGGTCTCAGTGTGCTGAAGGTCCCAGTCTAACAGAGACAGTTCATCACTGGACCAAACAGTTTTAATCCCATAGGAAACATGTTTGCCCAAAACCTTGTCCCAGATTTATAAAGGTGTCTTTTTAACCAGATTTCACAGTGTTTTTCTATCCGTTCTCTGTAGTGTTACCTTTATCTTAGTCTCATAATAAACCTTGAATTAGCCTCTTCTTTCCTGTGAGTCCATATCTGATGCGGTTCGTCTGACACCAAACTAAAGATTAAGATTATTAATTAAAGATAATCCCTTTTCTTTGCCGCCAGGCCTCGTTTCTCCACATCGGCTCTTCCTCTCCATCTTTATTTGCTGAATTGTGCTGCTGAAGATAAACATCTTTTGCTCATTTTTTTTATTTTCTGCACTTTATCCTTATTCCACATCTGAGGGAAGCGATTGAGCGTGTAACTACAAGCGAGTCCTGAAGGGCGAGATGTTGGTGGCGGAGCGAATCAGCACATTCTCATTTTCTTCTGGGCTTCCTGCCTAAATGTGTCCCACACAATGCTTCCTTTATTCTTTATTTTCAGCACCAATAAACAATAAATAAGACAAACTGTGGGTAGTGGGGCAGTCATGTTCGTTCCTCCTGTCGTCTCAATCTGGAGACCCGCGATAAGCAGAGCTCTGGCAGTGAGACAGAACAGAAACATCATTTAATTTCCTCTCCCCCTCCCCCGTTCCCTCCTGAACCTCGGGGAGTTTCTCTGCTGATCACTCATTAGTCCATATCTGATGGAAACATCTCCAGATACATAACAGGACTAGTTTAATGCACACATGTAGGATTTGGATTGTTATCATAGAAAATAACATCTATTTATAGATACATTTTTTGATGTTTTACCCAGATCTAGAAAAGTTCCTTAATTCAGTTAAAGGTCATCAGGGTCACTCTGAAGTGGCTTCTATCAGGTACTTTTCTGCCCTAGTGAACTAGAGGGTTAGTGGACTAGAGGGTTAGTGAACTAGAGAATTAGTGAACTAGAGGATTAGTGAACTAGAAGGTTAGTGAACTAGAGAATTAGTGAACTAGAGGATTAGTGAACTAGAAGGTTAGTGAACTAGAGGGTTAGTGAACTAGAGGGTTAATGAACTAGAGAATTAGTGAACTAGAGGATTAGTGAACTAGAAGGTTAGTGAACTAGAGGGTTAGTGAACTAGAGGGTTAGTGAACTAGAGGGTTAGTGGACTAGAGGATTAGTGAACTAGAAGGTTAGTGAACTAGAGGGTTAGTGAACTAGAGGGTTAGTGAACTAGAGGATTAGTGAACTAGAAGGTTAGTGAACTAGAGGGTTAGTGAACTAGAGGGTTAGTGGACTAGAGGGTTAGTGAACTAGAGGGTTAGTGAACTAGAGGATTAGTGAACTAGAAGGTTAGTGAACTAGAGGATTAGTGAACTAGAAGGTTAGTGAACTAGAGGATTAGTGAACTAGAGGATTAGTGAACTAGAGGATTAGGGTTAGCTCTTTACATCAGAGTCATTCACACTCTGATGGCAGTGAGCTACATTGTAGCCACAGAACTTTTTAATCAACCATCATCAGCTTTTCTAGAGTTTGATTAGTTCAGTGTTCTGACAGATACCTTTCCACTACACTGGTGCTCGGCCGCTTCTGAATTAGGAGTCGCCGTTGTTTGGTCTGTTGTTTGCGTGAACCGTGCAAGCTTCAGTTCCCCTCATCTCTTCATAGACCTTCTTTTTTCTGGGGGCACTTTCCATCTTCTGCTGGATTTCAGCCGATGTCCAGATTGCTAGAAGTGCTTTGATTTCCTCCGCGCTCCACGTTACTGAGCCTTGGGTGTCCGCCATCTTCTCTTCAAAAGATCTCTTTTTTCTTCTTCTTCTTCGTGGGATTACTCCGCCCGCCACTTGTCATGTCACAGGTTCTCGTGCCTGGACCATCAGCGTTTAGGGGCTGGTTCGGAAACCGTTTTTTCGGCACCGGCACCAGTTTTCTTCAGCGGAAAAGTGCGGAACCGGTTCCAAACTCGGGAACTGGCACGGGAACCAGGGCAGTGGAAAAGGGGTAAGAGTAGTTTGGGTCCCACAGGAAACATCAGCGCTTTGGTGAGTCTTCTGGTCTCACAGCACGTGTTTCTGAAGGAGAGCGCCTCAGCGCTGTCTGCCCGATCCTGTGATGGTCACGATATCTAGCAGGAACCGAGAACGCCAAAAATCAGGAATCAGGAAGTGCATCTCCTGTCTGTACATAGTCAGACCCACCATTGTGCTCTGTGTGACTCTAATTTAGTTCTTGAGTGAATGAAAATGTGAAAAATTGAATCAGTGAAACTCTCCTTGTCCGTGTCTTGGAGGTTGTTTTTGTTCTGCTGTGCTAGCAGCAGCTCAGCGTCTTGTCTTCGTGGGACCACGCTCATTGACTACAAACTATTTAAAATCACATCTCAGGCCACGTGTCTGTCTGGTGGGCCCAAACTTTAAGAGTTAAAACTTTCAAAACCTTAAGAACCCCACATTAAATGTGAACATCTCCAAGGACTTGAACCCAGAAGTGAAACAAACTGATGCTGGTTTCCAGGTCCTGGAGTCTGAGGGGATTTTTGACGCTGCTGCAGGTGAACGCCATCATGGAGCAGATTACCAGCCTGAGAAATCACCTGATGAAAGTAACTTCATCTCTGCTGCTGAACAAATCTCCAGCCGCTCAGCTGAATAAACACAAAACACAAAAGGTGCCATGTTCCCATGAAAAGTCCTGATTGTTGATGTGCAGCATGTGTGGTGTGTGTGTGTGTGTGTGTGTGTGTGTGTGTGTGTGTGTGTGTGTGTGTGTGTGTGTGTGTGTGTGCGTGCGTGTGTGTGTAAGCACAGGGTCACAGGGTGTAAAGCTGCATTCAGAGCTGTGTTAGCATGCCCCCCTCCTCCCCTATCCCATTCATTCCCTCCTATTCAGCCCTCCATCCTTCGGCTCATCCTGATTGGCTGGCACCACATCGGGTCGCGGTTCTGCCACAGAGGCCGACTTCATTTGGGCTCATTGTGAGACGACATGTTGTTACTGCTGTTCCCATCACTAGAACTCAGCTTATTTTATATTTACAGGAATCAACAACAACAACAACAACAACAACAACAACATGGCTGCTGTCAGGAGAAAACCCCGCCCTCCATATTCCATCAGTCAGCTCAGCTGGTCGTCTTTCACATCGATCAGTGGTTTAATGAGAACTTTTCAAAGGACAGAATCATAAAGACTCCAGAGTTTGTTATTGGTAAAAGAAAAATGTCTTTAAATTCCTTGTCTCAAACCATTAGGAACAGATTTAATGAGGGCCCCCTCTAGTGGGCCCCCACCCTCTAGTTCTGGTTCAGTTTCATTGTGTGAATCTCAGCGTCTCACTCTGAAAAGACTCTGGGCTTTGAACAAGTCCTAAAAACTTTCCTGAAGACACCCTCCGACCCAAACATCTTCTCAGCTCCAACAAAACATCTGGACTGATGTGTAAACTCCTCTCACGCAGTGGCGGCCCGTCAATAGGGGGCGCTAGGGTGCCGCCCCACCGGTCTCACAGGAGGAGGAAGAAGAAGAACAAGAATAGATTAAACTAAACGATCTCTCCGTTATAGTGAGTTACAGTCAGTGCTGTGTATAATCTGCATTTATGTGTAGTTTTAAACTGTTCTTTAACTGTTTATTACCGGACTGAAAACTCGTGTGATGTACTTCCTGTTTCTTTGGGTTCTACTGCGCATGTCTCCGGTGCATGAATCTTTACCAAAGACCTACGCTTTGTTTCCTATAACTGGAGCATGCGCACTGGAACCCCCTTCAATGCAAAGTAATGGAGAGCCCTGGGGCACTGAATTTAGCGTCCGAGGCGACCGGAGTCTCAGCTCAGATCAGGAAGTTGACCCAGAAGTTCTTCCTTATGGTGTTATTATGGAGGCAACAAAAGATAAATTTATTCAAAGAATCCTTCTTGGCAGCTTGTGACAAAAAGCTGTTTTATTCCATGGGTCCTGATTTAATCAACTCCATGGTGAGTGACTTCCTTTGTTTTTTCTTTTGTTTTATTACCAATGTGTCTGTCACGGATGTTTACTATTGAAAACGCCTTTCAGCAAATGGCAGACCTACTGTTTTGTGGATTTATACCTTAAACAGCGACATGTCTTTGTAGCCGAATGTTAGAGGGACACGCATACTGTTGAATGAATGTTGCTTCTTGTAGTTTAGCTCGTTTTGAGGAGTGTTATGACACTTTTCATTAAAAACGCACGGCGCTCTATGGGAGTTTTGTATGAGTGGCCTAAAATTGTATTTTAACTTATTTTGATGGGACATATTAGTGGATTTGACTTTATTTTGTTGTTAATTCACTTCATTAGTTGAGCTGATTGTCATGGCTTGCTTGGTTAGTGTTTGTTGTCTGAATTGTAACATTAATTATCTGACTGTTAGAGATGGATTGATGTGTTTGTGGTGTCAGTAGAAAGCTGAATGTGAATATTAAGTTGTGTTTCTGACCTTGTGTAGGTCAGGTTGTTTTTTCCTTCTGTTGTGACCACATTGTGGTTGTTTTTATTTTTATTTGTATCTGATTATATTGATATTATTCTAAGGTCTCCTTATGAAGACTTTATGATTTCTTTACTGTTTGATGTGTAGAATTAGACCTAACAGCTCCACATTGTTAGAGAACTGGTGGTCGGGATTTTTACCAGTAAAATATTCAGTCAGATGAAAATATTTTGCTTCATTCCCTGCTCTAGTGGTGATGATATGTGATTATTTGTGCATCTGAAAACTGATTTGTAAAAATGCGCTTCACCCAAAAAAATGTCACCAGCCGCCACTGGTCTCACGTATAAGTGAAGAAGTTTGAAACCCTGGTGTCAGAGATGATTTAGTGAAGGACCTAAACAGAGGAAGTGTTTAGAAACGATTTGGTGGAAATCCAGAGAAAATCCCTCTCAGAGGTCAGACCTCCAGAGGGACAGAAAAAACTCAGGCTGAGACTCGTCACAGGTTTGTCACCAACTGAACGTCCTGCTGTCCGAGACAGGAAGCTGACTCAGCAGGATGTCTGTGAGTCAGTCTGGGATGGAAGCGACGGATACGAACAGGCAGGAGGAGATAACAAGGTGCTTTGGTTTGGACTGCTGCTGCTGCTCGTCACATCAAATATTCATGTGGTTTTTGGATATTTGGGAAGAAATGACACTAGAACTACAAGGTTTAAAGATAAAAACTCTTTTCGGAAGGAACTCTGAGGGCTGACAATGCAGCTACTGACTACATTACAAACTAAATGAACATGAACATTCCTTTGTGAAACTCAAAGGAATGTTTTAATTTAAAACATCACTACAAAGAACACAAGACATGACCTGACGTTAACGGGGCAAAAACATTATACTCTGTTATGTCGTTAACGGCAGTTTATTGATCAACTGGTTAAATATATACATCCCTACTGTTACCTGTCAGATGGCAGAGCACATTCAGTCTCTAGATCCTAATAAAACATGACTTCAACCTAAATGGGAAAAAAATTAAGAAAAAAAAAAGAAAACATTGGAGGATATTTCAATTTTTCAGCATACATTATTAATAAAACCATCATGTTTAGCTTTATATTATCACCAAATGATTTAAATTCCTTATATCATAAAAGTTATGCTACCTAAACCGATGTCAGTTAAAGTTTTAAGCTCTTGAATGTCAAACGTAAAGCACTTTGAGGATCTTAACTCTAACCCTTAAAAACTGTTTTTATTGCAGATAAATTGGAAGTTAAAGGGTTAAAGCCAAAGCAATGCAGCGAGTGAATTCTCTGAACACATGGAGGAAAGAAGCCTCCTCTGGTTCCTGGGTGGGTTTTACTTGTTAGTTTTGTAGGGATGCTATTCGATGACGGAGCTCATTAAGTCCAGAATAATTAAAGTTGACTGTGACAGATGAAAGTTTGTCTCTGTACCATGGAGACCACGTCAGGCTGGAAATGACTGACTGGTTAGAAACCAGCAGATGCTTTTGGTTCCTGTTGTTGTCGTTCACACTCGGCGTGTCGAAGCGGAGGTGAAGCAGCTGCTGGTTTTAAATGAAGCCTTTATCATTCTGTGTGCACGTACGTCTCTCTGGTTCTCAGCTGCTCCCCCACCAGCCTCCAAACATCTGTCTGCTCCAACATTGTGTCTCAGGATTCCCTCCCACCGGTCCTACAGTCAGCCAGCAGGAATAGAGGATTTATCTGGATTGGTTATGGAGACCCATCAGAACGTAGGATGGTCCCTGGGTTACATTCAGGTTCTGGTGCTGCTTTTGATTTAATGTTTGGTTTGTTTCTGTAACAGTTTGGATTGGTTCTACAGACCAGCTGTCAGCTGTCGTTACCAACAATCCAGCTATCTAACCAATCAACCAACCAATCATCCAATCAACCAACTAACCAACCGACCGACCAAACAACCAACAAACCGACCGACCGACCATCCAACCAACCAACCAACTAACCAACAAACCAACCGACCAACCATCAAACCAACTAACCAACAAACCAACCGACCGACCGACCAACCAACCAACAAACCGACCGACCGACCATCCAACCAACCAACCAACTAACCAACAAACCAACCGACCAACCATCAAACCAACTAACCAACAAACCAACCGACCGACCGACCAACCAACCAACAAACTGACCGACCGACCGACCATCCAACCAACCAACCAACCAACTAACCAACAAACCAACCAACCAACCATCCAACCATAAAACCAACTAACCAAGCAACCAACAAACCGACCATCCATCCAGGGTTTGTTGCCCTGTAACATCATAACAAGTTTCCATATAGAGAAGTAGACAGAGAAATCTCCACACAGGATTCAGACCAGGTTTGGGCGCTAACCAAATGTTGATACCATCAAACTTCCTCCACGTTTTCCCGTGGTATACGGTATTACCGTGACCAGGATTGGACTGGGACCATCATTCGGCCCGGGTGTTTTCAGTCATGGCTCCCACCATCAGCACTAACAGCTGATGTTCAGTTCGGACAACTACCACTCTTGACTGAAGCGCTGTAAGCTCTCGAACACACCCGTGGTCGTATGAGCTCGCGCCGCAACAAGGAAGTGCTGATTAAAACGAGCCACTCGCGTAGCGGGCTGCGTGAGATCAGATCGGTCGAAAGTTACCATCGGCTCACCGGCAGGCCCTCCCTGACCGTGCTTTTATTTATGAAGGTATTGAAACACCGGCTGTATACGGTATTACCATACCATTACCAGACCAGAGCAACAGAATCACTGAAAACAGTAAGAGAACTGTTCCAGATTCTAACAGGTCCAGGAGGAGAACCCGGACCTCCCTCTCCACAGTGACACTGTCCAGCTCCTCTTGGAGGACCCTAGACTGGAAACTGACTCGTTCAAACTTCCTGTAGGTCCAGGGCTGCCCCGCCTCCTCTGTGGTCGAGTTTACGTAGCCCAGACTTCTCCGAGCGCGTTGACAGTGCACCTGAAGCTAGCCATGATTATTGCTCCAGTTAGAGACTACATCCTGTTTCTTTGAGTGATGTCAGCAGTGGGCGTGGTCCTGACTGTGACCCCCACAGAACCCCCTGGGGAACATGGTTTAGGTCTCCTTAGATCCACATAAACAATGAACCGGAGAACCAAACTCCCATGAACCCATCATCTCTGCTCCTCCAGAACCTCCTTCCTAAACCAGGGTCTGGTCCTCCCAGACCAGAACCTTCACCCCGGTCTGCCCCCTACAGGTCTTGTTTCCATGATGTTTATCCTACTTCCTGTTCGCCATCCACTTCCTGTTTCTGATCATCGCTCTCTATTTAACCATCAGGTCCCTTCACATTAAAAGCTCAACACTGCTTTTATTTTGTATTACTTTTCAGGAAGTGTTTTCTGGGTTTAATAGAATGCTGAGTTTGCTTTATTCCAGGGTTTGGTTTGAGCTGATTTAAATTAAAGCAAGCTGGTGGAAAACGCTCCAGGTGGACCGACTGTTGCTCCGCTCCGACTCTCCTGGTTCCAGTGTCTCCAGACAGCCGGCGATCAGATGGATAGAAAACACGGTACGGAGGATTTCACCCATCAGGCAGGAAGTCTGACGGCACCGACTCGTCCTCCGAGGCAGGTCTGACCTCAACAGGTCGATCCACAGACTGACGAGGTTTTATAAAGAAATCAGACGAGTTGAGTTGTCACAGGTCACTGATCAGGTTCTAAACCCCAACCTGTCCTAAACCCTACAGACGGATAAACAGATGATCCATCAGCTTGACCCTCATATTGAAAAACTCCAGCTTTAATCTGACCTTTGACCCCAGAAACTTTAAAATCTGATTGGTTTTCTCCTTTTAGTCTGTAGTGGTTTCTGCGTGCGCTCCTCTCCAGACCGTCGTCGTCAGGAACATGAAGCTCCGCCTCCAGTGAGTCGAAGCCGACCTGCCAGTCCTCTAAGAACAACAAACATGTCTGCTGCTAACAGGGAGGATTCTGGGAGGTGAAGCTCTGACAGCTGGTGTTCAGCTGAACCAGGAGAATAAATCAAATAATATCTAAATAATGAATCAAAGCCTGAAGCCGTTCAAATAAAAACAGGAGACCCCACTGGTCCAGTTGGACCAGGAATCCAGTTTGTGTAGAACCACTGGAGTCATGAAGGACCAGGTAGAGGAGGATCTGCTCTTCTACTTGACTCAGGCTTGAATAGAAAGTTATTTATTTCATTAAATACCCAACATTCACCTCATCATCATCAACCCTAACTAACCCTTTTCTATGAGTGAACAAACATGAAGAGGAGCTGAGAGAGAGAGAGAGCGCTAACACGGTCAGCACGGTGGTCCGGGTTTATCAGAGGACAGGGATTATCTCCATCAAAACACACACACTCCTAAAGAGCTTTTATCAGATTAACGTATCTGAATGAACGCTCAGGTTTGGTAAATCACAGATTTTTGAGGAAACACACAGAACAGCCTCCCTTTCCTTTCCTGCTTCACCGTTTGCTCCCCGGAGCCCTGAGTCCATTTAGCGCTGAACTGCCTCTGGTCTGCTTCCATTTTCCTCCGTCTTCCCCCAAATCCCCCGTCTGCTGGACGAAGTCTGGATGATGGAAGGGTCATGAACTGACCCGTGATGGAGACCAGAGAGCAGAATGCATCGTCACAGACCCCAGAGTCTGATGTCACACCAACACCTAACGAGTTTTAGTCAAAAAGCTCCTGAGATGATCAGTAACAGGCACCATACTCCAGAAACCCGGAGTCAAAAAACTAAAGGACTGATCCCATTCTCTCCTGATCCCATCCTCTACTGTTCCCATCCTCTCCTGATCCCATCCTCTCCTGATCCCATCCTCTCCTGATCCCATCCTCTCCTGATCCCATCCTCTCCTGATCCCATCCTCTCCTGATTCCATTCCATCCTGATCTGATTCCATTCCATCCTGATCCCATCCTCTCCTGATCCCATCCTCTACTGATCCCATCCTCTCCTGATCCCATCCTCTACTGTTCCCATCCTCTACTGTTCCCATCCTCTCCTGATCCCATCCTCTACTGTTCCCATCCTCTCCTGATCCCATCCTCTACTGATCCCATCCTCTACTGATCCCATCCTCTACTGATCCCATCCTCTACTGATCCCATCCTCTCCTGATCCCATCCTCTCCTGATCCCATCCTCTCCTGATCCCATCCTCTCCTGATTCCATTCCATCCTGATCTGATTCCATTCCATCCTGATCCCAGTCCATCCTGATCCCATCCTCTACTGATCCCATCCTCTACTGATCCCATCCTCTACTGATCCCATCCTCTACTGATCCCATCCTCTCCTGATCCCATCCTCTACTGTTCCCATCCTCTCCTGATCCCATCCTCTCCTGATCCCATCCTCTCCTGATCCCATCCTCTCCTGATCCCATCCTCTACTGATCCCATCCTCTCCTGATCCCATCCTCTACTGATCCCATCCTCTACTGATCCCATCCTCTCCTGATCCCATCCTCTACTGTTCCCATCCTCTCCTGCATCCTCTCCTGATCCCATCCTCTCCTGATCCCATCCTCTCCTGATCCCATCCTCTCCTGATCCCATCCTCTCCTGATCCCATCCTCTACTGATCCCATCCTCTACTGATCCCATCCTCTCCTGATCCCATCCTCTACTGATCCCATCCTCTCCTGATCCCATCCTCTCCTGATCCCATCCTCTCCTGATTCCATTCCATCCAGATCCCATTCCATCCTGATCCCATCCTCTCCTGATCCCATCCCAGCCCTCACCTCTTGCCAGCCTCATCTTGTCTGAACCTTATATCCTTTCCACCTCATCATCCTGCTGTTTGTCTCCAGAGGTTTTAAGAGTTTTTTTTAACAAGTCTTTGCTAGCAGGTCGTCTGGTGATCGGAGTCTTGTTACGTTTCTGTGGTCCAGCCCTATCAGGTGCACGATGAGTCTTAAACCCCTAAGAGGACAGAGACCTCCCAGGAGCGTGGTCAGCTGCTGGACTTACAGGCGTAGGTCATGGCGAAGCTGCTCCCAGTGTCCACCATGTCCACTTGTGGCACCAGTTTAGGGACGTCCTGATGCTGGGCCAGGGCGAAACGAAACACCTCGTACTCATGGGAGCCAGTGGGGAAAAGGCCTCCTGTTCAAAACAAAGAGACAGTCAACGTTCTCTACTAGAACCCTCATAAAGAGACAACCAGGTTTCTGCTCTGATCCTGAACAGAGAACACCACTGTGTTTCATACCCATCAGGGAAATGTTGGACACATTTGAAAAGAGGTTCAGATTGTTTAGAGTTAACCTGAACTTTACTTCAGTCAAACGTCTATATTTTATATTGAGACGGGTTTGGTCTAGGTGATGTCACATGATGGTCTACAGTCACCTGGAGGTCTGGGCATCAACTGATACAAATTCATTAACCCTAACCTGGTAATATTTACATTAATTATTACACATCTACAGTAACCTGATGAGTGTTTCCTGTATTAAGATACCACCTCGCCTCGCCTCGCCTCGCCTTCCTCCGCTTATCCGGGTCCAGGTCGCGGGGGCAGCATTCTAAGTCGGGCAGCCCAGGCCACCTTCTCCCCGGCCAAGTCCACCAGCTCCTCAGCTGGGACGCCCAGGCGTTCCCAGGCCAAACTGAAGATGTATTTCCTCCAGCTTGTCCTGGGTCGACCTGGGGGCCTCCTGCCGGCAGGACATGCCCAGAACACCTCCCGAGGGAGGCGTCCAGGAGGCATCCTTACCAGATGCCCGAACCACCTCAACTGGCTCCTTTCGATATGGAGGAGCAGCGACTCTACTCCGAGTCTCTCCCGGATGTCCGAGCTTCTTACCCTATCCCTAAGGCTGAGCCCGGCCACCCTGCGGAGGAAACTCATTTCAGCCGCTTGTATCCGCGATCTCGTTCTTTCGGTCACTACCCAAAGCTCATGACCATAGGTGAGGATTGGGACGTAGACCGACCGGTAAATCGAGAGCCTTGCTTTCTGGCTCAGCTCTCTCTTTACCACAACAGACCGGTTCAGCGTCCGCATCACTGCAGACGCTGCCCCAATCCGCCTGTCGATACCACCATCACACAAATACACCCTGTAGATTCTGAGATACGGTCACTGTTTTATGGGCGTAGATCCTCAGTAAAGCTAAATCCTGTTGAATTTATATCCGATATGGATTTTATTCATGTTTTACTATGAAAATAATCATTTTGAATCCAGTTTACCATGTAAATCTGAGTGACTGATGACGATTTTAATTTTCTCTTCTTTCTCTGAACAGCTGATGGATGAAGTCATGAATGTTTTTGCCATTTTGGAGAAATTTCTGAATTTCCTGCTCTTTAATCAGCAGAAACAAAAAGCATCTATCACATTACCTTTTCCTTCAAAAACAGAAAACTGACCCATAATGATGTCAAGTAAAAAAAAAACCCTTTTAAATATGAAAATCAGTCTCTTTCTCTAAGTTTCACTGAAAACAATGAGCGTCTGGCAGTAATTACAGTTAAAAGCCTCTTCTGGCACCAGGTTGAACCATTTCCCTGCTACTCAAACTCTCTCAGCGTAATGGCTTTTAGGGTCAAATGGAAATAATCTGAACACTTAACTCCTCTTCTGTTCTCCACCAACACCAACTAAACAGAAAGGCTCATTTTCTTACTTAAACTCAAAAATACAAACAGGAAATTAGCAGCTGAACCAGAAACTCACTGGACTTCAAAACGCAAAGAAAATAAGAGGAGTAAAGGTACTGAGATTACATACTCAACTACAAGTACACTGACATTGAATCAAGTACAAATAAAGTTACAAGAGGAAAAATAATCAAGTGGAAGTGCTAAACAGGAAAAGGGCTTAGCTGTCCTCGTCAGTGCCTTATGTTTAAAAAAGAAGATATTGATACTTATAATGAGTAGTTAAAATTAACTGGTCATAACGAGTAGTTACTGTGTTAACTAGATAAAATGAGTCAGTGTTAACTGCTTATAATGAGTAGTTAGAGTTAATTGGTTATATTGAGTAGTTAACTGGTTTTAATCAGTAGTTAGAGTTAACTGGTTATATTGAGTAGTTAACTCGTTATAATGAGTAGTTAGAGTTAACTGGTTATATTGAGTAGTTAACTGGTTATAATGAGTAGCTAGAGCTACCTGGTTATAATGAGTAGTTAGAGTTAACTGTTATATTGAGTAGTTAACTGGTTATAATCAGTAGTTAACTGGTTATAATGAGTAGTTAGAGTTAACTGGGTATAATGAGTAGTTAACTGGTTATAATGAGTAGTTAGAGCTACCTGGTTATAATGAGTAGTTATAGTTAACTGGTTGTATTGAATAGTTAACTGGTTATAATCAGTAGTTAACTGGTTATAATGCTTAGTTAGTGTTAACTAGTTATTTTGAGTGGTTAACTGGTTATAATGAGTAGTTAGAGTTAACTGGTTATATTGAGTAGTTAACTGATTATAATCAGTAGTTAACTGCTTATAATGAGTATTTAGAGTTAACTGGTTATAATGAGTAGTTAACTGGTTATAATGAGTAGTTAGAGTTAACTGGTTGTATTGAATAGTTAACTGGTTATAATCAGTAGTTAACTGGTTATAATGCTTAGTTAGTGTTAACTAGTTATTTTGAGTGGTTAACTGGTTATAATGAGTAGTTAGAGTTAACTGGTTATATTGAGTAGTTAACTGATTATAATCAGTAGTTAACTGCTTATAATGAGTATTTAGAGTTAACTGGTTATAATGAGTAGTTAACTGGTTATAATGAGTAGTTAGAGTTAACTGGTTGTATTGAATAGTTAACTGGTTATAATCAGTAGTTAACTGGTTATAATGCTTAGTTAGTGTTAACTAGTTATTTTGAGTGGTTAACTGGTTATAATGAGTAGTTAGAGTTAACTGGTTATATTGAGTAGTTAACTGGTTATAATCAGTAGTTAACTGGTTATAATGAGTAGTTAGAGTTAACTAGTTATTTTGAGTGGTTAACTGGTTATAATCAGTAGTTAACTGGTTATAATGAGTAGTTAGAGCTACCTGGTTATAATGAGTAGTTAGAGTTAACTGGTTGTATTGAATAGTTAATTGGTTATAATCAGTAGTTAACTGGTTATAATGCGTAGTTAGTGTTAACTAGTTATTTTGAGTGGTTAACTGGTTAAAATGAGTAGTTAGAGTTAACTGGTTATATTGAGTAGTTAACTGGTTATAATCAGTAGTTAACTGGTTATAATGACTAGTTAGAGTTAACTAGTTGAAGTGTTAACTGGTTATAATCAGTAGTTAATTGGTTATAATGAGTAGTTAGAGTTAACTAGTTATTTTGAGTAGTTAACTGGTTATAATGAGTAGTTAGAGATAACTGGTTTTAATGAGTAGTTAACTGGTTATACTCAGTAGTTAACTGGTTATAATGAGTAGTTAACTGGTTATAATGAGTAGTTAACTGTTATAATGAGTAGTTAACTGGTTATAATGACTAGTTAAATGGTTATAATGATTAGTTATAGTTAATTGATTTTAATTAGTAGTTAACTGGTTATAATGAGTAGTTAACTGTTATAATGAGTAGTTAACTGTTATAATGAGTAGTTAAATGGTTATAATGAGTAGTTAAATGGTCATAATGATTAGTTATAGTTAACTGGTTATAATGAGTAGTTAACTGTTATAATGAGTAGTTAACTGGTTATAATGAGTAGTTAACTGGTCAAAATGAGTAGTTAACTGGTTATAATGAATAGTTAAATGGTTTTAATGATTAGTTATAGTTAACTGGTCACAATGAGTAGTTAACTGGTTGTAATGAGTAGTTAAATGGTTATAATGAGTAGTTATAGTTAACTGGTTATAATGAGTAGTTAAATGGTTACAATGAGTAGTTAACTGGTTATACTGAGTAGTTAACTGGTTATAATGAGTAGTTAACTGGTTATAATGAGTAGTTAACTGGTTATAATGAGTTAATTTTAAAACACTATCAGTTCAGGTCAACAGGAGCTGCTAACAGGATGAAACCAGGATGTTTCTCCATCACAACGTCATTTACCTACTAGAACTAAACCCACCATGAATACAGACTAGTTAGTTGTTAGTGATCAGAGAAAAAACCATAAGAACAAACACACCATGAGCAGCAGGACGTTAGTCAAACCGCTGTATTCTCCGTTTCTCTTTAACTACAATATTCAGACTTTGTTCACCAGGACAAAACTTGTTTGTGCCATTCATCAGATCACCTTAACAGCTAGTTAGTCTGGTAATAGGCATAGGTAATCTACCTGTGACTGACAGTTAGTTATAAATCACAGCCGTCACACAGAGAGCAGCGTGGTGGTCTAACAGGATGGTGACGAGGACAGGTCTACTGGTTCAGACCAAGAACTAAGTCTAGAAGTTTAACAGAAAACATCACACACACACACACACACACACACACACACACAGCTACACGGGGTTTGATGTCGTCCCCGTCCATCCAGAACCAGGTCTCAGACCACGTCTGTCTTAGTCAGCAGGAAGGCGGCAGAAGGACTCAGATTTTAGAAGAATCCACTTCAGGACTTCTGAGTCCAGGCTGTTGAAATGTGTTTGGTATTCAGGGTCGGGCTGCAGGAGGGATTTGATTTCAACATGATGCCTCATCAGCATCAAACTGCAGCAGAGTCCTGAGCAGCTGGCTGATGAATCACATTAATACTTTATTTCAGGGAGAGAAAGTAGCTGATCCAGACCGCGGAGCAGGACTGAGTCAGGGAATAAAACAGGAACTAACAGGATTTATGTTCAGGTTGATGTTAAAGCACTGAAAACTGACCTGGTTTTATTCATCAGCATCAGGAGAAAAGGTTAGAGAATACTTTATGAGCTCCATCTTTATAGGATTAAACCTCCTCAGATAAAATGTGCTGCTTATTTCATCCTGATCTCAGGGAGAGAAACAAAAATGTGTTTTTAAAGGATAACAAACCCTGGATCACTACAAGGCTGGCCCCTCTTCTGACACCTTCAAAACCACCGTCAGACATGAAGCCTGACCACACCAAGCAGGTCTCAGTGAAACACATGATGTTCTGGATGGATCCTGATCAGAGCTTCAAGCTGGTCCATCTGATCCAGGACAGACCTCAGGTTCCCCGTTAGGATGGAGGAAGTGATGGTTTAAACTTCTTCTCTCTCCTCTTTGCTCCTGATCTTCATCCATGACTCCTCGTTGATCGTCCTAATCGTTGATCTGAAAATCTAGTTAAGCAGCTGGAGAAAAGAATCTGACATTTTCTCTGGTCCTTGAACGCACCACAGCTAAACCTTTCTTCTTTACTTTAAAATTTACGGAACGTTCATGTTGGAGTTTTTCCTTCATTCTGTTGAAGTTCAGCAGGTCAGGGATGGATGAAACCCAGAAACCAGGATCAGTTTGAATCAGGATCGGTTTGAACCAGGATCGGTTTGAACCAGGATCAGTTTGAACCAGGATCGGTTTGAACCAGGATCAGTTTGAACCAGGATCAGTTTGAACCAGGATCAGTTTGAACCAGGATCGGTTTGAACCAGGATCAGTTTGAACCAGGATCAGTTTGAACCAGGATCAGTTTGAACCAGGATCGGTTTGAACCAGGATCGGTTTGAACCAGGATCAGTTTGAACCAGGATCAGCTCTGGTGTTTTTTGAACCACTGACACCTTTAATCACGTGTAACTCTGTTTTCATGCGATCTCTAAATGTTGAGACTCGTTCTGACGTTTCAGGATCAGGAAACTGGAGGAAAGTTTTCTGTTCGCTGCACAAATGAGAAGCAAAAATCCTGAAAAGAATCCTGTAAAAATAAAAGAATTTGTGAAGATTTAGGCTGAGGTTAAATCCAGAACCTGCAGCGACTGAAGGTTTTAGGTATTTAAAAAAAAACCTGGATCTGAACCAAGACCTGGACCCAGAACAGAACCAGAACTCACCTATATTGATGTTACTTGGGAAACTTGTGCCGCTGCAGAGCCCGATCATCATCATCATCCTCAGCAGCAGCAGCGGGGGGAGCGAAGAACTCTGCAGCCGCATGTTTCCTCCTCCAGCAGCGACGGGAGACACGGAGACACCGGGGTAATCCCATCCACACCGGGAGGAGTCCGCCGCAGCCCGGGTCGGAGTCGCTGCCTCCTAAACGTCCATCAGCGGAGCTGCTGCGGCGCTCTGAGCCTCACTCTGCTTCCTCTCCTCCTCCTCCTCCTCCTCATCTCTCTCCTCTCTCCTCCCTCCGCCTCCCATCACAAACAATAAAACCTCCTTTCCCCTCACACTCTTACAGAAGGCATTGAAACCTGTCACCTCGTTGATCTGAAAACAGTCAGCAGCTTCTCGTGTGACCAATCAGGAGACGTTTGATCCTCTGGGTACAGGTTAGACCTGGAGCCCAACTCTCCTGAGGGTCGAGTCAACAGAACTCTGGATGTTCTCCAGTCACTGAAGACCACAGTCTACAGAAACCGATAGAAAAACACAGATCAATCAATAAAACTAAATAAATAAACAAATAAATACATAGATAAATAAGTTTAATTAAATGATTACATAAATAAATAAATAAATAAGTTTAATTAAATAATTACAAAAATAAATAATTTATTAAATAAATAAATAAATAAATAAATAAATAAATAAATACATAGATAAATAAGTTTATTTAATTAAATAAATAAACAAACAAATAAATACACAGATAAATAGGTTTAATTAAATAATTACATAAATGAATAATTAAATAAATAAATAAATACATAGATAAATAAGTTTAATTAAATAATTAAATAAATGCATAGATAAATAAGTTTAATTAAATAATTACATAAATAAATAATTTATTAAATAAATAAATACATAGATAAATAAGTTGAATTAAATAAATAAATAAACAAATAATAAATACATAGATAAATAAGTTTAATTAAATAATTACATAAATAAAGAATTAATTAAATAAATACATACATAAATAAGTTTAATTATATATTTAAATAAATAAATACATATATAAATAAGTTTAAATAAATAATTAATTAAATAAATAAATAATTAAATATACATAAATCAATCAATATAATAAATGAATAAATAAATCAAAATAATAAATGAATAAATACATCAATATAATTAAACAATTAAATAAATAAATACATAAATATTTTTTAAATTAACAAATACTTTATTAAATAAATACTTAAATGAATAAATAATAATTTAATAAATAATGTCATAAATAATAAATTTTATAAATAATTAAATAATTTCATGAATAAATATGTCATTAATAAATAAATATTTAATAAATGAATTCATATTTTTATTAATAAATTAATAAATCACTAAATAATGTCTAAAATATTTAATTAATTAGATAAATAAATATATTAATTAATTAAATTAATTATTAATTTATATTTTAACAAATACATAAATAATTTAATAACTATATAAATACAAAAATGTAATAAATAAAAATATAAATACTTTATTCAATAAATGTTTTAATTAATAATTTCATAAATGAATCAATGATAAAATAAATAATTTGTTACATAAATAATTTAATAAATGATGTAATCTCTTAAATGACTTCAGACCAGCTCAAAACCATCAAACCTTTTAAATTTCAGTTTGATTCAAATCTTTTTGTTTATGAAATAAAAACAGATTTGAACTCATTTTGAGGGTCTGTGGATTTTTCTGTTGTATTAATTAATTTGTTTGTGTTTGTTTGTTTGTTTGTTTGTTTGTGTTTTTGATCTAACTTCACTCAGTCTTCGTGCATTTCTTCTTCATTTTTCAGGGTTCTGGTTTTTGGCTGTTCTCGAGTTTTTCCAAACTAAAACCAGAACAAACCTGATCCATTAGGAGAAAACAGAATCACCTGTAGTCCTAACCAGTGGCTGTTTCCAGGACCAACCCAACCACTTTTACTGGTTGATTGTGTTGAACATGCTGGAGTTTCTGAAACCAGTCTGTTGGTTTTTACTGCTCTTGATTGTTTTCTTCCTCTTCAGATCTGATGATGTTCAAACCTCAAACCTTTATTTTGCTGTAACCATCAAACAGCTGATCAGAAACCTCTGGTAACCTTTACATGTTCATAAGAATCAACCTAAACACGTTTGTTTGTATTTTTATTTTCACACAAACAAACATCAACTAAACGAGGAACACCTTGACGCCCTGTTCCATCAGAGACCTGGTCCTCCAGGGTCCTGAGGCTTCATGGACCTCCTCTGGTCAGATGAATCTGGTTTCTGCTGCTTCAGGACGTTTTGTGCTGCCAGCTGTTTGTTCTGATGGAATCTGAAGCTCCAGCTGCTGTTTTCACCTTCAGCTCTCATATCAAATATATGAAACATTAAATGATCCAACGCAGCCGAAACAAAAGGTCCTGTTGTTTCTAGAGAGGAGGGAAGGAGTAGAGGAGGAACCAGTGATTAAACCTCGACGTCTGAAGGGCTACAGGAGTTTAGGGGTTTTACTGGACCTCTCAGTACTGATGGAGTTCCAGGGTGTCTTCATATAAACTCCATCCAGGATGAAGACCTTGGAGCTCTATACCTGGGGTCGGGTTCTGGACCGGGTCCAGGAATGATCCCAACCAGCCTACATGAATTTAGTGAATCTGGAGAGGTTTTAGAGGCCTCCAGATCCAGGTCTTGGTTTATCCTTAAAGATGTTGACTGAAAACACGAGAGCTGTTTGTTTCATGTCACTGTGATGAGAGAGGATTGATTTCTACGTTTAATTTACCTCCAGGACTTCCAGGACCTCCAGAACCTCCAGGACCTTCAGAACCTCCAGGACCTCCAGGACCTTCAGAACCTCCAGGACCTTCAGGACCTTCAGGACCTCCAGAACCTTCAGGACCTCCAGAACCTTCAGGACCTCCAGAACCTCCAGGACCTTCAGAACCTCCAGGACCTTCAGGACCTCCAGAACCTTCAGGACCTCCAGAACCTCCAGGACCTTCAGAACCTCCAGGACCTTCAGGACCTCCAGAACCTTCAGGACCTCCAGAACCTCCAGGACCTTCAGAACCTCCAGGACCTTCAGGACCTCCAGAACCTTCAGGACCTCCAGAACCTCCAGGACCTTCAGAACCTCCAGGACCTTCAGGACCTCCAGAACCTTCAGGACCTCCAGAACCTCCAGGACCTTCAGAACCTCCAGGACCTTCAGGACCTCCAGAACCTTCAGGACCTCCAGAACCTCCAGGACCTTCAGAACCTCCAGGACCTTCAGGACCTCCAGAACCTTCAGGACCTCCAGAACCTCCAGGACCTTCAGAACCTCCAGGACCTTCAGGACCTCCAGAACCTTCAGGACCTCCAGAACCTTCAGGACCTCCAGAACCTTCAAGACCTTCACCTTCATGTCATGTCCCAGAACCTNTTAAGGCGGTATGTTGGGTCCTGAAGCCACACCTTGTTCTTAAGGCGGAATGTTGGGTCCTGAAGCCACACCTTGTTCTTAAGGCGGTATGTTGGGTCCTGAAGCCACACCTTGTTCTTAAGGCGGTATGTTGGGTCCTGAAGCCACACCTTGTTCTTAAGGCGGTATGTTGGGTCCTGAAGCCACACCTTGTTCTTAAGGCGGTATGTTGGGTCCTGAAGCCACACCTTGTTCTTAAGGCGGTATGTTGGGTCCTGAAGCCACACCTTGTTCTTAAGGCGGTATGTTGGGTCCTGAAGCCACACCTTGTTCTTAAGGCGGTATGTTGGGTCCTGAAGCCACACCTTGTTCTTAAGGCGGTATGTTGGGTCCTGAAGCCACACCTTGTTCTTAAGGCGGTATGTTGGGTCCTGAAGCCACACCTTGTTCTTAAGGCGGAATGTTGGGTCCTGAAGCCACACCTTGTTCTTAAGGCGGTATGTTGGGTCCTGAAGCCACACCTTGTTCTTAAGGCGGTATGTTGGGTCCTGAAGCCACACATTGTTCTTAAGGTGGTATGTTGGGTCCTGAAGCCACACGATCTTAAGGTGATATGTTGGGTCCTGAAGCCACACCTTGTTCTTAAGGCGGTATGTTGGGTCCTGAAGCCAGACGTTGTTCTTAAGGTGGTATGTTGGGTTCTGAAGCCACCAGGACTCACACTTAGAGCACCAGCAGGTTCGTTTAACTCTCATTAAATCTTAGAGTAAACAACACGGTGACGTTCTAATGAGTAAAGAGTGTAGAGAGCTGAGAGCTAACGAGAAGAAAATGAGCTGTGGAACCAAACAAACACCTGGAGAAAAAAACGGGACATTTATTGTTTTATTCATGAACGCTGTGAGCGTTAAACCTGTCACCAAACATCAGCTGCTGCTCCTCAGACCGCCTTCTTTTTGTTTACCAAAGCAGTTTAACTAAAGCACTTAGGGCCTGAGGCAGAAATAACACGTCGTCTTGATTCAGAGCTTCAGTTGGGGTCATGAAGGGTCACTGAGAAGCAGACTGGAGCAGGACTGTAACCCTGAAGGTCTCTAGTCTCTCCTCTAATGGAGACAATGAAATGTCCAGACAAAATTTCTCAACAACTACAACTACTGTTTAGGTTTCATAATAAAGGAAACACTCATCAGGTGTAAACATAAATATTACTAGATGCCATGGTACCCAGGAGCTATGGTACCCAGGAGCTATGGTACCCAGGAGCTATGGTACCCAGGAGCTATGGTACCCAGGAGCTATGGTACCCAGGAGCTATGGTACCCAGGAGCTATGGTACCCAGGTGCTATGGTACCGGGGTGTTAGGGTACTGGGTCATCTCAGCTCTGTTACAGGTCTCCTTCCTTTACCTCCTTCACGTTGATTTTTAATCTTCTTTCGTTCTCGTCCAAACTGTTCCAGGAATCCGCTTCAGACCTGAAATTAAAGAAAGGATGAAAGTAAATGAAGAGAAGAGAATACATTTCTAACGCCTCAGACTGCAGTAAATTTTGGGTCAAAACTATTTGTTGAAATGAGATCTGGTCTCCCTCCTCCTCCCCCGCCCTTCCTCCCTTCATCTTCTACTCTTGCAGGAAGGAAAGAACCTTAAAACTTGCCTTCAGCGACTCAGCTGTCAGGGGGAGTTAGAGCCGTGGGAGACGAGAGGAGAGGGGACAGATTGGATTTGAACCAAAACTCAGACAGGAAATGATCAAAAGGGTTAGGAAAACAAGTTAAAGGTGAGAAACAACAAAGAAACCAAACAGATGCTTCACTGCTCAAAGAGCTCCGTCTGGTTTTTAACCCTTTTCATCTCTAAGAATGGCAGTCAGCGCTAGATCATCTTCCTGTGTAATTTGATGTGTTTCCATGGTAACGGGATGCAGGGGCAGGTCTTCATGCTGAGAAGGGACAGATTCCAGGAGAGACTGAAACACGACTGACTCCACCAGACGGACACTGATGCTGTTTGTTGGTCAGGAGGCTGAAGATCCACCTGTGAAGAAAGAGAGAGAGTTCTAAACGAAACCTCCTGATCTGGTCTGACAGCAGAGAAGTTGGGTTTTCAGGGGTAAATGTTGCTTTGATGTTTAGATCTGATCAGCTGCTGTGTGGAGGAAGATCAGCAGTCATCAGGATCAGAAACCTATAGGACTGAAACACGTCCATCACAGACCTACAGGAGATCCTTCAGTCCACCACAGACCACTAGAAGATCCTTCAGTCCATCACAGACCTACAGGAGATCCTTCAGTCCACCACAGACCACTAGAAGATCCTTCCTGTCCATCACAGACTATTAGAAGATCCTTCAGTCCATCACAGACCTACAGGAGATCCTTCAGTCCATCACAGACCACTAAAAGATCCTTCAGTCCATCACAGACCACTAGAAGATCCTTCAGTCCATCACAGACCTACAGAAGATCCTTCAGTCCATCACAGACGACTAAAAGATCCTTCAGTCCACCACAGACTATTAGAAGATCCTTCAGTCCATCACAGACCTAGAGGAGAAACTTCAGTCCACCACAGACGACTAGAAGATCCTTCCTGTCATCGCAGACCACTAGGAGATCCTTCGGTCCATCACAGACCTACAGGAGAAACTTCAGTCCACCACAGACCACTAGAAGATCCTTCAGTCCACCACAGACCACTACAGAAGATCCTTCAGTCCATCACAGACCACTAGAATGTCCTTCAGTCCATCACAGACCATTAGAAGATCCTTCAGTCCATCACAGACCACTAGAAGATCCTTCTGTCCATCACAGACCACTAGAAGATCCTTCCTGTCCATCACAGACCACTAGAAGATCCTTCCTGTCCATCACAGACCACTAGAAGATCCTTCCTGTTCTCAGTTCCAGTTTGAGACCAAAAACCAAACTAACCTGATTGGTTGATTATTTAATTCTTAATTTTTGCAGTAGCCTCATCATTAGACTGGTTTCTAATTAATACTATTAGTTTTTGTAGTAGTAGTAGTACTATTACTAGGAGAACTAGTAGTAGTAGGTTTAGTAGTAGTACTAGCAGTAGTAGGTTTTGTAGTAGTAGTAGTAGTAGGTTTAGTAATAGTAGTACTAGTAGTAGGTTTAGTAGTAGTGGTAATAGTAGTAGTAGTAATAGTAGGTTTGGTATTAGTAGTAGTAGTACTATTATTAGTAGTAGTAGGTTTAGTAGTATTTGTAGTAGTAGTAGTACTAGTAGTAGTAGGTTTAGTAGTAGTAGTACTAGTAGTAGGTTTAGTAGTAGTAGTAATAATAGTGGCAGTACTAGTAGTAGTAGGTTTAGTAGTAGTAGTTATAGTAGTAGTAGTACAAGTAGTAGTAGTAGTAGTTCTATTATTATTAGTAGTAGGTTTAGTAGTAGTAGTAGGTTTAGTAGTACTAGTAGTACTAGTAGTAGTACTAGTAGTAGTAGGTTTAGTAGTAGTGGTACTAGTAGTAGTAGTAGTAGTTTTAGCAGTAGTGGTAGTAGTACTACTACTACTAGTAGTAGTAGTCGTGATAGTAGTACTAGTAGTAGTAGTACTAGTAGTAGTAGTACTAGTAGTGGCAGTAGTAGTAGTACTAGTAGTGGCAGTAGTAGTAGTACTAGTAGTGGCAGTAGTAGTAGTACTAGTAGTAGTAGTAGTAGTACTAGTAGTAGTAGTAGTAGGTTTAGTAGTAGTAGTAGTAATTGTAGTAGTAGTAGGTTTAGTAGTAGTAGTAATAGTAGTAGTACTAGTAGTAGGTTTAGTAGTAGTAGTTATAGTAGTAGTAGTAATAGTAGTAGTAGGTTTAGTATTAGTAGTAGTAGTACTATTATTAGTAGTAGTAGGTTTAGTAGTATTAGTAGTAGTAGTACTAGTAGTAGTAGGTTTAGTAGTAGTAGTACTAGTAGTAGGTTTAGTAGTAGTAGTAATAATTGTGGCAGTACTAGTAGTAGTAGGTTTAGTAGTAGTTATAGTAGTAGTAGTACAAGTAGTAGTAGTACTATTATTAGTAGTAGTAGGTTTAGTAGTAGTACTAGTAGTAGTAGGTTTAGTAGTAGTAGTACTAGTAGTAGTAGGTTTAGTAGTAGTAGTACTAGTAGTAGTTATAGTAGTAGTAGTACAAGTAGTAGTAGTACTATTATTAGTAGTAGTAGGTTTAGTAGTAGTACTAGTAGTAGTAGGTTTAGTAGTAGTACTAGTAGTAGTAGTAGTAGTGTTAGTAGTAGTACTAGTAGTAGTAGTACTAGTAGTAGTACTACTACTACTAGTAGTAGTAGTAGTAGTGATAGTAGTACTATTAGTAGTAGGTTTAGTAGTAGTACTAGTAGTAGTAGGTTTAGTAGTAGTAGTAGTAGGTTTAGTATTAGTACTAGTAGTAGTGGTAATAGTAGTACTAGTAGTAGTAATAGTAGTAGTAGTAGTACTAGTAGTAGTAGTGATAGTAGTACTAGTAGTAGTAGGTTTAGTAGTAGGACTAGTAGTAGTAGGTTTAGTAGTAGTACTAGTAGTAGTAGGTTTAGTATTAGTACTAGTAGTAGTGGTAGTAGTAGTACTAGTAGTAGTAGTAGTAGTAGTAGTAGTAGTAGTGATAGTAGTACTATTAGTAGTAGGTTTAGTAGTAGTACTAGTAGTAGTAGGTTTAGTAGTAGTACTAGTAGTAGTAGGTTTAGTATTAGTACTAGTAGTAGTGGTAGTAGTAGTACTAGTAGTAGTAGTAGTACTACTACTAGTACTACTACTATCACTACTACTAGTAGTAGTAGTGATAGTAGTACTATTAGTAGTAGGTTTAGTAGTAGTAGTAGGTTTAGTAGTAGTACTAGTAGTAGTAGGTTTAGTATTAGTACTAGTAGTAGTGGTAGTAGTAGTAGTACTAGTAGTAGTAGTAGTACTACTACTACTAGTACTACTAGTACTACTACTAGTACTACTAGTACTACTACTAGTAGTAGTAGTGATAGTAGTACTATTAGTAGTAGGTTTAGTAGTAGTACTAGTAGTAGTAGGTTTAGTAGTAGTACTAGTAGTAGTAGGTTTAGTAGTAGTACTAGTAGTACTAGGTTTAGTAGTATTTCTCTCTGACGTCTCTCCTGGTTTCAGTCTGGACTGAACGAGTTCCTCTTCAGGAGTTTTTGCTCCTCAGCTCCAGTTTTAGCAGAAGGTTGTTGGTTTTTTCTTCAGAGATCTGAAGACGAGGAACCAGGACAGCAGATTGTTTTGTTCTCACCCTGATTAAAGACAGCGCGTCGATGAAAATAGACCCAGACGTTTTATTTTGGGAGGCGACAGACTGAACGGTTGAAGGGAGACACGTTTGTGTTTGGAGGCGAGTAAACTGTGACGATGGACATCTGTGAGACAGGGCTGAAGGAGACGGACGTCCTCACAGGGGGACCTGCTCTGTTCCTCCTGTTTTTGGTGGTTTCGTCTGACACTGACAGGTTTTTAGTCTCATTTAGAAAACCTAGTTTCTTATTTGAGTTCTTCCTGTCCTTCAGGTCTAACAGAGGCTTTAGTAAACTCCTTACTTTGTTTTCTATCGTTCAGTTTTATTATTCTGCTCACTGTGACGTCAGCTGTTCGTTATCTAAACAAACGCTGACGGCTCTAACCTCCAGATCTATTCTTAGGTTTATTTCACAAATGTTTGAATCTTCTCAGCAACAAAATGGGGCTTTTAGACTTTTTTACTCTAAACGAAACTCTTCTTTTCAACGATTTCTTTCAAGCTTAAAGCTCCACAGCGCCACCTGGTGCAGCGACGCCACAGCGTCCAATAGTGTTTGATCAGAGATAATCTTGTCTCCTGTTTTCCTGTAAACATTCCTAATAGATAAACTGTTGACACAGCACCACCAGGTCCTCCAGCAGCAGGTACAGTGGGAGAAGTGCCTTGCCCTAGGACACCAGAGCTGGGATTGAACCGACGACCCTATGAGCTTCATGCTGCCCCGGGTTGTTTAGTTTTTCCTGGAAGCTTCCAGCTGCTGATCAGACGGCTGCAGACAGACAGAAACCATCACTAAACTTTCTGTTTAATTTTCACAGACACAGAAAAGCTCCAGTCTTTAAGACGTCAGTCGGAACTCCCACGCCACCTGAATGCAGCATGAAGCTGTCACTGAACAGAACCTGTTCCTCTTTTGTTCCTGATGGGTTCTTTGTGTCCTGAGTTCTGGTCTGAGCATTTATCTGTGTCCTCTCTTTGGGGTCAGAAGATCAGAGACCACGAACCGGTTCAGGGTAAACCTCTTGTTGATGGTCTGGTCTGAAGTCCTGGTACCATCGTTACCATTAGAGAAGTGAATAAATACACAGTCAGTGTGGGGAACCTGGACAGAGTCTCTGTGGTCTAGAGGACGGGACCCTGGCCTCCTAAACCAGGAGATGTGGGTCTAAGTCCCATTCAGGGTGAACATGACTTATCTGAAGGAACTTCTAATTGTTGATTTTACCAGAAGGACCTGAGCCAAACCCTTTTCTGCTGCGACACACCTGATTCTAAGGATGTATTCATATCAGGGTGATCAGGTCTGGATGGGGACCTACATAGGGCCCGGGCCTTTGTGGTTTGGGCAGTCCACCATGAGCAACAACAGCTGATGTTTGATATGGTGGTCTTTGTTGTGAGTTGGGGGGACGACCGAGGTGCTCTAAGTGTGTGGACGACCATTTGAGCGCTCCGTAGCAGCGCCCTGCAACAGGAAGTGTAAAATACCCGGTCTGCCAGGTGGCCAGTCCAGTCCAGAGCTGATAGAGCATCATCAAGTAAATGAGTCCTAAAGACCTGGTGAGTACGGGGACATCATAAGGACACTATCCAGGTTTAACCCAAAACAAAGATGGAGGTGAAGACCCAGGCAGACGCTCTAGCTTTAAGCTAACCCTACGCTAACCAGAGGTGTTAAACCAAAACCGGTTCTTTACTGAAGCTTTTCATTCCAGCGTGAAGACGGGTTCCTACGGGACATGAAATAAAGATGTGAGTACCCAGAGAGACCTGGGACTGAAGTATTACTCAACCTGTCGCAAAATATTAATCACATTATTGGATGTTTTATTGATGAGGCAGAGCAGGAGGAAGGACCGTCCTACGAAGTAGTTCCTGCTTTTATTATTCATACAAAAATACTAAAGACTCGAACAACGAAAAGGCTTTTGGTACAAATCCATCCTGAGTAATCCTGGGAACTTTCCTGAGATACAACAGAGACCTAATGATGGACACACACACACACACACACACACACACACACACACACACACACACACCCCGACCCCGACACTGAGTTTACCTTTTACCTCAACAACACCAAAACAATCCATTAAACAGTACTAAATACATACCACAGTACAACATATACTACAGTACTATGTATATAATACAGTGCTACGTATGTACTACAGTACTAAATACATACCACAGTACAACATATATACTACAGTACTATGTATATAATACAGTGCTACGTATGTACTACAGTACTAAATACATACCACAGTACAACATATATACTACAGTACTATGTATATAATACAGTGCTACGTATGTACTACAGTACTAAATACATACCACAGTACAACATATATACTACAGTACTAAATACATACCACAGTACAACATATATACTACAGTACTATGTATATAATACAGTGCTACGTATGTACTACAGTACTAAATACATACCACAGTACAACATATATACTACAGTACTATGTATATAATACAGTGCTACGTATGTACTACAGTACTACATATATACCACAGTACTACATATATACCACAGTACTACATACATACCACAGTACTACATACATACCACAGTACTACATGTATACTACAGTACTACATATATACTACAGTACATATATACCACAGTACTACATGCATACCACAGTACTACATACATACCACAGTACTACATACATACCACAGTACTACGCATATACTACAGTACTACATACATACCACAGTACCACATATATACTACAGTACTATGTATATATTATAGTACTACATATATACTACAGTACTACATATATACTACAGTACTACATACATACCACAGTACTACGTATATACCACAGTACTACGCATATACTACAGTACTACGTATATATTACAGTACTACATACATACCACAGTACTACGTATATACTACAGTACTACATACATACCACAGTACTACATATATACTACATTACTACATATATACCATAGTACTGTATATTTATCACAGTAGTACTATGTATATACCACAGTACTACGTATGTAACATGTTTTGTTTTAAATTAGTTTTTTGTGATGTACTTGGTGGTTTTTCTGTGAAAGGTACTGTAGAAGTAAACTTTACTACTTAGTACTTCCTGCCTGGTGTCTGAAGTTGGAGCACAGAGTGACTAAAGTACCACGTTACCTAGGCAACAGTGATCTAAATACTATTAAAGGGTTAAACCATTCCTGGAATGTTCAACTTCAGACCAGGACCATCCTGAGACCCTCCAAGAGGAAGAAGGTCCAGCCTGGATGTAGAGGACAGGAGGAGACGTGTCCTCTGTGCTGGAGGACGCTGTGAGACTGAAGACGCTCAGCTGACTGGGCTCTGTGAGCTCAGAGCTGTCCCTGCTGCTCCGTCCTCCAGGATCTGAGGAGGTGGACACCCTTCTGCTCCTCGCATTAGGACAACTCTGGACTTCAGGAGAGTGTCTCCTCTGAGGAGGACCAGTAGATGTCCTGGTCTCAGCTCCAGCTTCAGAGGGAGTTGGACTCCGTTTGACATCAGATCAGAGGAGCTGTTAGATGAGCTGAGTTCGTCTGCTGGTGGATCCTGTTTGAACCCTCTCAGGTCACCTATGTGTTTCTGACCAGAGACCCTTTAATGACGCTGCTGGTGTTACACTGAGGGGCCTGGACCCCACAGCCCAGTGTTTTCTATATGGGGGGGGGGGGGGGGGGGGGG
>SSNR01000038.1:2713401-2725117 GCA_006937965.1 Callopanchax toddi | reverse complement strand
AAACACCAACAGATCCTAAACACCAACAGATCCTAAACACCAACAGATCCTAAACACCAACAGATCCCAAACACCAACATGACCTAAACACCAACAGATCCCAAACACCAACAGATCCCAAACACCAACAGATCCCAACGTGGTGTGTGTGTGTGTGTGTGTGTGTGTGTGTGTGTGTGTGTGTGTGTGTGTGTGTGTGTGTGTGTGTGTGTGTGTGTGTGTGTGTGTGTGTGTGTGTGTGTGTGTGTGTGTGTGTGTGTGTGTGTGTGTACGTATCTCTCCCACTTATCAGGACTTCAGTGGATGAAACGGTGAAGCAGAAAACCTGCAGACTTCCTGTTTTCTCTGAGTCATAATTACCTTCCTGCTATCCTTCTCTCCCTCTCATCATTGATCTTTTCCTCCCTCCATCCTTCATTTCTCTCATTATTTCTTCATCTCTTTATTGTTCAGGTCCAGAGTCGACCATCCTTACTCCCAAACTCCCTCCACGGTCCTGCACCTCCATGGAGGTCTCATTTATGTTTTTACTGTCCTGTTCATCTCTATAAGCTCTGTGTTGATCCCTGAGTTCCCATCATGCCTCAGTGCACTGTGCAGAGTCTGCAAGTCGTGGTCATTTCAGCATTAATGTTTAACCATCAGGCGTCAGTTGATTTTTTCCCCTCTAGGTTATAAAGGACATAAAGGTCCACCTTTAAAAATCTGCTATAAGAATTTTATAAACACGTTTTCTAATCAGGATCTTCTCTGGAATAATTTTGTTTCTAAATTCATCAGCTGATCTCTACAGCTGTGTGAAACAAGCTGATTTGACTCTTTATCTGTAAATAGGAGTTTTGTCAGTAATCCCTCTCTCTTTAGCTCTCCTTCCCTCTCAGTCTCTTCTGACTCACATTGTAAGCGAACAGTGAAAGTGACAGCCATGTAAGGATTTAGCTCTGCTGTGTCCTCACTGATGACAGCTGTTATCACGCAGGAAACAATAATCTAAGTCGGTGCTGCAGAACAGAGCCTAATATAGCAGCTTTTCACTGTCACTTCAGCAGGAGGAGGAAAGGCAGGAACTCCAGAACAAAGACAAGAAATGAGATTAAAATGAAATCATGTGATGACTGAATCAGGACGCCTGTAGGAGTCTAGTCCTCCGCAGGTGGAGTGAGTTCTCATCAGGCTGCAGAAACACGACCAGGAAGTGCAGAAGGTTCTGTAAACCAACCCGACCCACCCAAAGTTTTAACCTCTAAAGGACAAAGAGCTCAGTTTGAACCAAAAGACAAAAGTTTTAAAAGTACAATTGTTTTTTTTAATAAAACAAATAAATTAATTTAATATGTTGTAAATAAAAAGTAGGAAATTATGTGTCTTTTATTAGTCCCTGATAAATCAGTGGTTCAAAGACCAGGAACCTGAATAAACGACCCAAAGCAGCTCGGTCACCTGACCACGCTCACCTGTCTCATTATCGCCACCTGTGCCTCCAGGATCTCCTCATCCAGCCACAGCTCTGTGACAGATTACCTGATGAACCAGGTTCTTCTCACCAGCGAACCATCAACAGCCCAGCCCTGTGCCCTGGTACCCAGGAAAGCCCCGCCCTCTCACTAAAATAAAAGATGGCTGCTTCATTCTGTGTGTTGGTTAGATTCTGGGGTCCAACGTGTTTCAGTAAACGTGCAGAATAACGGGGTAACATCACAGAACCCTTTAAGGGTTTAAAGTAGGGATGCTCAATACTGGCTTTTTTATCGATATCCAATATCTGATATTGTCCAACTCCTAATTTACGATACCAACATAAACCGATACCAATATAAACCAATACCAATGTAAACCAATACCGATATAAACCGATACCAATATTAACCGATACCGATATAAGCGTGGTAGCCCTCATTAAAAAAAAGACAAACAGTATTTAATGCAAGGTGTGCCAAATAAATAAAAATATCTCTAAAACTAAACATCAGAATTGTTATATGTTGACGTTTTGGGAGAGAGGAGAAGTAGCCGGACAGTTTGATGTATAATATGTGCGTGGTATGTAAAGGTCATGTGTGTCATCGTTACAAAAACCGATATGGATATTGCATGTTAATGCCAATTTGTGAGACTTTAAGTTTGTTCCCGCTGTGAGAACATTGAGAACCTTGAGCTTCATGTTGAGTTTCTACAGCTGTCAGAAGCTTCATGAGGGAAAAATACTTCAACCTAAACCTCCGTCTTCCAGCAATAACATGACAAATCTTCATCCCATCAGACGACTGTGTAGCTTTATTATTTCTCCTTCACCAACGGGACTCAAACCCACAACCCTGGCTCAGGAGGACAGTGCCTTATCCATGAGGTCTATCAGAACACCTTCTGAACCAGGTCCAAACAACTATAGTCATTTTACATTCAGACTTGTATCCTCTGAGCACGAGTCGACATGGAGGACTACGGGGAGAAGATCGGGTCTGGTTGAAAAGACCCTAACCCTAATACTCGTGTTCTCCTGCTTTACAGCTGTTTGTTTTCTCACATGTGCCCCCTGCTGTTGAGGAGGAGAACTGCAGTCTGGTCTTTGACTTGTTTCAACGTGTGTGGGTGGAGCTGATTGTCCTACAGCGGTCAGTTTGTGGAGAAATCAATCTCACAGCAGGTCAACGCTCAGGAAGTCAACATGAGAAGATTCCACTCAGTCATCAGAGACTTCAGACTGGACCTGGACCTTTAAACTGGACAGTCTGGACCACCTGAGTTTCATCATCAGAGAGAACCCGTTGAGTCTGAGGGTCCCGGTTGGGGTGAGACCCACCAGGATAGAACTCCTTCAGCCTCTTCTATCTGACTCTGCTCTCCTCCTTCCTTCCTGTTAGCTCTGCTCCAGTCTCACGCTTCCTTCTTTGACTCTTCTTGCCCTGAAGCATTTTGCTTTTTTTATTTATTTTGTGTTAGGTTCAATCTGCTACCATAAAACTCTGACAACTTTCAGAACAATCTGTGTCAGAGGAAGGTTTTTATCATCCTCATTTCACAGGTGGATTGAAGGCTTTGGACCTGTCACCCAGCAGAGAACATCCATAACACGCAGAGGAGAAACCTTCAGAGGTTTATAATAATAACTATGCACCAGGAGGAGTATCTCACACTCAGCGGTAGAGCGAACCAAGGCCCTCTAAACCAGAGCAGGTTTTCTGTCCCAGTTTAAACGGTTTTTAGAACCTCTTTGACAGAAAAAGGCTCTAGATGAAGTTTGTCTTTGTCCGTTGGTCTCCACTAACTCGTCTTTCTGGTGTGAGGAGGATTTTTCACCTGATATTTTTACACCTCAGTCCCTGTTGCTCTGTTTTTTCACAAACTTCTCCAGAAAGTGAACTTTCTGCCTGGCAGCTCAGAGGAAACTTCACCGCCTACCTCACCCAACGCTCAGAAACTTTCTCTACGCCTGTCGTCCTTTAAATGCGAGGAGGCGAGGAGGAAATTCAGCAGCTGGAGGACATTTGGATGCTCTTCTGTCCGCTCACCTCCCCCCTCATCCCTTTCTTTTTCATTTCCTTTTCTGTCCTGGCTTTTCTTTGCTGCCTCTGCTTTGTAGTTTGCAGACCTCAGGTTTTCCGCGTTTCCCTGCAGCGAGCTTTAATAAGACATGATGATGCAGACATATTTTGGTTGAGGTCATCTTCGCTCTTCATCTTCCTCCTCTCTGTTCCGGCACTAATAACGGGCAGAAATGTTTTGGTTTTTCCTCGACTGGGAGCTGCTTTGAGGCCAACCTGAGCTCGGAGGTTTAGACTTCCTGCTGCTGTCTCAGTGAAGCGGATCCACTTCATTCCTGAATGTTTGGCACATTCTGAGCTGCTCTAAATGTAAAGGTTACATTTTCTCCACCATGATTCAATTTACCTTCAGATGTTGTTCTGAGGTTCAGCTCTCATTAGTATTTTATTAGTATTATAGTATTTGAACATTTTCTTGAACTCATTAATATTTAAAGCAGTGATGTTTTAAACTGCTGGGTCTTGATCCAAACGCGGGTCACAAACCGGTTTTCAGAACATCTACTCAAGTCTCTTATTAATAAAATCATTGTCTATTAGGAATCTTTAATCTACTAAACAGCTTTTTTTGGAACTCTAAATCTGAACCAAAAGTCCAAAACATTCCACCTTTCAATGAGCGTCAAACCGGCGTCAAACCGGCGTCAAACCAGCGTCAAACCAACGTCAAACCGGCGTCAAACCAACGTCAAACCAACGTCAAACCGGCGTCAAACCAACATCAAACCGGTGTCAAACCGGCGTCAAACCAGCGACAAACCGGCGTCAAACCGGCGTCAAACCAGCGACAAACCAGCGACAAACCGGCGTCAAACCAACGTCAAACCAGCGTCAAACCAGTATCAACATTTTTAGGAGTTTCTCCAAATGGTTTCAGACGATGTTTTCTAGGAGCAGGTGTCCAGTTGGGTTGGGTTGGGTTGGGTTGGTTGGGTTGGTTGGTTAGTTAGTTAGTTGTTGCTAGGTGGTTGTTCATAACTCGATGAAGGACACAGCAGCCCTTTGAGGTGACATTCACAAAGGAACTCTAGCAGCTGCCTTTATTTTGCTGAAACTTTAAATAATCGATTTTTACTAGTGTTAGGATTTGTTTCTGAATCCAGACCGACCCGTTTCCATGATTTAAAGCATCCTGGAACTGGTTCCACTGCTCTCTGAGTTCTTCATTTATTTCAGCCCTCCTGGTAAATTAGATTAGTTTTACTCAGATGGATGTAACCCGATCTGGACTCTCAGCTGGGCCTTTGAAGGTCTCCACACATCGCTTCAGGCTTTCACTTTCTAATTCATTTTCATCATAACTTAGAATTGAATTAGGTCTAATAAGCAGGTTAAAGCTTTATTATTTCCCAGCTTCCTTCATCCTGTGAGTCACTGAGCGGAGGGACGATGCGCTTAGAAACCAGAGACCCGACTCTCTGGTCCTAGCAGGTTGTGATGAATGTTCCCAGAGAAGTTCTGCTGATTCAGCTTGATCAAATAAAATGAACCTTTAGCTTCAGAACACAGAGACGGTTCAAATCTACAAAACCCACAACAGACTGCTGCTGGCTGGAGACAGAAAATATGACAAGAATCCATCCTCATCCATCCATCCTCCATCATCATCCATCATCATCCTCCATCATCATCCATCCTCCATCCATCATCCATCCTCCATCCATCATCCATCCTCCATCCATCCTCCATCCTCCATCCATCATCCATCCTCCATCCATCCTCCATCCTCCATCCATCCTCCATCCGTCTGTAACCAGTGACCTGGTGTTTGGGGCTCCTGCTCTGTTCTGCTGATAGAAGCCGTTTCCTCTCACAGAGCTCCAGTCCCCTCCTCTCCACTTGACTCAGTGAGAATTAGATTAGCTCACCGTGCTCCATGTGGCCCACATTACACCTCCAGAGGCTCTGTTTTCATTTCCTTCCCTCAGCAGCTTTCTGTAGCTTATTAAAGTCGTGATCTTCAGGGTTTTGTTTTTGCTTTTTCTGCTCCCTCTTTGTTCCAGAAACTCTCCATGTTTTCTGAAGGAAACCCTGCTGATGTGCCGTCTGTCAAACAGCCTTTGATTTGTGCTTAAAATTGTGTTTGAAGGCAGAAGGTCTCTGCAGGTGTTAGAGAGACTGACAGACCTACAGAAGATCCTTCAGTCCATCACAGACCACTAGAAGATCCTTCAGTCCATCACAGACCACTAGAAGATCCTTCAGTCCATCACAGACCACTAGAAGATCCTTCAGTCCATCACTGACCACTAGAAGATCCTTCCTAAATAAATAAAATGTGAAAACTTCACATGAAGCTTCTCAGCTGATCAGAACTAAACTGCTGGATCTTTCATCTTCAGCGTGTTGTTCTGGAGCAGAAGCTCCTGCTGTTTGATGTAGAGAGCTTTCAGTAGCTCCTAATGAGGCTACATGCTAACAGAGCTAGCACTGCTTCTTCTTCTGTTGTCTTTGAGCAGCTGTTAGAGATCGTGTGGCTCCGCCCACTTGTTATCAGTTTACTAATCGTTATTATGATCACATGACTAATTCTACCTCAGCAACGCTTTTCATGACATTTTATAAATGGTGTAATTTGGTACTGAACACACACACACACACACACACACACACACACACACACACACGTTGTAGTAATCTCTCCCTGCTGGTCATGCAGATCTTGAGGTGGGACAAAATTTGGGTTTTCACTACACCAGTGAGAGCTGTAGCCATGGCAACAAGCATCAAAGATGACAGTGAGCTGCTGTGCAGGCGTTCATGGACACACACACACACACACACACACACTAACCTGTAAAACTGCATCCAGCTCTTATCGGAGTCTCCGTTTACTACAGAGTGCTCTACGTCTGCTTTCATCTGCTTTGTTTGACTGTTTTCAGTCTTCAGGTGAAATTTCTGCTCCGTAGAGACACAGAAGTAGGAAATTTGTTTTGGTTCCTCAGAGAGCTGGAGGTAAACGTCTCCTCAGAAACAAGTGATCAGCAGAAGAAACAAACGCCTTTAATCACCGGGTCTGGCTCCAGGAAGACGTTAACGAACCGCCTTTTCTGTTTAAGCTGCAGAACGAGGAAACGGCTGACGTTCACTCAGAGGAGAAACTATGGATTATGCAGTTTTTACACCCTCTATTAGCATATATCAGCCTGTAGCTCAGTGTGTGTGTGTGTGTGTGTGTGTGTGTGTGTGTGTGTGTGTGTGTGTGTGTGTGTGTGTGTGTGTGTGTGTGTGTGTGTGTGTGTGTGCACAGCCAGGTGTCTAAATGTCCCTGTCAGCCAAGCTGCCACAGAGCAGCAAAAACACTCACCAATAATTACAGGAGGAGAAGCAGAGGAGGAAATGTGTGTCTGCAGACAGCTGCAAAGAAATACAAAACTCACTCACACACACACACACACACACACACACACACTGAGGTTATTGGCAGAAAGCTCATCTCTGCAGCCAGCAGATGCATGTAACATCATTATTTTCTGCACACCTGCACTCAGTTCAACATGCAGCATTTCATAATGACATGAAGTCATTTCAGAGGAAGCAGCAGAGGCTGGTTTTTCTCCTCCAGCAGGAAGAAGTTTGGATGTAACCACTAAGCCATCTTCCCTCTGTAAATCTGGACCAGTAACTGGCTGGAGCCTCTGACAGTTTGAAGAGTCAAACCTCCAGGATCCACTGAGACGTGCTGACTGGCATCAGAGCGATTCTCGAACTTGATGGTTACAGGAGAGCATGAATGTCTACGATGTTTTCTGAAGACTCTGGGAGGTTCAAGAGAAGACGCTTTAAACCCTTTTAAAGTTTGTAGACGTTTATCAGGTGTCATTTATCCTGAACCAGGTCTCAGAGAAACACATGATGTTCTGACTGGATCCTCATCAGAGCTTCACGCTGGTCCACCTGGTCCCTCAGGTTCCCCGTTAGGATGAAGGGATGCTCTCTCTCCTCTTTGCTCCTGCTCTACATCATGGCTCCTCTGAAGATGGCGTCCTCTGTCCAGTCCGTCCTTTAAGGCCAACAACCAGAAACACCTGGTTTTAGTCAGACTAAGAAGGTTGTCGAGTTTAAAAGAAGTTTTCTGCAAAAGATTTGACATTTTCAGATAGTTTCAAAAACGAGTGTAAAAACCATTAAAGATGTCAGAACAGCTGTTCACTCGTGTAAAACCCAACTTCCTGTTTCTCTCTGGATGATGTTTCTATGGTGAGCGTTAAACCTCCAGAGGGGGCGGAGCTTTTTTATCTATGGTTTTCTATGGGGAAGGTTTTCTGCAGCCTGTCTCCATCACGCTGCATACTAACCTTAAAGTTACAGCTTACAGGGCCTGGTTCAGAGACCGACCCTGTGACAGAATCACACACCGCTTAGTGGTGAACATGCTAACATCTGCGAACAGGATCAAAGTGCTTTGTTATGCTGATGATACCCAGATCTATGAAACCTGCTGACTCAGTGAATCAGACCTGGAGGTCTCTTCAGTTTCTGGTTTTGGTTTCAGACCAGACAGAAGTTATGAGGACCTCACCTAGTGGTTCAGTGAGTCTGGAAGAGGCAGAAACCTGGACTTTCCTCTTTGATCAGTTAGCTCTGGTTTCCTGTTCAGCAGCTCAGTAGGAGGAGCAACCAGACGGAAACCTGCTCTGACTGGGTCACTATGTTGGTGGGTCCTTGGGCAAGAAACATCACCTGCTGGTGGAGGTCAGAGGGTCTGGTGGAGGTCAGAGGGTCTGGTGGAGGTCAGAGGGTCTGGTGGAGGTCAGAGGGTCTGGTGGAGGTCAGAGGGTCTGGTGGAGGTCAGAGGGTCTGGTGGAGGTCAGAGGGTCTGGTGGAGGTCAGAGGGTCTGGTGGAGGTCAGAGGATCTGGTGGAGGTCAGAGGGTCTGGTGGAGGTCAGAGGGTCTGGTGGAGGTCAGAGGGTCTGGTGGAGGTCAGAAGGTTAGGCTAACTGACACTCTGTGTGCGTGCATGCGTGCGTGCTCTCCAGCAGCATCACTACAGCCCAATAAAGACAATGAGCAACCTCTTCTGTTACCATGACAACCCAATCAACAGCAATTACTGATGATGTCATCCTGACTGAATATCAGCTGATCCAGAACAACATAACCCTGTAAAGTCAGGTGACATGGTTTCAGTTTAGCTTGAAACTTTACTAAAAGGTTTAAAAAATAAAATAAATTCATATAGTTCAAACAGAACACAACAGTGGACGCGACGGAGCGGTGTTCTAAAGCAGCTCCTTAATGTTTGATGGGGGGGGGGGGCAGAGCGGCTTCATGTATTTTTAAAGGAGAAGTTCCAGCGTGCTCTCTTTGTTCTGCCCTACTTTAAACTCCCTACAACAGAGCAGGGAATCACACGTCGACTTCACCGTCTGTCACACAGTTTCACACCTGGTCTAGATCCAACAGGACCAGAACCCAGGCTTCAGGTCTCAGGTTCGATGGTTTCAGGGGGGTTTAAGGCTCTTTGGCTTCAATTTGATGTAAAAACATTTGGTCACCGTGAGCTGTAGCGTTTCCATGGGAACCGTTTTTATGTTTCCTAGTGTAGCTTAAAGAATGAGAGTCTGAGGGGTTCAGTGATGAACCACCACAGGCCGGGTCCATGGAGACCAGAACCACAGTACTACATATATACCACTATACATACCTCAGTACTAGATATTGGACTTTGTTCTCAGTATTTGACTCACCTGAGGCACAGAGGGCAGCCATTTTGGTTTTCCCAGGATTCAGTTGGGGGTTTTTTGTTGGTCTCTGACATAGATATCATATATATCACTAGATGTCTCACCCGCGCTGTTTGTCAATGGACCCTGACGTCCCTACGCCGGCGGCCATCTTACCACAGACAGCTGCCCCATTTCTTACACTGGTGTCAATAGAGAATGTACTAATAAATACCTCTAACTTGCTCAATTTTTAACCCATTTTCTAACGGTTTGCATTTTCATAAACGTCAGAGACGTGGCTGTGAAAACATATCAAAATATATTGATAATGGTCGGGAAATGTATAAATTGTAAAAGTATCAAATCTCAAGTCTATACATAATAACGTTTGTAAGAAAGTAACCCGTTTGTAAATCTGTTCATTTATCATCGAGTTATGAGTGTTTTTAGTTAAACTGATCGCTCACCTTCCATCTGCTGCCATAGAGAGCAGAACATCAGCTGTACGAAGCAAGATGGCCGCCGTGTAGAGACGCTGTAGAGTCCCACATAGGGCATCTAGTGATATATATCTATGGTCTCTGTTTCTATGACTGATTCTTTTTATTAATAAACAAAAACTTTCTTCTGTTTGTTAAAATTTTACCTTTCTGGTGAGTTTTCTAAAATGTTGTCGACTATTTTAACGTTTTAAAGGACGCTGACGTTGTTCAAGGTCATTTTAAAGGTCAGGGTTTTTTATTTTATTTTTTATGTTTCTTTTTACATTTTTTGATTTTTTTTCTTAACCATTTGTTCTTTCAGATTTCCCGTTTTTATCCTATTTTTCTCTTTTTTTAACTTATTTTTTAAACTTTAGTATTTTTAGTTTTGAAGTGTTTTATTATTATATTCTGTTAAACGTTCTGCTTTAACCAGCAGCAGGTCCTGATGACATCATCACTGCTCATCCAGTCGTGGGCTCTTTCTGTTCATATTTCGTGATTAATGTGGTCATAAATCATTCATCTGCATTAATGTGTCTCTGTGTGTTTAGAGACTGGACTTAACTGGTAACAACCTGACGCCACTTTGACCCAAAATATTAAATATTTAACACACACACACACACACACACACACACACACACACACACACACCCTATAGGACTCTAATGGACCCAGTAGAACCAGAACCAGGACGTTCAGGGTTACTTTTAGACAGCTGGACCAGCTGTAAACCAGTCTGATGAAGCCATGATGATATTTATTATTTTCTATGAACCTAATTGAGTAACTGGTAACAAAACAGCTGATCTGTGTTCTAATGAACCGACCAGTCAAACTGACATCCTCTACAGCTGATTCTGGTGTTTTAGAGCTCATTTGTTTCATAACCTCTATCAACATTTATCTAAATTAAAATTTTTACACTAATTTTCCATCTAAAAAGGAGCCAAATGTTCCCCAAATGGACCAAAAGTCCAGGAGGACTCCAGACGGTTTGAAGCTCCTCTCAAGGTAAAGATCAGCAGGTTTACAGATCTAAACAATGAGCATCCAGAGGTCAAAGGTCACCCCTAGGAAGTAGGAGAATCCTGCTTTAAAGGAGCTGATGAGGATTTCAGGTTTCATTCATTTAGTTGTTAAAAGTTCATCTAAGAATGGGAAATGTTTCCTAAAAACTAGGAGTGAAACTCAAACTGTTTGTTATAAACGATCCAGAAAGTTCTCCTCCTCATCAGCTCCTCTGAGGTCAAAGAACCAGAGGATACAGAGGAACGCAGGAAGTTCCTAATGAACCTGAACGCCTCCTGGACGGTTTCCAGCAGACTAAGGCACTGCTAATAAAACCTTAATTATTACAGATCCTGAGGGAGGGGGAGGGGGGAGTTAGATATCACCAGTCTGCTTACTGAACACAATCTGTGATTTACAGGTTTAATTAGATGCTTATTAAAGCAGACGCTGTCAGAAACAAAGTCACCGACTCAGAGAAGGGATGAGTTCAGAGCAGGACAAGAACTAACTTTAATAACGCCGTAAACATCTGATTAAACGTCGTAAACATCTGATTAAACTTTATAAAACTTTGTAAACATCTGATTAAACTTTATAAAACTTTGTAAACATCTGATTGTAAACACCCGATTAAACGTCGCAAACACCCGATTAAACGTCGCAAACACCCGATTAAACGTCGCAAACACCCGATTAAACGTCGCAAACACCCGATTAAACGTCGCAAACACCCGATTAAACGTCGCAAACACCCGATTAAACGTCGCAAACACCCGATTAAACGTCGCAAACACCCGATTACACTTTACAAACATCCGATTACACTTTACAAACATCCGATTAAACGTCGCAAACATCCGATTAAACGTCGCAAACATCCGATTACACTTTACAAACATCCGATTACACTTTACAAACATCCGATTACACTTTACAAACATCCGATTACACTTTACAAACATCCGATTACACTTTACAAACATCCGATTACACTTTACAAAC
>SSNR01000038.1:2700005-2712054 GCA_006937965.1 Callopanchax toddi | reverse complement strand
GGGGTGTGTGTGTGTGTGTGTGTGTGTGTGTGTGTGTGTGTGTGTGTGTGTGTGTGTGTGTGTGTGTGTGTGTGTGTGTCCCTAGTCGTCTCGTTGGATGAGTTTCAGGTTCAGACTGCAGGCTGTGAGTTCGCTCTGTTACGGTAAAGAGGAGTGTTGTTGAATCCCACGAGTTAACCCGGCCGACCAGATCTTCAGGGATCCGATCCCCCTAGGCCTGGAGGGTCTCACCCAGAGCTGGTAGAGGAGATACGCTAGCCTCCATCTGTCATCGTCTTAACGTCTTCATCGGAGGTGCAGCGCCTCTCAGTGGCCAGCAGAGGTCAGCGGTCGCCCTTTAACAGCTGATCTCCTCTAACACTTGGAAAACAAGACAGGTCAGGAATGCTGTCTCCCTACACTGTGATCCTCTAGTGTCAGGTGGACGTTCTATAGGTCAGGTGACCATATCTGATCTCTGGCAGCACTGAACCCAAAATCATTTAAAAAGTGAAGAATAAAAGACAATCCTGAAAAATAAGTAAATATTCACTCAGAGGAGAACCGCTGCTCCTCCATATCAAGAGGAGCCAGCTGAGGTGGTTCAGGCATCTGGTCAGGATGCCTCCTGGACGCCTCCTTCAGGAGGTGTTTCAGGAACACCTCGGGGTCCTGCTGGAGGAGGTGGCCAAGGAGAGGACGGTCTGGGACAACCTGGACCCAGATAGGTGGAAGAAGACGAGACAATATTAAACTAAATCAGGATGAAAGAGTTTATCAGGACGTTCTCAGATGAAACTTCTAATTATTTCAGCCTCTGATGTTTCATTACAGCTGAACGGGAATCGAAGAGGAAAGAAAAAGACAAGAAACGATGCTGCTGCTGTGATGAGTGTGTGTTCAGAGTGTGTGTGTGTCCTGTAAAGAGCTTAGTGGTCCTGCAGCAGCTGACAGACCTGATAACTGCTGCTTCCTGCCAGCTCCCACAGGAAGGAGTTTTAATGTTGGGAAAGTTTCCACCGTTAACCGGATGAAGGAGGACCTCTGAGCTCACGGCTGATGGGTTTTTTTGGTTTGGGAGGATTTCTGAGTTTTACATCTTAAAACAAACAAAAGAGAAATCATTTTAATTCTTCAGGAATAAATTCCAGACTTTGTAAACCTTTTGACCCTTTAAAGGAAAATTCTCCTGTTGGTTTGGAAAAGGACATTTTATCTGTTGTTTTACTTTTTATATTTTAAAGTTTTGTTAACTGTTGGTTGGTTAGTTTTGGTTTTAGTTGGTTGATTAGTTTTGGTTTTAGTTGGTGTTGGTTGGTTAGGATAGGTTTGGTTTTAGTTGGTGTTGGTTGGTTAGGTTTGGTTTTGGTTGGTGTTGGTTGGTTAGTTTTGTTAGGTTTGAGTTGGTTGGTTAGTTTTGTTAGGTGGTGGTTGGTTAGGTTAGGTTTGGTTTTGGTTGGTGTTGGTTGGTTAGTTTTGGTTTTAGTTGGTGTTGGTTGGTTAGGTTTGGTTTTAGTTGGTGTTGGTTGGTTAGGTTTGGTTTTAGTTGGTGTTGGTTGGTTAGGTTTGGTTTTAGTTGGTGTTGGTTGGTTAGTTTTGGTTTTAGTTGGTGTTGGTTGGTTAGGTTTGGTTTTAGTTGGTGTTGGTTGGTTAGTTTTGTTAGGTGGTGGTTGGTTAGGTTAGTTTTGGTTTTAGTTGGTGTTGGTTGGTTAGGTTTGGTTTTAGTTGGTGTTGGTTGGTTAGTTTTGGTTTTAGTTGGTGTTGGTTGGTTAGTTTTGGTTTTAGTTGGTGTTGGTTGGTTAGTTTTGGTTTTAGTTGGTGTTGGTTGGTTAGGTTTGGTTTTAGTTGGTGTTGCTTTTAGTTTTGGTTTTAGTTGGTGTTGGTTGGTTAGTTTTGGTTTTAGTTGGTGTTGGTTGGTTAGTTTTGGTTTTAGTTGGTGTTGGTGGGTTAGTTTTGGTTTTAGTTGGTGTTGTTGGTTAGGTGTTGGTTGGTTAGGTTTGGGTTGGTTGGTTAGTTTTGGTTGGTGTTGGTTGATAGTTTCATTAGTTTGGGTTGTTTGTTGGGTTTACTGCAGATAGAACAGCACATTTCCTTGAATTAATTGGAACTCAACATCCAGCAGCTTAACAGAAACTGATTCCCGTTCTCTCTGAGGTCTTCATAGTGAATTTGTTTATGTTTTACTCAGATGGACGTGACCCGATCTGAACTCTCAGCTGGGCCTTTGAAGGTCAAAGCTACCTTTATGACCTCAGATAAGTTCAAGGAAAATGATGAATCACTGAAACATGGTGGATTTAAGCCGATTTAGGACACACTCTTCAGTCTTCACTGAGAATAATCGTTAACTCATCAGTTCTAAAGTAAACTACTGTATTTCTCTAAGCAGAGGCTGTTCATGATGCTAACAAGTAAGGTGGGAATGGTTTATAACTTTTACACAGAAACACTCTAAAGAGGCAGTTTACTGGATTCTTTCTGATGCGTTCAGATGAAACTGGAACTTTTGTTTCATAACACAGAAGCACCAAAACCCGATGGGATCAGAACTCACTGGATTCCACCTCCATCATCTCTGGCTGAGAGGCACAAACTAATGTTAAACTGAGCTCCAGATGAAAGCCTGGTTTCTCTTTCCTTCTTTAGCCTGCAGCTCAGCCTCAGTAACGACAAAAACAAAAAGCCAATGAATGAAGATCACAACACGAACAGCATCAGGCGCAGAGCCAGAACCAGCGGCCCGGGGAACCACGCTTTAATGAGCCGGACCGTCAGATGGAAGCTGCATCATCTGACCGTCTGCTGATCCTGATCCTGATGCTCGAGGACGAGTGGAGAGCTCAGAGGGTCGGAATGAGACCAGCTCCGTCTGCTGTGACTTTCATCAGAACTGCACCAAAAAGAAGTTAAAAACCCTCCTCCTTTGAGTGTTTTGTCTACATTATGCATGACTCCACTCACAGGGCCAGAACAGATTGAGTTGTTTTATTTCTGCTCGTTTGTCGGGACATTACTCCGTTTGGATCCAGATGTTTTAAAAAGATTTTAGAGTTTTAATGTTTCTGATTAAATTATGGGTTAAATATTAATTTGTGCTTCTTCTCATCACAACTACAGATTTTCTCTCTCTGTTTATGAAAACTATCCATCCATCAATACCCACTTATTCCTCCACTGAGGGCTAAAACAGGGATAACTAGTTATCAGTTTAAAATATGACCTTTATACACTTCTTATTTAAACAAAAGCTGGAATCCAATTCTGAACAGATGCTGATTTGATTGTGAGTTGCTCCAGATCAACGGAGTCGAACCTCTGCAGGGCTTCATTCTGCAACATGACTGTCTGACCGGATCACTGCAGACTGCAGGTGAGTGTGTTCTCTACACCAAGCAGGTGTGAATAAACCCGATTTCACCTCTGGGAGCAACACAGACCCATCGTCATGACGACGCTCACTTACAGTATGAACTGCCACGTCGAGTAATCGGCTCCCCAGGCGAGGACACACTCCGTCCCCCCGAGTGGATCATCTGTATTAACTCACACACACACACACACACACACACACACACACACACACACACTGTTACCTCCACATGGAGCTTAGGGACCTGAGAACCAGCCTGATGAGTAGCTCCATGTGGATTTTTCAGTTTTAATTAATAAATAATAGAACTAATCAGGAATACGTTCAAATGGAAACATTTATTCCAACTTAAGAGTCACTTATTTAAAACTCAAATGAAGAGGAATCTGAGTGTAACCCTCCTAAATTTAGCAGAATATTAGGCTGTCATGCCCATATTCTAGCTTTATAAATAAGTAGTACTGTTTGTGCCCAGTAGAGGGTGCTCTGTGTTTGCCCTGAAGCTACATCTTCTTCCTGTAAGGCAGCTGGACTGCACATGTAAGGCACACGGCCAAAAACACAGAAAAAAGTTGTTAAATACTACTTATAACCACATATTTTTGGTTTAAAGAGCAAAGTGTGTTGCCTGGGAGACTGAAGGAGATTTGTTCCATTTTTTTGTTTTATCTTTTCTCCGGTTGGTTTTTCTGATGGACTCATTTCAAGATGGACAGTTTGATGAGAGCCTGGAGCTGTGGCTCTGGAGCAGAAGAGGGTCGAATGCTGTAACACCCTTCCATGATGGAGTGGACCCCATCAAACACAGCTAAGCTGAAGTCTTTTCTGCACAAGTAAACCAAACACATACTACCCGGGTAGTGAAACAAAATCAGAGCTCTGATCAAATAATTTTTTATTTTTAAATCACTTGGATTACCTAATTTTTTTTGGTTAGACTAACCTGAGGATCCAAAGGGTTTCAAGGACTTTAAAGGAACTAAAAAACTGAACTGAATAGGACAAAAGGATTTTGTTTCAATTTGACTGTTTATTAAATGCCGGTTAAATTTTTCTCTTGAAAACCGTGGTTTGTATTTAATTCACCTTCCTTCCTCCTTAGAACTTAGATCATTTGGGTGTGTGTTTCTTGTTATAATTTATACGTTCAATTTATACATGCTACATGAGAAAAAAGCTAAAATAATATTTTCCGAGTGAAGACACTCTAGCGCCACCACTTGATGGTGCTGATGGTTGATCATTAAACTTCTGCCTCTGATTCAAACTCTAAAGTAGACCTACATTTGACTGGTTTACTGTGGTAAACTGTCTTTTAGTGGTGAAGGCTGCAGAGCCCTGGTGTAGAAGGTGTGACTGTAGTGCCCTCTAGTGGCCACCCAGCTGAATCTGCTGCCTCATCCTGTTTCATGAAGCTGCAGAGAAACGTTGATTTGGTTTAAAGTGACGAAAACTGAACTTTAAAATGATTCAGACACGGAGTAACATAATGCATGATGGGAAAAAAAGTTTCAAAATAATAGTGTAAGTGAAGCAACATTTCTATCTAGGAAAGCACTTTAGAAAAAACCTCCTTCAAAGTGAAGACACATATCAGTCATGTCGTTTAGAAAGAAGTGGGGTTTGTGCTTTGTTGTTGTTTGTGTTTTGTATTTTGTTGAAATGCGTCTGCATTAATGAAATAATTCACACCGCATGTGGTTTCATAATGAATAAAAATGAAATGAAACTTTAAGGTTCACCATATTTAAAACATTGAATGCTTGGTTGATTTACAGCATGAAACAGAAACGTTTATAAAATGTTGGGTAACTGTTTAAGTGTTGTACGAAAAATGTGCTCCGATTTTATGTGTGTATAAGTGTTATGTTAGTATGTTGTTGTTGTTGTAGTTATGTTAATATGTTTTTATGTTAGTATATTTGTTATGTCCTAGTTCTAGGAAACTCTCCTCGAGTCCGCTGGGTGCAACAGACTCCAGTAACTTTAAAAAAAATCTTTATTTAATTTAACGGCTTGTGGAAGCATGTTTATAACACCTGTACCTTGAATGTTGAAAAGGTCATTTAATAGTGGCTAACGTTTCGTTCTTCCAAATTCACAAAAACATAAAGATGTTTCCGCCCGGTTTCGAACCGGGGACCTTTCGCGTGTTAGGCGAACGTGATAACCACTACACTACGGAAACTGCGTGGTGTACTATCGGCGAAAATTATAGTCACATAGAATAACATGTCTAGTCGTTTTTCTGGCGTTAATTCTCAACTTTTTCCATTTATTCTTTACGGTATTTCTTATCAGTACCGATGTAATATAGTTCTGGTCACCAGGTGTCGCTGTTTTCTGCTTTTTAATCGCTGCTGCTCTCAGGTTAGTTCATATCTATAACACAACCAGCTGCACAGAAAGCACATGACTGATCTTCAGACATAAGCCCTCCACGGACGGACGAGAATCTCTCTTTCCATAAACTATGTGAATATGGTGTAATCTTCTTGTGTCTGTGTGTAAACTAAGCCTGTCGCCATTGTTCCTCTTGTGAATGAGAAAGTTCTACGTTCTAGGGCTTCTAATTTCAGAGAAAACTCAGAGCACTTTATGAATACACACACAGTGGTGGTGGTAAAGTACACCAGAACCTACAGCTGCCGTGGGACAGAAGCGTTAGCGCTGTCTGTATTTTACCTTCACCCTGTTACAGTCTGTTTTTGTATCAGTTTTATTAGTTTAGACTTTTCTATGATCATTTTTTCTGTACATTTTTATGGAGCTGATTTTTCAAATGTCGTTGTACTAGGTAGGTACAATGACAATAAAGGGTTTATAAGCTATTCAAGCTGAAAGATGTCGGGCAGAGGGACAACCTCCTGGCCACATCTCTCATCAGGAGTGGCCATATTCTCAGAGTATCCCTCAGCGGTTTCCGTAGTGTAGTGGTTATCACGTTCGCCTCACACGCGAAAGGTCCCCGGTTCGAAACCGGGCGGAAACATCTTTGTTTTAATTAATGTTAATAATCCAGTCAGTAACCATCCAATAATAATAATAAATGTTTTAAATGATGTTTTATTTATAAATGACATTTTGTGCTGAAAAGACAAAATGCTGCCAGCCGTGCGTTAATTCAAAACAAATCAATTTACTGCTAAACAGATTGAGTTTTAACATTTTTCTTCAGAATAGTTTTAGTAGAAGTAAAAAACACTTCTTCTCAAGTAAAACCACCTATTTTTTACGACCTGCGACAGAAATGTGTCATCTTAACACTGGGACCTTCCGGGCTGATCTCTGATCAGGAGCGGCCATGTTCTCAATACAAACCTCAACAGTTTCCGTAGTGTAGTGGTTATCACGTTCGCCTAACACGCGAAAGGTCCCCGGTTCGAAACCGGGCGGAAACATTATTGCTTGTTTTGTTTGTAAAGTCAAACAAACGAAATATTCTATAGTAGCCTTACTGAAGCAGTTGTAAAAACTCTAGTTTTTGGTTAAATAAGGAGATCAACTAAATGTGACAAATCCAAACTCTTGTCATCTGGTGTTCCAAGTGTGATGAGCAGGAAGTCATTAAAGCACGCAGGTGCATTATTGCCCAAGGAAACTGGAGTCGTGGAGTTAAAAGTAATAAAGCATATTTATTTTGAACGAAAATACCAAAAAACTGAACCTTCTAGCAGAAGGCAGACCAGCGACCTTCTCCCCAACCACCACTGTGCAGATACACTCAGTGTTGAAATGAAAATAATTTCCCGCTGCACGTCAGGCCAGGTACTGCACTCACTGCCCATCTCCAACTGGAAGAAAACCAAAACACCACATTATACACAAAACAATACAAAATACTCAGAAACGGGCACTTTCCGCCCTCCAAACATTCCACTCACACACGAAGATAAGAGGATTGAATCCAGTTTTAGGGACCAAAGAGTCGACGGCAGCAAGTATTGGCGTATTTTGTATGGTTTGGAGCATGTTTTAATGTAGAAGGGTTTGGGAGAAGTTACCAAATGAAAGGTTTGATTAATAATTTTTAAAGGCTTAAGAGGATAAATAAATTGTTATTCATCAGTCATTAAGAGACGCTTTTAAAAAGGTTATTTATGGTGGGTTCATTAGAGGTGACAAAGGTGAGCTTAAACCAGGGTGAAAAGGGTGACACGTTACATGTAATTCACTGATTTTTTGCTAGAAACTGTTGTTTAATCTCAGCACAGAGCATATTTGAACACATAAGACTATAAATTAAAGAATTAAAGGAGGGCCTGATAGTAAAGTAGTATGAAATAGTACAGTTGTATATAAATGTGTTTATTTTCATTGAGATGACTCCACCAAGGGCTGCTGGTGTGTGTCCGGTCTGTGCTAAATCACTGTCATCGATGACCCAGCACCTTAAAAAGAAACAAGGTTGCCAATCTTCAGGAGAGGTCTATCCTGCTGAAGATGTCCAATGGACGCATCAATATACAACTGTAGCGGTGCCCGATGGTGGGGTGCAGCTACGGCGGGGCCAGGTTAGACAAACGTATCCTTTTCTCACACCCCGAGGTCCCAGAACAGGTCAGAGAAACCAGGCTCAGCATGCTCAAGGAGAGTGTGGCCCTAGACCAACTGAGGCAGCTCAGGGCCACCAAACCCACGCCTGCTATGGCTACCTTCCTAGACCTCGGCCCGGAAGTGGAGGAGGGTGCTGACCTGGGCCCGCCCCACCTTCAACTGTGACGGCTGACGGCGGCTTAACCAACAGGTTCAGCACAACGCCTTTGAGGTGGTCCGCCTGCGTGCCTCCTATAGGCTCCTGGCCTGCAGGTTTCAGCGTTATAAAGAGAAGTATCCGGTAAGACACTCTGAAATCAGGTATTTTAGTTGTACAGAAGAAGCTCACTCATCCTCTACAGTATTTATAATTTCTTTTTTCACCAGGTGTCACATAATGTCTAATGTGTTTTGAATATTTATAACATGTTCATCTTTTCACAGTCTCGTCCCACAGCAGCTGAGACAGCCGGGCAGACCACAGAGGGCGAGGCCGGACCGATGCCTGCCACCTCCTCAGCGGAGGGACAAGATCAACCCCTCCCTGCCAAGGAGTCAGCTGCTGTCCCCTCCGCCGCCGTCATGGATCCGGCTCCTGCTCTCTGCCCCTCCCTCACCTGCTTGCCCTGCTCCTGCTTTCTCTGTCCCTGATTGCCCGTCATTGGTTCCACCTGTCCCTCTGCCTATATACACACCTCAGTTCTGCAGCCACTCGGCGCGAGATCGACTGATGTGTTTGCCACTCAGTTTTTCTAGCCTCATAGTTCTGTCCATAGTTCATAGTTTTTTCTTGCCATAGCTCTTGTTTTTGACCTTAGTTTTTCTGTCTCCTGACCACTGCCTCAAGCCTTATCCCTGTCGGATTTCGTTTTGGATTCTCTGGTTTTTGAACTCCCCTTCTGTTATTGGATTACCGTCTCTGCCTGCCCTCTCTGGATTTTCTGCCTGCCCGTTGCCGAACTGGACTGCCTCTGACCACCTTCCCTTTGGATTACGGACTCAGCTCCTACCTCCTGTGGTGAGATCTGCTCCTCATATTTTACTCACCTCCTTGTTTCCGTTTTTTTTAGCAAGACGGTTTTCCACCTCCCCTTTCCCCTTTTCTCAATAAAATACCTTTTTTGATATATATCCTGTTGTCTGGGTCTCGTTATGGGTCCGACTCGTGCCACGATCGTGACAGCCGCCGCCTCGTTCTCCTCCACAGCACCTGAGGTGCCGTCCTCCGCCGGGGATCTAGCCCTGACCTCCAAGCCCGGGCCTCCTTCCTTACAGGCCATAGGGGAGGAGGAGGAGGAGGAAGACCCAGAAGCTTCAGTTCCCCCCAGCAGCACCGGCGGACTCTGACACCCTGTGTGAGTTTTCGTGGAGCCCTGAGCTCGCCGATTATTGATCAGAAAGCATCTGCGAAACATGACTGTCATTTTTTTCTCTGCAGAACAATACCTCCAGGAGTATTTAAAATTCCAGCAGGGGGTCCAACCTACAAAAAAAAGCAGATGGAGAATGCCCTCTCCCGCACCAGTCGGGTGAGGGACTTCGTCTGCTTCATGGCAGCTGGGGAAGCAACGTTATGGACGTGGGGGTTTCTTAATAACCCCGACTGGGCTAACGAGTAAGTACCTCTTTAATGCCAAGTTCAGTTCTCTGCGTTAATTTTAAATGGCTAATGGGTTTATTCTGTAATCCACTTCAACCTCTTTTCAGATGGATTGACAACTTAATGGGCAACGGGGAAAAAATCACCACCGTAATGTTTTATTTGAGGAATGTGGTGCAATTCCTCAACTATTTCAAAGAAACCCCACCCCGCAACAGCCGTCACTCCACACAGGAGATGACGCGCTGTTGCCGCAGCATACATGCATGTATGAGAATGCTTGCAAAGAAGGTGACCAGGTCACCAGATCACAGTCGAGGCCGCCAAGGAGGTGAGGGTCATTCCAGCCAGCGTTTTGGCAAGGTGCCAGGACCTGGCCAAGGAGCGCATCCCTCAGCTGCTGGGTAAGAATAGCCGATCGTCTTTTACAACGGGATGCCATTCACAGCAAGCGTATGTGTAACGAGCAACTATTAAGCCCTGTTTCTTAAGAAAAGCCACTTCTTTTTTTCCTGAAATTGCCTGGCACCCAGACGAAATGGTGGAGGACATGTTGATAAGCTTGAGGTACAAGTTTTATGGATATGCCTTCGTTGCTTCTATATATGGACACCGCACGGGTGTCCTCACCAATTTGACTGTGGGGGAGGTGGAGCAGGCCCAGCGATGGCGGTCCCCCACCGATCTGGGCTACGTGATCAATGTGAGTGGAAGACCATCAGCCATCCATTTTCCAGAATGGGATTTTGTCACAGATGTCACAGCGGCCATATTTTACATTAAAGGGCTGATAACATGTCATCCTTTTTCCTCAGGTTGTCGAGCACAAGACCAACAGGGCCTTCGGCTTTGCACAAGTATTCCTCCAAGCATGAATGAAAACTGGATGATCTTGTCCTGGGTGATGCTGCAGTCAGAAAGCGACACATCCCTGGAGCCGATGTATGGAGGGTTGTCCTCTCGTTACGTCTCTGCAGGACAGCCTAAAGCCAGTTACCAGTGGGTCAAAGGTCAGACCGTACTGTTAGATTTCACTTCTCATATTGTTTTGTCTTTAGATTAACATAAAAGACATACATGGACTGTTGTGCTGCATTCAAGATCCCAGAATCTGAACCTCATGAACTCCTCATCTGGGATTCCTGGAAGACCTCAGAGGCAACTTCAGGAAACCTGACTGCTGCCTGTGCTTCGTGAAAAGTACAACAGAACAATAAACATCAAGCTGGGTTCGTTTCACTTCATCTGTCGTTTCACCAGACAGTGCGTGTCAGAGCATCACAGCTCTTTCTGCAAGTTCCTTTCTGCATTGTAGACCAGAGCGACCTACAGAGACTGAAGCAGGCCTACGTCTTCTGTGGAATAGCGCCACCAAATCCACATCAGGGTGCACAGAGGTCCTGGATCCCAGAGAGCTGCTGGTGAGAGTGGAAAGTGTGCTTCAGAGATTCTTTTTAGAATCTGATCCTGATGGTGTCCCGCTGTTCAAGCCCACCATGCTGAAAGTGTGGAGGATTCAGCGAGTCCACATCCTCAGAGGCTGCTTGAGTGACCCAGAGGTCGGAGAAGGGACTCTCTACAGACATGGAGGAACAGTCCAGCTGAACCATGTCCAAGGAGAAGAGGCAGCTGTACCGTTGTGGATTCCTGTGCGAGGCACTTCTCAGCAGGAGGGCTTCCATTTCCACCAGTCGAGATGGGTCACAGACTTCCACAGAACTTTTCCAGGCACAGGGCATGGTGGGGGTTGCTCGATGGAATTTCCAGCGCCTTGTGGACCTGAAGCTGCCTGCGGTTTTTGACCCTGATCTCATCATGGAGTTGGACAAACTCTCAGAGGGACTGACAGGCCGAGCCAAGTATCCTGTCCCATGTGTCACAAACACAGACACAGGAGAAAGGTTTGGTGCGGTATGTGGAGCCCAGATGTCGTCCTGTCCCTCTGGACTGGGACAAGCACAGGTCCCAGAAACCCCCTCCAGAACCCGTCTCCTCAGAGTGACCTGTTCACTGACCTCCTGAGGAGCACTTTGCTCAGGTGAGTAATAATAATAATAATAATAATAATAATAATATAATTAACTATTATAACTCAATAATGCAAGTATTTAACAGTTTGTTGTTGCTTAAATTAAATAGTAGGTTCATGTTTCAGGACACCATCGCTGGTGGAAAATATGGTCTAGTGAAAATAAAAAAAGGTACGGTAATCTATCACATGTTTTCATTACAGCTTATTTGAATATTATATTCTGAACCATAATAGTAAAAATGTCATTTCCTTTTCTCCGTCTCCATCAGAGGGTCCAGTGATTCCAGCGCTGCCTCTCCACAAGCTGCTTGCACAGGATCCACCAGGCAGGTGGTCTGGTCTTCCTCCTGGACCAGTCATGCTGGACACAGCCCATGAGAGATGTCATTGATCAGCTTCTGGCAAAATACCGTGGACAAAAAGGTGCTCCTCACCAAAGTGGATGCTGATTATGCTGCTCTGGTCCAAGCATCCTCCAGGGATCCCAACAACAGCCTCTTACACCCGACCACCAAACAGCACATCTCGCCAT
>SSNR01000038.1:2650094-2679224 GCA_006937965.1 Callopanchax toddi | reverse complement strand
GGAGTTAGAGGAAGGTAAGTTGCTTTTGCGAATGTACAGATTCTGTGTTCTTCCTATATATTTTAGATATGATCATCTTTGAACAGATTTTTTCCCTTTTTTCTTACTTAGCGTCCAGTTCGAGCCAACATCCAAGTACACACAACCAAAGTAGGAGTGCACGTAAGTTTTCTGTGTTCACTGTCGGCTCTTTGTGATTTGCGAAAACACGTCCGACAGTCGGAGATTACCGACGTAATTAAAAAAAACTTAAAATAGTTGGACATGTTGACCGATATCTATGGTTTTATCACTCGCTTCCTGCATTCTCCTTGTTCTCCTTTATTTGTCGTTCTTTCACTCAGGCGCGCGGCCTCGAGCTCGCTACTGAAACAACGACCTCGGTGAAGCTGACCCCCCACCCACTAAAAAAAAAACTAGGCAAATAGGTGCTGTGGTTAGTGCTTCGTTTGTGCTGATTTGTGCGGTTAAAAGTTTAATTGGTGCTACTATGGATTTTGAGATATTTAAGTTATAGGTCAGGGTTCATTCCGGGGTCATTCAGGGGTCACCCTCCCCCCAGCTTGCTCCAAAATGAACCGTGTGAAGCTTCACTGACGTCATCTAAGTTTTATTCCACTTGGGTGGGGGGGTCAGCTTCACTGAGGTGAAACTCCTCAGAGAAATGTCCGTTTTCCTGCAGACTTTGTTGCCTCGATTATTTAGGAGGTTCTGGGAGTGTTTATTTTCCTCTGGAGCTTCTTTGTGGACAAAAATTACAAAACATAGAAATATTGACCAACTTTGACTTGTTTTAGATTAATAAAAGGTAAATAAAGTGGGTCAGTCTCTGTCTGCAGATGAAGCTCAGTGAATCATGTTGGTGTGTTTGATGGATGTCTTGTTTTTAAAGGTGTTCCAGTGGAGCCACCAGCTCATCACTGGATCTGACTGCTGCTGAACATCTGGATGGTTTTCATCTCCTGAAGGAAACTCATCTGATGGATCAAGCAGATCACCTGAATCCATTGCAATAATGTGCAGACTTACACAACATGCCACCACCTTGGGAACAAAAACTGGTTTTACCTCCAGCGCCTTAAAAATAAAGCCCTCCACCTTGTCTTCATTAATCCTGGTTGGATAACTGAACAGGCCTTGACATGGTGGAAGTTGAGATGACCACAGGTTCCTGGTAAAGCGTGCTGACAACAGGGGGAGCAGGGTACCATTATCTCCAAGGAGGATGTACCAATGTGACAGTTAAAGCCTTTTGAAGGTTGATGGGACTACAAAATACTTGAGCATCATGAATCAACTCAGAATATCCAAACAAAATGTCACCAGACCATCCTGTTGATCACAGACCGCCTGGAGGTGAACTAAAAACACAGCTTTCTGTTTAAACAGCAGGCTGCGTCTTGGTGTAAAACTGGTGGTGACCCAGTGAGTTGTTCAAATTCATTACTTATAACATCCAACTCATCGGTCTGGGGGAGTGAAATTATTTTCTCCACCAGCTTTATGATTTTATTTACATCCTGTGAATGTCATGCTCAGTTCATGGGATGTCAAAAGCTCGTGACACAACTCTGTAGGAGAATCAACCTATTAGAACACTAGTAGCTTAAGCTCAATTCCCCATCGAGAGCTCCCATGGTGCTCAGCTCTCAGCATGGCAAACAACTTGTTCAGGGTTGGTCTGTCTGGTCTGTAGTCAGGCTTCATGTCGGTTAATCCATTAAAAACATTGCGAGGAGATACGTGTTCATTTTGAGTTCAGGATGCCTCACTGAAGCTCTGCTCTGTAATAGAAAGTCTGGTAAAAATAAAACAAACTTCTGTGTCATCATTTCTTTGCTTTATTAACATTTATATGAACTCTATTTTTCAAACATTTGATTAAAATGGTGTTTTGACATCTAGGCCTAAGATCCTAATTAGAATGAAAAACATATTTCCTGACAAGTAAAATTAAATAATTAAAATGTACCAGTTCTTAATTGAATGTGAACATGATTTAATATTACTATAGCTACTAATTCACATTTTAACCAAATATGTCACCACACTATACACACATATATGTGTGTGTACACACACATATATACATATGCCTATATGTGTGTGTGTGTGTTCACTGGTGAGAACTTTCTCACGTCTCAACCTATAAGTAGCTCTAGTCTCAATTTTTTAAAACTCCCACAGCTATATTTTAACTTCAAACTTTGAAAAATGTTCATGCTGAAGCTGCTATATACTGTAGCTAAATTGTAAAAGTGCATGTGAGCTGACAGTTGTGTTAATGTTGCTCGTGACGGGCAAACCATATTAATCCAGCCTTGATGAAAGTTCTAGCAACAGTCAGCGCTTGAATTGGGGGAAAACATGCTAAGAAAACTGCTACGGGTTAAAAAAAAAAAGCAGAAATTACTGAAATTTTTTAAATGGACAAATAAATAAATAGAGTAAAATAATAATAAACTAAGAAAAAATATATTAAGAAATAAAAAAAATTGCATTAAATAAATGCAGAATATAAAAATATGATTAAATAATAATTAAAACAAAGGAAAATAATATTGCAAATAAAATGGAAAATTAGATAATTATGACAATGTTAAATTAATATTGTTGAAAATGGTAAATATATATTAATTTATGTCACGCGTTATGATGAATTAAAATTTTAAAGTCTCATTTTTATATTTTAGACACAATATTTAAAAGATTGTTTGTTTTATTAAGACAGTTATTTATTTCTATGTGTATTTCTAAATATGGCAGGATCGGTCCTCCATACTCCGATCATTAGAAATCACTCCACTAAGTATGAAGAGCACTAGCTCCCCCTAGAGGCCCGAGAACATAACCACAGCCCACTGGAAGAGACCAGAATAAAACTAGTTCAACCTTACCCCCACAACCAGACACCTCCCTCAGGAGTTCTTTTTGTTGTTCCTTTAAAAAAACAACAAAAAATAGGTTTTCTCTACAATTATAACCTGACGTTAAAGTGGAACTGAAACTCCGACTTAGGGGTTCCTGGTGGACCACCTCATCCATCCCCGTCTGTGGAGCTCCACTACCAAGAATAACCTCCAATAGCAGGAGCCCTGCTGCTCCGCTCACGTCTCCTCACTTCCCCTGCAGGTCTGATACCTCAGGCTGAGTCTGATTATGTTTAAGAACATGGTGTCACAGGTTCTGATGTTTCTTCTGAGCTGGACCATCTCTGACCCACCTGAGCATTACTACAAACTACAGGCTGCAAAAAATAAAACTTCAACCCTTTAAAAAAAAAAACAAAACAAAAAAAAACACAATAACCACTTTTACAGCTAAACTTTAAACCAGGCCTCTGAGAAAAATGGGTTTTAAAGCATGAACTCCCTGAGAAAATGAACATGAGTTTATGTTAGGGGTGCAACGGATCAGAAAACTCACGGATCGGATCGGTTCACGGTTTTGAGTCACGGTTCGGATCAACATAATGAAAAAGAAAAAGACAAAAAACTTTGCTCTATCATTATTTTATAAAACACTGAGCAACTTTTTTATGCTCAATCCTCATAAATACAAACTGCATTTAACTCAAGATTTCAATCTGATGCTTGAATAAAGTTTTGAATCATATTAAAACAAATTAATGGGTGAGATAGACTCATATGCACACCTCAGGGTCACAGACCTGCTTCTGACAAACTAGCGGTCACAGCTGGGGGGGGTTGCGGAGGGGCGTGACGCACAAGGCGCTGCTGACTGAACTCTGGTTATATTAACGTTTATTAGCTCGTATAAAAGCCCAACATAACGTTATCTTAGACAGAAACAGGTGAATCTAGTTTGTCTATCAGAAAGATGGATTTCCAGCTGATGGAGAGAGAGACGGAGGAATCAGAGGCAGCGCACGTGCGCAGCAGAGACTGGATATTGATCAGCGATCCTTCGTTCTGGTGTACTAAAACGGCTGAAGCCAACAGAGTTAACCTCTATACGTGATGCAAAACGAACGCCTTTCTAAGAGGGGAATAATCTGCAGATTCACAGCGCGTGAGAACAGAACGTCGGGGATTATTTAGCAACGCACGCGCTCTACATGAACCGCGAACCACGTGCGTTCCGAACCGTAGAGGGTGATCCGTACGAACCACGGATCGATGATGATCCGTTGCACCCCTAGTTTATGTATTTAGCAGATGCTTTTATCCTGACAATAACCCTAAACTACTAGATGGTCCAACACTAGTCTCTAAAGGTGAGGGAGAAGAACACAGGATAGAGTGAAGAGCATGAAGAGTCCAGAGGAGTAGTGAAGGTAGGAGCCAGTCTAGAAGATGTTCTCTGAAGAGCTGGGTCTTCAGGAGGTTCTTGAAGATGGACAGGGACGCCCCTGTTCTGGTAGCTGGGTAGGTCATTCCTCCATCGTGGAACGACACATGAGAAGAGTCTGGACTGTCCCAGCGTGGTGTAGCTCTGCTAGCCGATGATCCTCTGATAACCGCAGTGACGTCAGCCTTAGCCAGAGGATTCCAGTAGATGGAGCCGTTCCTTTCAGGACCCTGTATGCTAGTGGTACAGACCTGAATTTGATGCAGCAGCTAAAGGTAGCCAGTGGAGCTCCATGAACAGAGGGGTGAGATGTGCTCTTTTAGGCTGACTGAAGACCAATCTGAACCATTTGTAGAGGTTAAATGTAAAATGACAGATTTATTCTCATGGGTTTCTTTCTCCGCTCCCGTCCAACATGCTGCAGTCTTTGACTTGAACTCCAGCCTCATTTTTGAGTCAGAGGTGACATCGATGGACTGTTGGCCCCGCTGCAATGACCTTGTGAGCCTCAGCCGGCCCCGCCACAAGGTGAACAGACCGTCATTTAAATCAACTGATTCGAGTTTCACTGAAGACCAGTGTTGGGTCAGGTTCACTAGGAAAAAGTCATTAGTAAATACTTCTCCAAGAAAGTAATCCAGTTACTTTACCAATTACTTTCAAAAGTACTTATTTTAGTTTTCAAAATGTGTTGAAATGTTTAAACAGTACCACGATATCAACCTTACAACTAAAAGCTGCCATTAATATAGTGGAGTGTCGTTTAGACAGTGAAGACTACAGGGCTCAGAACAAGGAGTGATTTTCCACTGGCCATTCTTGGAGCTCTGGTCAAGGCTTTCACTCCTCATCCGGACCTGAAGACTTACATTAATGAATGCTTTCAGGTCCTAATTGGGAACCAGTCTGCAAAACGTCCCCCTTGTTTTAGGGTTGATGTTGCACACTGCATCAAGATGATCTGGACTGTCAGTGGGAATGTCTGAAAAACAAAAAAAAAAACAAAAAAACACTGTCAAAGATTTTTGTCCGGTCAATAGTCAAACTTCTGCAGTCACAGCACTTGGATCATGCTGGACAGCTCTTGCATGCCATCACTGTTGTAGCTCTTAGTGAGGCAGAGGCAAAGGGGGTTGACCGGTCTGGAGCCCCTCTTGCATCCGAAAAGTATATAAAAAAAATACCCGAAAGCCCAAATTGCAGCAGACCATCATCACAGATAAAGACAGGACATAGAGATAGTGGACCCATGTGATGAGATCCAGACTGACCTACGTCAGTCAGTGAGTATTGGACATATGTGAGGAGAGCAGGTCACTTGCTACAGCTGATGGGGATCGGGTTAACGCTCCTTTCCTCCCTGAAATCCTTCTCCATATAATAAGACTAAGTTACCACTCTGGACAGGAATCATCTCTTTAACAGTAACAGCATCACAGCAGGCTCAGCCACTGTTGAAGCAGAGTTCAGAAATATTAAACGTGGCCTTTTAAAAACATGAGAACTTGCCGGTTCGAGTTGATCGCTTCATTGATCGTCATCTTACCAGCATTGAAGGAAGTATGCGTATTTGTTCTGCAAAAGATGAGGCAACAGTGGGATCAGTGACGGTCACAAAAGACAATCCAGCATCCATGACCACCCACAGGGCAGAAGCTTGCACTTTTGGGGAAACTGATGCAGTCACAGACAGTCCTCCAACAGATGAGGATACAGATGAAAACTGGAGGGGCTAGTAGCTCCACCCAAAAAAAAGGAAGAGGACTTCCTACCTCTCTCCTTGTACGGAATGGCTCCATGTAGACGATCCATGTTTTGGGGCCAAAAGAGTGAAGGTGGGATTATTACAAAACGGAAGCCGTCGTCAGCCCATTAGACTGAGGAAATCCCCAATCTGTGCTCAACACCTTGATGCTTTGTCAGTGCTCATGTTGTGCTTTCTGTGACAGCTCTATGCTGTTAGGATAGTGAAAATCAAGTCTTGCGACTGGTGAAAGCCAGATGGTGTGACCCTACTGGCATACTCGGAGGGCAGAGCTGCTTAGCTCAATGTTTGACACGTTCAAGTTGAAGTCTGGTGCCTTACAAAATAGATGCCAAATGCAATATCTGTACAGTCATTGAAAAGACAACGAGGAACATATCAAGTGTTTATCTTCAAGAACACTGCTCCTCACAGGATTGTGACCTCAGCAAGAGAAGTGCCGTCTGCTTCTGGAATGGTTCAGCTCAACACTGCTGTGGAAAAAAGGACTCAGAGTCTCCCTGCCTCCGGCAAATCTGGAATCGGTGTCCAGGCAGTGTGTAGGGACTCACAGCTACAGCACTGGAGAAATCACATGGATTGACACTTCCCTTGAAAATCAAATACAATTTTCTTTGAATGCATTTCCCTCAAATATGGTTCTCCAAGGAAAAGCATTCTCTTTGAGGGCAGTCATTGCTTTCCAGGGAAGTTTGACCAAGGGCGGTCTGGGTCATTATACAGCAGGAGAGGCCCGTGTGTGTGGGAGCTATAGGGTGACCTGAAAAATGAAGTGACGGCTGCATCTGAACATAAAAAGATTACGCCACATGCCGTGTTGTACACCACGTAACAGGATGCTGTTGACTGAGGGCAGGCAGCTTTTTACGGCGCTCCAAGTCTTGCTACTCTGTCTAATGTATTGGATTTGCAGACACAGGTGACTGAAGTGGGACAGATCCAGACCCTGTGACTGAAGTGGGACAGATCCAGACCAGGTGACTGAAGTGGGACAGATCCAGACCAGGTGACTGAAGTGGGACAGATCCAGACCAGGTGACTGAAGTGGGACAGATCCAGACCCTGTGACTGAAGTGGGACAGATCCAGACCAGGTGACTAGTGAAACTTCAGCTTAGTAGTCATGGTTCCTTTTATAAAGTGATGTGATAAAAGTCTGTAGGCCACACGTCCAAATATCTTTGACCTAAAAAGTTCCAGGTAATTAACACATGACTCCAATTAGCTTAAGGGTTCACTGTGTTTTCACTGGTATTGGGAGGTTTTTCCTCAATAAAGACCAGTGAACTCAGGTCTCTGGGTTTACATGAAGATCAGATCCAGGGTCTGTGGATCAGTTTTGTGCTCCGATGTCTCCATTTATAAATTTCAACTTTTTTTATCTCACAGAAAAACTTTGATGTTCCTCTAGCCCTTTATATATATATATATATATATATATATATATATATATATATATATATATATATATATATATATATATATATATATATATATATATATATGACCTTTTTGCGCAGACATGTGTATTTTTGTGAATAATTTTGGCTACGTTAATTCAATTTATCTAATTTTTTGGGAGGATGTGTTTGTTTTTAGGGAATTACCAAAAATAATTTTTTAACATCCCTTACTCCCTTTAATATAATTCTGAAATTAGTTTGTACAGTTAAGCATCTTTCACCATTTTTTTGTGCCATTGACTTCCATGTAAATCAAAAAAGGGATTTTCTGCAAAATTTCAGATACTTACTCAAATTTTACTTTTGCATTTTGTAATGTCATCTAGTACAAAGCATTTGCACATTTCAAATCTAAGAAGAAGGCTGAAAAACTTCAAAGGCGTAAATTTGTTTTGCAAAACAAGAGCAGAGTTTGTTTTCATAGAGTTGGGGTCATTTTACAAAGGTGCACCAATTTACCAAAAGTACATTTATGAGACTCGGATCAGGATTCATTTCATTCTGCCGCAAGCACGAGAAGACATTTTAACATTGAGCGAGCCCTCGAGCTTCATCAGCAGCTGGATAACGAGGGGGAGTTTTCAGATTATAGGACAAAATCTATTTTTCCCCCCACACACACACACACACACAATAAACTGTTCAACTGGCTCTTTGTACGTGTATTTTTGTGCCCAAACACAAAAATAGTTTTGTTTTTTTAGAAAATATGACACTACACAAAAACTACAAAGTGAGCAAAAAATATATGTATGTCCATTTGAGGCCCTCCATGTCTGACAATTTACCCCAAAACAGCTCATCTGGACAAAAAAAAAAAAAAAAAGATGTTTTTGTTTCTTCATGTTTTTCCACAGGTATGGTTTTGATCATAAACCTGGCAATAAAGGGGTTAAATCTCAGAAATGCACATTTTATTCATTATATTTTGTTAGGGCTAAAGCCAGTGATGAAATTCATGTAAAAAAAATTGGGACATGAAATATTATATAATTCTATTGGAAGTTTTGTATATGCATTTTTTTGTGCTCCAATGACAAACGTTAGAAAATAAAAAAGGTTATAAGGGCTAGAAAAGGTTCTCTAAAAACAAACTTCATGTCAGGTTGACCTGAGCAGAATCAGAATAGCTTTGGCCAGAAAGCCAGCGTCCTGCCCGTCAGGAATTTGACTAGGTTACAGAAAACCCGGGCCGTCCTTTAAGGGCGCCTACCTTTCAGGTGACATGTGCATACAGACAGAAATATGGTTTATTAAGAGGTTAAGGAGGGGGAAGAGGAAAAACCAACAGTTCTCAGCTGTTGGATGGATTTCTAATATTTTATGAACTCCGTGAATCCCGTAGACACCAAAACAAGACGGTTCACCACTGGATCTATAAAATGATCTTCGGCAGTGAAACCTCCAGTTTTACAGTCACAGGACAGGAACCTGGAAGGCTTTACATTTAGCTTTTTAGTATTTAAGATCTGCCTTCATCCGTTATTTTACTTGTTTTACACGTTATAGAAAGAGAAACGCAACAGGATACAGGTTTGATAGAAAATCAGCTGGTTTTCCCACCAGGTCCGTTATTAAGACATGGGTCGAAATAATAAATCTAATCCAGTTGGAATTTTCACAGTTCGTGTTAATAAAGTTTAACGTATGAAGTTTAACATGTTTCTTCAAAATTAAACGAGATCAATTGGTTTCAGGATTCAACTTAATCAGCAGGGGGCGCCACTGAGCACCTGAAGCCATTTCCACTGGAGTGACGGTCTCCATTTTGGTTTCTTCCTACAAGTTTACTTCACAATAAAATGTCAGAACTAATGCAGAGAAAAGCTTTATGACTCATGACTGCTTTTCTAAACGCCAGCGACTAAACGGTGTCTGAACCGGACGTGAATCTGCTGAAACAACAGGAGGTAGAAACGAGCTGAACAAATCAAGAGGTGCTTCAGAAGCAGCAAACAGCTGGATCAGGGACTAAACCCAGTCTGAGCTGAATATAAAGGGAGGGAGGGAATAATCAGCTGATCTCTAGCAGCTGAGCTGATTAGGAAACGAGGACCTGGTGTGCAGAGCCGGGAGGAACTGACAGAAACACCAACTTCCTTTACTTTTCACAGATTTTTTATCCCTTTGATCATTTTTATCATTAACATATTTGATCATTTTTCATGCATGTTGTTGATAATTGATGTAACGTTGTGAATTTTTCAGTGTTCTCAAGTTTTCAATGTTTTTTATTTTAACCTCGTGTAAAAAATGTGATTGAAAAACTAATGTTAAAGTTCCTATAAGCACAAAACTGCCATAGAAACCTTTTAAATCACAGTTTGATTCTTCTCAGAAGAAAACCATAAAACCTGCTTCATAAAACCAAATAGAAAAAAGAATAATTTGTGTTTTTAGACCATGAAATAGTTACATCAGGACAAAACCTAGAAAATTAGGTTTAAAAAAACTTCATTCTTTTTAATTTTTTTATGATTAAGAATGGCACTGGTTTAAAGGATAAAAAATTAATAACAATTTATAAATAAAATTGTTGAAAATTAGATTTCTCACGAGCACATAAATGTTGGAAGGGACTTTTAATGCTGGTATTTTTAAAAGGTGCAGCAAACGATTAAAGATGCTTTATTTATGAGTCATTCAACATATAAAAACATTTAAAATATTTATTGACTCATATTTAAGGAGGATAAAACCACTTGAGATGTAACATCTCGTTTTCGAGTAGGTTCTCCTGAAAACAAAAATGCGAATATTAAGCCAAGATAGAAAGACAATAATAGGGGACAGAGGTCAATAATCGATCATAAAAATATGATCAATGTTTTTAAGAAAATATGGCAACATTTTTAATAATAGCTAATTGCAGTTAAAGGGGACTAATGCCTAGCTAGTATTTGTATTTATAAACAATCGCTAGTTTTTCTACATATCTGCCAAATACTACTTGCACTTATAGTCAGTTGCAATTTCAATACTGTCAGTTGTTGTTTTATATCTATTAATTATCCACAATGCTAATACTATTAGCTGTTTATCTAAACTTATTAGCTACCACATACTAATACCATTAGCTAGTAACTTTTTTACGATGGCCCAGAAGGTTCAACTTAATACAAAAGCAACAAGACAACAACAACAAACAACACAATTACAAAAGCCACAACGGAAGGTCAACCGGAACCTGTGCTACAACAGAAGTTATGCTAATTTTGCTAAAACGTAAGTAGGCTAAATGAGAGACAACGACGTTCGGATCACGGTATACCGCGGTGCGTTATAGTTGTGTTATTAATCTATTGACCAGGATCACTTATCAGTCATAATTTTATTGCTGTAAGTTAGTTTTTGTTTATTTATTATAACAGTGCTAATCTTTTTAGCTTCATTATTTTTACTAATCAGTTTCAGTACCGTTAGCTAGGTTTTTTCACGTTGAATCCTGTTAGTTTGTTTAACTTTTCTTTGAGACACTAATACTGTTGACTAGTTATTTGTACTCAGTCACAATTTTGTGCTGTAAGCTAATTTTTTATTTATTTATCATCACGATGCTTAAGCTCTATACTTATCAACAGTCAATTTCAATACTGTTAGCTAGCTGTTGGTTTTTTTTTGAACAGACACTCAAGTAATAAAATGCAAACGACCTTCTGCTGCACAGCAATGTAAAGTCTGGACCCCTCAGGAAACAGAAGCGCCGTGTATTTGGCGAGTCTTCTGGTCTTACAGACTCCTGAAGCAGAGCACTGAACACTGCTTCCCCGATCAGACGATAATCACAATATCTCGCAGGAACAGGAAGTATGAAGTGTCTGTACGTGATCAGAACTACGACGTATTTTGTGCGACTTTTAATTCTTCAGCAACGGGTCAGTGAGCTGTTTATTGGACTAGTCTGTTTCTAGAAGATCTATAATGTAAATATTCCACAATGAAACGCTCCTCGTCCATGTTTTGGTTGTTTTTGTTCAGCCATAGAGGCGGTCAGTGGCGGTCCATCAATAGGGGGCGCTAGGGCGCTGCCCCACCAGTCTCACAGCAAGAGGAGGAGGAAGAAAAAGAAGAAGATTGGAATCACTAAATAGTTTTAAAAGAACCATGAAAATTAAACTAAACATTCTATACATACGATAAGTGCTGTTGTCATGCCCCGGCCTCCAGCCCCCACATTTTGGTTTGTTTAGTCTAGTTTCAGTCCTCCTGTGTGTTTTAGTCTATCCGCTGTATTTAGTGGAGTCCAGTCTTTTATAGTTCTCGTGGTTTCCTGTGTTTATTGTTAGTTCACCTCCTACATTTAGTTTCTGGGCCTGGTCATTCACTGTGTTCAGTTTTATTAGTTTAGGTTTTGTATTTATAGTTCATAGTTTAGTCCTTTGTGTTTAGTTTCCTGTGTTTATCTCAGATCCTTGTTTTAGTTATCCTGTTTAGTACATTCCAGTTAGTCTCTAGTTATAGGTTAGTTTAGTTTTGGTCTTCTCTGTTTAGTCAGTCCTGTGTTTCAGGTGTCTTGTCTCCTCATTGTCCACACCTGCCTCTTGTTCTCCCTGATTACTCCCTCAGCTGTTTAAACCCTCCTGTGTCCTGTCTCAAGGCTTGTTCGTCTGCTTTGCCACAGTGTCTGTAGCTTCTAGTCTTTGTTGTAGTCCTCCTAGTTTAGTCTTCCGTTCTGCTCTGAGTTTGTACTTTTGATTCCTTTTGTAATAAATCCCTTTTTGAGTTTCACCTTTACCTCCTCCTTCGTCCATCCCTGGATTTGGGTACATTTGCTTCTCACCCACCCTGACAGATGTGTATTATCTGCATTTAGGTGTAGTTTTAAGATGTTCTCTCACTTTTTTCTTACCAGACCAAAAGGTCATGTGATGTACTTCCTGTTTTTTGGGGGTCTTCTGCGCATGCTTCAGGTGCACAAACCTTTACCATAGACCTCCACTATAACGGGTGCATGCTGGAGCCCCTTCAATACAAAGTCTAGGAGAACCTTGGGTCTCCTGAAGCATGAGCAGAAGACCAGAGTCTCAGCTCAGATCAGGACGTTGACCCAGAAGCTCAAAGTAGCTCCTGGAGTTTTTATCATGGAGGAAACTAAATGATATTTATTCAGAGAATCCTTCTTGACAGCTTGTGACAACCCAGGTGATTGATTCATGTGTCCTGATTTAATCAACTTCACGATGAGTCAGTTGGCTTGTTTGGTTCTTTTCTTTTTATTAACGTGTCGCTGAGTTCCCCATTCAAAAACACCTATGAGCTAATGGCTAGGGCTAACTAGCTCTGTCCTAATGAGTGAATTTATTCATTAAACAGCAACAAGTCTTTGGTACAGTTGTAGCCGAATGTTAGAGGAACACTTATAGTGTTGATTGAATACTTTGGTTCATGTAGTTTAACCTGTTTTGAGGAGTTTTTGTTACTTTTCCTTAAAACACACGGCGCTCTATGGGAGTTTTGTATGAGTGTCCTAAAATCGTAATTTACCTTATTTTGATGGGACATATCAGTGGATTTGACTTTATTTTGTTGTTAATTCTCTTCATTAGTTGAGCTGATTGTCATGACTTGCTTGGTTAGTGTTTGTCTGAATTGTAACATTAATTATCTGACTGTTAGAGATGGATTTATGTGTTTGTGGTGTCAGTAGAAAGCTGAATGTGAATATTAAGTTGTGTTTCTGACCTTGTGTAGGTCAGGTTGTTTTTTCCTTTTTGTTGTGACCACATTGTGGTTGTTTTTTATTTTTATTTGTATCTGATTATATTATTCTAAGGTCTCCTCATGAAGACTTTATGATTTCTTTACTGTTTGATGTGTAGAATTAGACCTAACAGCTCCACATTGTTAGAGAACTGCTGGTTGGGATTTTTACCAGCAAAATATTCAGTCAGATGAAAATATTTCTCTTCATTCCTGCTCTAGTGGTGAGATGTGGTTAGAGAGCATCTGAAAACTGAATTAAAAAAGAAAAAAAAAAAAAGCACCCCACCCAAAAGTTTCACCAGACTCCACTGGTGACGGTTCAGCTTTATGTTGTCATAATGTTATAGTGTCTGTGTTGTAAAGTACTCCACAATGTCGTAACGCTGTGACCAAGCACCAGAATAGAACTGATGTGTATCCTCGACACTGCAGCGCTCTGTGTGGGACTCTCATTGACTACAATGGTTTCTATTTAAAGTCCTGACTCAGGCGTGACGTGGAGTTCCTTAAATATCTGATTTCTCTCAGGCTTAATAATGAATTTTTGATTAGGTAAAGGCAGACCCTCGATCTAAATGATGATCGTCTCTTTTGCTCTAATTATTCTTTTTCAAGTTGGGTCTCCATTTACAATCCATCCATTTCAGGTTTTATAGAAAGCTGGTTGGCAGTGAGCAGTCCACCTTCAGTTTGACATCACAGTCGGGCTTAAACCTCACATCTCCTGTTTTCAACTCAAAGAAACGCATCACAGCGCTGGCAGTTAGTGATGACCCACAGTCTTTAGGTAAAAGAAAGTAGTTCTTTACAAGGTTACACACCTGACAGCGACACCTTAGGTCGACTTAGAATCACCTGGGAACCCTAAAACCCTGTTTGTTTCTGGACTGTGGTGAAATAACCGAAGATACCCACAATGCACCAGTCAGAACTCAACGCTGGTGAATCAGTTTATTGGTAAAAGCTTAGGGAGGGAAACGTGCAATATTCATGTTCACTGTCACACTTTTACTGCACAAACACACACGTCTACTCAGTCTGTGTGTCACATACGTGTGTGTTAACTGCAGTGGGTGTGTTGTGTGTTTTTGTCGAACACTCACACACATGTGCATTCACTGCCATAGGAAGCCATTAGTCTGACCCAGCCTTCGTTATTTATTTATGGCCCAGAAGAGTAAAGGGAGCGTCGGGGTTCAAACGTTCGGTCGACGTCTCCCTCAGACCTCACCACAGCTGATGTTATCATTTAAAACCGTGTCAGCACGAAAAGTGAATGTTTACTTTAATATTAGAATCTCTGTCATGATTTTCTTCTCTCTTTCACAGTGACAGAAGACGACAACCTAAATGTGATGTTTTCACACACTGATGGTCAGGTTGTTGATGACATACTCTACTGGTGTTGTTACCGTACCAAAATGTCAGTATTCAATACAGATGCCGGCGAAAATCCACGGTTCTCGGTACCAACTTTGGTAAAACAAAAACATGAACTGAAGTCGTGTAAATCAGAGGTCACGCTAGACTTTTTTCGCTTTCTGTCATTTTGACTAACGATTAATAAAATCCGGTCCTAATCTATTTTTACCATCACTTATTTTTAAAAATTAATGACATATTTTCACCAGCATTATTTCATTCCTTTTAAAGAATATTGTAATTGTTCCTCGACCTTTTCATCCTCCACTGACTGCTACTTCACACCGTAAGTGGTGTGACAAGAAAAGTTCCCCACACCGGCTACGTTTTGGTTGAGGAACGTCTCCGGTGCATTGCCTCCACGGGAGCGCCAAATCTACCGCGAGTTCACGAGATAACAAGTAGAAAAAGGAGCTGCTACACTCATCTTCTCATACTTTTGTTGATTTATTTATTCACTTGGCATGTTACTACAATGGGTTAGCACTCTGTTTTTATATAGTTTAATGTTATGCCTAATTAAGTCTTATGTTGTGTTTCTTTGTCTTTTTAAATATCCAAATCATGTCAACTTTAGCAACAACGCTAAATGTTTTTTATGTTGAAAAATAGCAGATGCACTTCACCCACTTTAGCATCTCACTTCCTGTCTGGTGCACGTGTCACCTTATTCTGTTCCATCAGCAGGGGCCGTCTGAAATGTTGTCCTTGTGGAGCACTGAGGTTCTACCACCTCTTTTTAGAGGAGTTGAAATGGGTCAAACACTAAAAATCCTTAAAACATCCATGGTGTACTGGGTAAAAACTGGCATCTCTAAAAAATATGTTCTGAGCTTTGGGCCCCCAAGCGCTGCTCCCTACCTGGATCCTGCCAACAACGCCAAAATGTAGCCGGGCCCCAGAAGGTGTGACCAAGACCCCGAGGGCCTAAACCAGGGGGAAGCAGCAACTCAGGAACCCGAAAGCACACACACACACCAGCTGAGAGGAAATCGATGTTTATTTCCCTCTAAAAACTCAGTTACAAAGAAAGCTAAAAGTAGATAAACTTAGATTTTAAAAGTAATTAAAAACCCTGTCCTCTCCGGCGTGACGGCATCCCATGTTGCGCATAAAAGTCCCATGTTAGCTGGGCCAGGCAGGGGCTCCTCTCAGCTGTACCATGGGTTCCCTGGGCCATAGACTCCTCCTGGCCTACTGGCCTGTTCCTCTCTGTGTGTCTGTCCTCTCTTCCAACCTTAGTGTGGCACTTAAATAGGCCTCCTCCCGGCCACGCTCACCTTCCACCAGGTGATCATTACTACTGATGTTGGCCACCAGTCCACAGAGATCAAAAACTGGTTAAGACATGCAATAATAAAAACATGCAATAAATTAGTATTTAAAAAAAAAACAAATCATGCAAAATAAAACTTAATCAAAACCAACTTTTCACTGTGTGACACACGTAATGTCTTTAACCTGATGAAAATCTGCATCATGTGTCATCTGGGGGAAAAAAATAGACCTTTTTAAAGATGATGGTGATCAGTCAGAAGTCCCTTTTTGGTTTAATTCGGAGCTGCTCAATTTAAAACACTTAAAGTTAGAAAAAAAGAAAAACCTTGCATGTGAGTTCATCGTAAGTCGCTTTGGATCAGCGACCACTGAGAACAAGCCCAGATTTCCCTTCAGTTCTGGACGCAGACTGATGAAGAGTCCATGTTCTGTTGAGCATCTGTCCATTCAACCAGAACTACCGGTGACCCCCAGCTGCCATTCAAGACTGGTCACATTTTGTCCTCCAGTTGGCTGTCATTACTTTAACATTTTGATGATTAGACTTTTACTAGCATGAGACCAAACAACAAATAATAGATTAATTTAAATATTTTTAAAATGTAAAAGTTAAGGACCCGTTCAGGGTGTCCCCCGCCTCTCACCCCTTGACCCCTGGAGTTAGGCCCCAGCTCCCTGTCCCCCTGTGGAGGGTTAGGGATGTAAAGGTTTAGTACAACTCACATTATTAGTTCTTTATTGAGCAGCTTTTTAATGTTCATGGTAATTAGGAACAAAAACACTTTAATAAAAAGCAGAGTTGTGAGTAACATTCATAAAACATGACTTAATAATGAAATCAAATTTTGTTTTCAAAACCAAGAAACTAAAACAGTCGACTCAACAAATCAAGGGAATTTGATTTTCTTTAATGATAAACCTTTTTTAATGTCTTAAATCTATACAACTTACACTTTTCTAGAAAAAAAAACCCTAATTCTTCTCTGTATTTTTGAGCATTATAAGTCAAACTATTTAACAAAGTTCATTATATTTCTTTATTTAATACTTGGGTTCTTTTTTCCATCAAAACATGTCAAGTTAAACAAATGTACTTATTGACCATATATGAAAAAAAAAACCTCAATAACTATAAATCAAACTTTTGTGACTCATGAGGACTTATGGCCCATGTCAAGACATACTGTGTAGTTTTACTTGTTTTTAGCTCCCCCTAGTGTCAATTTTAAGTCACTGTTGTAAAAACGTTAGAATAGTTTCTGCTCAGAAACCCCTAAATCTAACTGTTCAGCCTTCACTGCTTTCTACTGGAGCGGTTCATCACTCATTCAGAGAAATCAGCTGTTCAAGCAGGGAGAGATAGAAAAATACAGGAATCGTGAGCTAAAAACACGCCGGAGCTAGCATAACAGCTAGCCACATTGGGTTAGCCTAACCCTCTGAGATATGTGACTTTGTGAGACTTCAGGTCACCAGACCAGAGACTTGGGCCCTGTCCCAATACTCTCACTTCCACCCTTGTGCCCCTCAGTTGCGCATTCACATAGAGGTATGCAAGTGCTTAGGGTGTCCCAATTCTCTTGGGTGGAGACTCCGGACCTTTTCCACTCTTGCTATGCACTTCGCCGAAGTCTGTATTGGTGCGGACTTCAGTGAAGTTTATTACCCATAATTCTAAGTGCACTCCATAGAGGACCATATGGTGGAAATGCGAGTATTGGGACAAGGCCTCAGAAGTTGTAAACGTGGTATTCTGGATCCAAGCAGCAGATGGGACTGAGGGACTTTTCATTAACCCTGTAGGGTCAGATTAGCACAGACTGGATCAAGGACAAGATTTAAATATGAAAACGTTACATAGTGGTCCTTTAAAAATTTGGACACCTAAAACATGGACTAAACACACCATCTGATGACAAATTAGATCAAGAGTTTTTATAAATTCACCACTAATTTGTCATTGATCTGCAGCAGCGTCTGTCCTGATCTGGCTCATGGCGAGGACCACTTCCTGTTTCCCTGAGACTCCACCCACTAGTGGTGATGTCACCAGTGACCCTTATAGATAACTAACTGATAGAACCTTCCCTTTGATGTTTATATTTCTACACATTTTACTAGATAGATCAAACATCTGCACGTCTGTTTGGAAACTCTTTATTGTTTCATTCATCAGCAGCCGCACCAAGAGGAACAAACGTAACAAAAGACAACATCTCCACCGGTTTACTGTAAAGGAACCTGGTCATCAGGGCGGTTACTGGTATCGTTGCATCCATGTAAATAAACGGTGATGAAGCAACAACAGCAGGGAACCAAGTGTCAAAGGCATAATGTTCCATATATACTCCTTTAGGATAGATTCTTCTATATATTTGTTCCATATACTCTCCTTAAATCTGTTTACGGGATGCCCGTCAGCACCAGACGTGATGCTGATGAAGACATCAGGAGGATGGAGGCGGTGGTCTTTGAACATTCAGCAGCAGACAAAGGAACCTCCGTCAGGTCTGATCTACAGAAATAAGCTGTCGGGAGGGGAGGACGCTCGGAGACGTTACTACAGCCAGAAAACAAAAAGTACTTCTGATAAAGGCTGTTTACACCGTTATTGAAATGTAGAGATGTAGGTTTATATCTGTACGAACAAAGAATAGAATTTAACATGAAACCTTTTCTCTGAAACCAGCTGAAGAGTCGGTTAAAACCAGGAAGTCCATCAGTAAAAGAAGATGATCTCCATCTGAAGCCACGCCCACATCGATCGGTTAAATCTGAAAACCTCCGTCGGTGTTCCATCAAAAACGCCTGAATAAAAACAAGCGTCGCTGCTTCTGAAGTGGAATCGTTTAGAGCTGCATGCAGAAAAGTGACTGAAAAATCTGATGACATGAAGAATTTCATAGGAAACGAATTTTAAAAGTTCTCTTTTCTGTGGTTGAAAACTTCCGATGGACCTGGCCTGTCAGAAACACGGTTCATCAGCTGCTTTTATTGTAACTAAACTGCATAAATACATTTCGAAAAACTTAAAAACCAGCATTGTGCAAAAGTTTAAAGCACCACAGATTGATAAAACTGTCCCAGCTGCTGGACACCGGTCATCTTTTAAAGGTTTCCCTGATCCGTCCTCCAGACGTTTCTCTGCTTATTTTCTCCCAGCTTCAGAGAGCATCAGGCCAAAATGAACTCTACCTGAGTAAAGGTAACTGATAAATGGTAAATAACTGATAGAACGCCTCATAAGAGTACTGAACTACCTAGACTTGGTGTCAAATGAAGTTATATTATCCTGTTTTAAAGATTTGTGATTGAAAGAGTTGCACAAGAAGATGTGGTCTGTCAAGCAACAGCTTCAATAAACACGAGTATGCAACCAGAAAAGTACACCATACTCAAGTATACCATGTTAAAGTACTTCATGTTAAAGTACGCCATATTTCCTTGTCGTATATCAATCTGCTCTAACACAGTGACGTACTCAGACCCACCGTTCTAGCTGGCTAAACCTTCAGAACAGGACAAATGAGAACAAATGTTTTGGGTTTTTTAAAATTTAAGAGCGCTTGAGATAGAGTTGAAAGTCCCGCCCACTCACCTGAACACAGCCATGGTGTTATCTAAATCATCTATTAATTAATTAAAGTTAAGTATTATAAAAAGTGAATATCTGAACAAACAGCAGTCAGATCAAACTTAGTGAATCAGCCGGAGTCATCCTGACCCAGTATTCTGGGTTTTTATTCACAAAAGGTCCAAATTGTTTACATTGAGGAGGCGGGGCTTAAACCTTGTACTGGAACCAACCAGTAGGGGGCGTTTACTGGAGCCTCAACTTTGTGTTATGTTCCTGTTTAGTTCCTAATATAAATATGTTGATGGAACAACTCCATCAAAAACCTGAACCAGGACCTGAAAAATGCTTTAGGTAGCTAGTTTTTAGCTAGGTTTTTAGCTAACAGCTCTTCAGGAATCACCTTGTTGGGGATGAAATCCTGTTTTCTGTTTCTTAGACTTCTTTATCTGTGGAGTTTTTGAGATTCAATCGTTGAGTCGCCTGAAACTGGGAGAAAACAAACTATGAAAGACCTACTGATCAGGACCACAAATCCACCAAAATAAGAGCACTGTAATAAAGGAAATTAAAATCAGAGTAAAAAAATCAACCATTGCAAGATTGTTTTGGCTTTTTCAAGCAAAAAACAGAAACTATGAGGACAAAGATTTTTGCAAAGTGCTGTAAATCGCTGTGTCTTCTATTTTTGCCAAACCAACTCCCAAAGTAGAGCCAGAAACATTTGAGGCAACGTGCACACATCCTGAAAACATTACTTCACCAGACTGACACGTTTTGGGGTTTTACTGTATTCCTAAACCTTCACTCTCTAGTTGATGCACTTTACAAGTAACTACAGTGAAATACCTCATTTGAAGCACGCCAGTGCTTTTATTTTGAAATCCTTTAAATATTTTTGCTCTTTTTTTTCATATTTCTACTGTCTGAAGTCATTTTCAGCTACCAGAGTTGCCTCAAACATTTCTGAACTGATCATGTGTTAAAAGATAAATCAATGAAAATCAAACAGCGGTCCCAGAAAGTAAAGCAGAATCAAAATGGCTGCAGTCATAAGCCCATATTTACATATAAAAATATATCAAAGTCATTCCAGTGTGTGTGTGTCTGCATACACACAGAAAAGCCCAAACACACACACACACACACACACACAATGTAGAACCTGAATCTTGATTCTCCTAAAAAACAACAACAAACATTCGGATGAAAAACTCTCAACAAAGTTCTCTCATCCGGACATGGATGATGTCATCTTACCTGATGAAAGCATCCTGCTTCCTCTCAGCATCCCTCACTCCATCCTTCCAACACCACAGCACCCCCCCCCCCCCCCCCCCCCCCCCCCCCCCCCCCCCCCCGCCTCAGGTCTTCTCCGGCCCATTAGGAGCTAACAGGAAGCTAATTGCCTGTTTGATCAGCTCTCTGTGGACCTGGAACTGGAGGCTTTTAGCTGTCTGAGCTTTAAGAGAAGAGGAACGAGACAGGAGGGAGATGCAGAACGAAGGAGCTGGATCAGCTTTGACCCGTCGTCTCTTCATCAGGATGAAGAGCTAAAGAAAGAAAGAACCTGCAAATACACACAAAAAACTGAAACAGGGTTTTATCTTGATTTGAGTCTCTCCTGATCCAAGAAGGATTTTTTGCCAGAGGACTTCCTATTTTAAAAGGCTCCACCCAGTTTAAGTGATGTCACCGGTGGCTATGGGTATAGTCCCGCCTACTCGTCTGAACAGTCAGTGTTTATTGAATTATTTAATTAACCTATTAAAGCAGAAGAGTAAGACAAATGCATTATGTTAATATTGTTCTTATTCGGAGAAGGTGTTCAGTTTGTTTCCATGGATAGGGAGGAGCTTATCCTGGATGACATCCTGGATGACAAAGCTTCCACAGCTTATTAGGGCCACTCGGACTTTACGCTTCAGAATAAAATGTAGTTTAAAGAAAGCGTAACCTTCCCTACTTATCAAGTTTAGGCTGCAGGAGGAGTTTTATTTGAGAACGATAAGTAGAAAGTCTCAGACCATCAGGGTTCCTCGTCGTGTCCGAGTCCAGTAGCTGTGACTCGTTTAAACACAGACTGAGGTTTCTGGGTTAGCGTGTGTCTAAATGGTTTTCAATAGGATGTGAATGCAGGTGGATTCATTTCATGGGTTTTCTGGTGCGGTGTCTTTTGACACTAACTGGTGAAAGGCATCAAAACGGTTCCTCAGTTTGTTGGAGTCTAATGTCTTGTGAGCCTGTTAAACTTTAAATCAGGTTTCTACGTCGAAGTGTGTGAAAACAGGCTCTCAAACATGAGTCGTTTCTGCAGAATTTCGATTCTTTCATTCTTTTTATCTGAGGTAGAAAACGGATCTTGTATCCTTTGTTCAAAATCTAAAGCCTTCAGCCCATTAGACAGGAGGCTTTGTTTTGGGTGAATGTTGGTGTGTCTACATTAATGTGTGTGGGAGATATGACATGATAGAAGACCTGCTGGTGGTAAAAGCTATTTTCTCTCTTTATAATGGGTTTCAGTGACAGGAAGTGTCTGACCACTCCTCATTCTGGGGGAAATTGTGGATGAACTCTAATACTTAGAGCCATAAAAGACCCATTATCCAAAAGACAAGAAGAAACGCTCCGTTTTGATGTATCGCGTGTGTATGTAGCACAAAGACTGTGGCAGTAAGACGTTCTTAAAATCCTCATCGACTCTAGACCCTGGCAGTGCAGTGATGACATCATCAGAGTGAGGCGTGTGACAGACAAAAACCTTAAATCAGGTCGAAATGAACTCCCACTCGTTTGAGTTCAGCCATGAATTTGACATCAAAATGTAGTTTTCTGTCTTCTTTAATCCGTCCCTGAGTCGGGTCTCTCTAATGACGACAGGGTTCTGATAAACCACCTGAGAAGGTCCAGAACCGCCACCCAAACCCCGAGAAGGTCCAGAACCGCCACCCAAACCCCGAGAAGGTCCAGAACCGCCACCCAAACCCCGAGAAGGTCCAGAACCGCCACCCAAACCCCGAGAAGGTCCAGAACCGCCACCCAAACCCCGAGAAGGTCCAGAACCGCCACCCAAACCCTGACCTTTAAAGGTCATTTCTATACGTTTTACAAAAACTCTAAATGCCAAAAAGTAATTGCGTTCATCACAAGACCGAGCCGGTTGTTTGTTAACGTCAGTCTCCACAGGCAGATTCTCGGGGGTCACACCACGCTGCGATGTCGGGTCTAGACAATCCAACATGTTTGATTTCACAGATTTGCGATCGGAGCGGTTCTGATATGGAACTAGATGGGACTTTAGTTTTGTACTTTGTACCTTTTTTAGTTTTGTACTTGTACCTTTTTTAGTTTTGTACTTGTACCTTTTTTAGTTTTGTTTTGCACTGCCTCCCTCTTTCCATGATTGGTTCTTCTGGGCAAGCCATATATGGTAAAAAGTGTTTTGTGTGTAACTCATAGCTTTGTGCGCGTGTAAAACCCTGCAATTTGAACATGTAATTTGAAACTTGTATTTTTTTTAAACGTGTGCAAGTCACAGAACAAAGTTACAAGTACAAAACTGAAAGTTTCAAATTACAAATACAAAACGTAAGTTACAAGTACAATACTAAAGTCCCAATTCTAGTTCCATATTCTGACGGCGTTCCGAGCGGACCAGAGTGCTCTGAACCCACTTCACACGAGAGGATAAGATTATCTTTAGCGATCAGGAGCGTCTTTAAGATTGTCGGAGGAGGAGAATCGGGTTAAAATCCTGACGTGAACCAGCCTTAAAGAGATGGATTCAGGTGGTTTAGAGCACCTATCTTTACATCAGCAGGTCCTAATGAACCATGTTGAGTATGTTTGAAGGTTTGAGACTTTTATTGTGAAGGAATCAACAAGTTTCTTTGTGGACGCTGGCGTGGGAGTACTGTTTTTACGTTTTGTCTGAAAAAAGCTTTCTGTTCAGGTTTTTGTGCGTAAGGGATCAACTAAAGCTGCTGTTTTCCACCATTAAAGCTCAACCAGGTGTTTCTGTTTGAAGTAAAGAGGATGGAGAGGTGGAGGAGGAGGATGGAGGTCGGTCAGAGGAGTGAGGCTGACTGGCGACAGACTGACTTCAAGAGGAAACCCGACCAGACCCCTGGAGCAGTGCTGCTAAAAATAAGACCAGGGAGGCTCCTTCTGCTGACAAAACAGGCTGCACGCACACACACACACACACACACACACAATGGACGCATCCTCTCTCTGCTTAAATGGATGTTTGGGTCGTTGTAAAGTGGCGTCTATCAGTTATCTAAGGACCACACCCACTGGTGACATCACTCAGAGTGGGTGGAGCCTCTAGAAACGGGAAGTGGTCCTATTTTTTCTTGGTGTTGATTTTTAAAGATTAAAACTCCAGGACGACCCTCTTTCTTTATAAGAACCTTTTGGGAACCTCATGTATAAAGAAAATGTTTATAAAACATTATAATTCATAACTGTGACTTTATAGCATAAATACCCAGATTTATCCACTAATTTGTCACGGATTCACAGCAGTGTCTCACCTGATCTGACTACTGCTCCAATCAGAGAACCACTTCCTGTTACTAGAGGCTCCACCCACTTTGAGTTTTTGTCCTTACTGTAGATATATAACAAATAGAACGACCCAAACATGTGATCCCCACCTGGCAGTGGGCGTTAAACATCGTCCGTTGACCTCACAGTGCTTGTCCTTTATCTAAAGTCACTCAGTCTGTTCAGTGCATCGTTGGTTTCGTCTTTATGCTTTTCTTAACCCTGATCAAGCTCTGCCTCCGGTTCTTCATCCAGCTTCAGGAGCTCTGAAAGTTTCTCATTCTGACTTTTCTGTAAGTCAGAAGTCTAGAGCCAAAGACCAAATGCTTCTCCGTGTCTCCCCTCAGACAGTCCCGCTCTGGGCAACAGGTGGAAAGAGGGAGCCTCAACTCTAATTTTACCAAGCTCCGGTAACGCCACAGACAGGAGGGAGGTTGTTCTTGTTGGAAAGTCCGGGGTTAAAGGGCAGCTGTTTGGTCGTGGTCAGGATGAGCTCGTCGGCTCCAAACAGGCACAGTAAAGCGTCGGTCCCTCCGGAGCTGGAGACGTAAAATCAGTGTTGGATTGTCGTAGAGAGGAAGGTGCAACACGAAGCCTGTCATAACGGTTTCTCCAGAGCTTTGCTTTGCAGCGAAGGATGGCCAGCGTTTGGGTTGGAGGCAGAGATCTTGCGGCACACGGTGTTGGTGTTGCTGCACCTGCAGCCGGGCCGCGTCGCCCGGTCATGGGCGCACTGGCACAGGGCAAGGCACAGCCTGGCAGGGGGGTAGCAGCAGAGGCAGGGCAGGCAGAGTGCCAGGACGGCCATGGAGCTCCAACGGGCGCAGGCGTGGGCCGGGCCGCAGGAGCACGGCCGGTCGGCGCAGTTGTCCTCATCATCCTGCGCCGAACAGTGATAGAACAAGCCTTTGACGCAACACAGGCAGGTACCGTACTCCACGGCGGTCTCGGCAGAACAAAGGCAGCGCTGTCCGCAGGCCCAGCAGGACGGCAGGCGGCGGGGGCTGCAGCACTCCCGGCATTTACAGCGACCACACTGCTCACAGATGAACTGATGGAGGCCGAGCTCAGACTCATCATCCGTCAGACCTTTACCAAAGGAGGAGTCGGGCTTGAGCTCCCCCTTAGGCTGGGAATGGATCACTGAACTCAAGTCTGAGTGGGATGGAGTCAAACCCGCTAGGAGCCGCTGGTTAGAGGTGGCACTGGTCCGAGAAATGGACGAGCTCACGGTGCTGGAGCGGCTCAGGTGGGAAAGATGAGCATGCTGATTCTGGCTTTGGCTGCGGGACAGGGTGGAGAAGGACGGCTGGGGGTGATGGCTGTACACGCCTCGAGAGTAACGGTCCTCATGAGCGTAGTAAAATCCAGACTGGGAGGCTGGTTCCAGGGCCACGGGTCTGTCCACATAGTCATTGTTGGCCCGGATGGCCCGGATCTGCTCCAGGGAGAGAACAGAGTCCATCTCATTTCTGAAGGAACGAGTAGGTTCCATCCTGGTGATCCAGCTTGCCGGGGGCCGGGTCCGGGACGAGGTGCTGCCGAAGATCACGGCACATCGGACATTTCTGCAGAAACAGAAACAGCTGTGATTACCTGGGTTTAATAAAACCAGGAAGCATGATGTTCTGAGAGCAGCAGCAATTAGACGGGTCCAAAACTCCACTTTTGGTATTAGATCTGAGAATAAAATCTGAAAATAGTGGCATCTATCAATTATTGATCTATGTTAAGGACCAAACCCAGTGGTGACATCACTCAAAGAGGGAGGAGTCTTTAGAAACAGGAAGTAGTCCTCTGACCAGGGGAGACGGTTACCACTGAGTGATGTCACCGGTGGGCGTGGTCTTTACTGTAGACCAAACCCTGATGACCTTTGAACCCTTCACAGGAAACGTGACCATGTGATCACATGTTCAACCTGAAACAGTCACAGAAACGTTTAAAAGAAAATTCAGGAAAAAGCAACAAGGTTTTCAAAAGAAATGGAAACATTTAAAAGATTCAAAATTAACTTCCACCAGTCGGTTCTAATAAATCACATCAGGGTTCTAACAGGCGTTCTAAAGCTTTTCATAAAGTTCTTGAGACCTGAGATTCAACAAAAAGTCAGCTGGTGATCTGAATCAACCAGAGACTCAGACGGTAGTTTGTTTGTTTTTTTTAAACAACTCTTATGCTCTGTGAACTCACTAAATAGGCCTGGAGGGGGCGCTATTGGGTAAAAGCATCCTCTAATGAGTAAACATCAAAAATATAAATGACTAAATAAAAAATATTCAAAGGAAACATTTCAAAAGTTTATTTTAAACTAAACAACTGAATAAGTAAGATTGCGGCAAGCACTATAGGGCCCCATACAAAGGCATTTTAACAAGAAAAGCGACTAAGCATCCCAACCACCATATTGCGTCTGAGAAGGAGTCGAGGCTAATTATAGGCTGGTGATTTAATGAGAGGAACGAAAGGGTGCCTGAAACATTTTGTAAGAGCATAAGGGCCACTAATAAGGGAAGAGAGCCTGCTAATGTATAGAAAATAAAATATGTTCCTGCGTTAAGGCGCTCTATTTGATTACCTCAGCGAGTAATAATAATTAAAGTTGGGATTAGGGTAGATTCAAATATAATGTAAAATATGATGACTTCTGTGGAGCTAAAGGCTATAACTAAAAAATCAAACATAAAAACTTAAAGTCAAAACAAATGAAAGAATTGAACAATTTTCTTCATTAACCTTTAGAAGCTCTAACTCCTCCGACTCATTTCACTGACCTTTTGTAAGGGCCTACCTAGCTTTAATTAGCCTTAAATAGCCGTAATTAGCCTTAGCTAGCTTTGGTTAGCTTTGGTTAGCCTTAATTGGCCCTAATGATCGATTTTAAAGCTATATCAACAAAGTGCTGCATGAAGACGTTTATCCTCCTGCTCTTCATCCTCCTCCTCCTGCTCTTCCTCCTCCTGCTCTTCCTCCTCCTGCTCATCATCATCCTCCTCCTCTCCTTTTATTTTGCTGTTTATTTTTTTTATTTCTGTTTTATTTTTAATGTTTTTTTTTCATCTTTTTTCAAATGTTTTGGGTTTTAACTGTAAATCTAAACTTAATCAAACGTGAACGTTTGCCCTATAAAAGTTTAAAAACACAAAATAAATAAAAAATTTTAATTAAGCAGAAAAATGTCCTTTTTAATAAAGTTTCTTGGGACTTAGTTGATCAATGAGTTCCCATTAAAGGGATCCATGTTTGTATATTTCTAAAATTAAACTTTTTATTTTCCTTTTTATAAACTTTTATTTTTGGGTAAATCTTACAGGTTTAGGCTGCAAATCAAAATGTAAACCATGAGCTAAGAAATGATCTCCCTAACCCCTAACGGCTTTGTTTTACTGAGAATTCTAAAACTCGTCTGAATGTTTCAGTTTCTGGATGTTTGTGTTGTTCCAATTAGAGACAACCCCCCCCCCCTTACTGGAAGATGTTTCCATAGAAACCATGTTTGGGAAGTCAGCTACCCAGAAGCCTCACAAACACGTGATGCACAAACACACACACACTTTTCACACACACATCACTTGTAATGTGAGACGGAAGGATGCTGGCTGCTCCGCCCTCCCACATCCTTTAACACACACACACACACACACACACACACTTGATCCCAGCAGAGGACTGATAACAGATGCTCCCCAGCAGAACCAGGCTGAACACAACACGACCGTGGAGGACTGTGAGTCCAGGGTGGGGGTCTGGAGGTGGAGAGGAGGGTCTAGAACTGTTTAAACAGGGCCCTGATATCAACACTACACCTAAAACCACAGCCTGTATCCATTGAACAGAGTGGAACTTTGTTTTAGACGGGAACAACTACAGGGATCAAGACTGACTTTAAAACTGAGCAGAGGACACAACCAGGGGCCCGACCCGGGGTCTAACTTGGACCCTGACCCGGGGTCTGACTTGGACCCTGACCCGGGGTCTGACCCGGGGTCTAACTTGGAGCCTGACCCAGGGTCTGACCTGGGGTCTGACTTGGAGCCTGACTCAGGGTCTGACCTGGAGCCTGACCCGGGGTCTGACTTGGAGCCTGACCCGGGGTCTGACTTAAAGCCTGACCCGGGGTCTGACTTGGAGCCTGACCCGGGGTCTGACTTGGAGCCTGACCCAGGGTCTGACCCGGGGTCTGACTTGGAGCCTGACCAGGAGTCTGACTCGGGGTCTGACTCCTGGCAGGTCCATAAAGCGGGTCAGCAGCAGGTCCTGGAGAATCTGCTTTGACCGGATTCAGAAACACAGAGGACATTAAAGAGCATATATTAAGTTCTTTTTTTTTTAAAATTCTGATAAAACTCTGTCCAAAAATACTATTTGAAATGTTTATTGAGGGTATTCTGTTTTACAATACATTTTTTAAACCATTTTTCTAGTCAAAAGTGCCGCTTTTTGCAAAGCTTCTAAAAACGCTTTTTTTTCATATGTGGACCTGTGACGTCAGCTAAGGGAGCTCCTAGCTAGGTGGCGCTGCTGTTGTCTGATGTAGATAAATAAAGTATTTGTAGGGTAATTTAACACTCTGTACGATCAATAATCCCATAAATATGATCAATTGAGCCCTTTGTTGTGTGGAGTTTGTGTAACAGATGCTTGTTTTAATCATTGTGTTAGATTTTTTAAAGCTAAACTACTTTAACATCTCAGACTGGCACCGCTCTAGTCTGCCAGCTGCCTGCTCGCTGTCGGCGATGAGTTGTTAGTTTTAGGTTAGAGCGCTCTTTAATCCAGTCGGTGTGAATTCATTTGAATAAAAAATGCTAAATTATTATGCTTATGAATGCCAATCGCCAGTCTGTCAGGACACTGAGTCAACAACGGGACGGCTTCCTTACCGGTACGGTGACTTCTGTTTGGAGACGAAAAACTCCGGCGGTCCTGGTCTAGTCCAGGACTGGATGTGATGGAGTCCCACATACCGACGAAAAACATTCAGTGTGACTCTAAACAGGCGCCGTTACTTCGATCCATTCACCGGAACCGCTGTTAGCACGCAGCAGCTAACAAGAGCTAACG
>SSNR01000038.1:2638843-2650084 GCA_006937965.1 Callopanchax toddi | reverse complement strand
GCAGCTAACAAGAGCTAACCGCTGTTAGCATGCAGCAGCTAACAGGAGCTAACGGGGAGACTTGAGTCTCGTTTCCATGCCAGGTTTGGTACGGTTCGTGGTGGGTCGTAGTTCGGTACCGATCAGCGATTTCATGAGAGCATTTCCTTCAGGTGTCTGACCCTCACCTGGCTGGCGGGGTACAGTAAATCCATGGCGCGATGCTCTCCAGAGGGGCTTCCCGTTCCCAGCGGCTCCCAAGAGGGGATTCCCAGCGGGGTTTCCAGCCTGACCCGACACTGTTTCGGTCAGCCTCGAACCGTTTAGCTGCATCCTGTGAAACTTTTTATAAACTCTTTCATTTCTTAACAATCCACCTGAACGCAGCTCAATGTTTGGAGCTCTGATGATCAAAACCTGGTGCTAAACGCTGGTATTTTATCCAGACCCAAGTGAGGAGGTGGGTCACGGTCTACAGCTGGACCGACAGGGTACAGCCTTACAGGACTGATTGTTTTTATCTTTTTTTTTTTTTTTTATCTTAACAAAATAACTTCTCACTATAGTAATAAAATAATAAAATAACGGCACTCTGGGGGTTTGTTTTGCTCGTCACAAGTAGTGATCAGTGGATCAGTTTTCTATATAGAGAACGAACGGTCTCCCTGAACTGTCGTCACTTCCGGTTTGGTGAAAAAATTGACAATTCTCACAAAAACGAATCCAAGAGCCTAAATAAGCTGAATTTGTGTAAATTTTTATTCAGAAAAAGTTTCTATTATATTTCTCTAAACATTTGTTTAAGGGAGTGTCTAACTTAAAATATGCTCTTAAAGGGAGGTGATGAATCCGTCGGTCTTCATCACCGATGTTCTCGTTTAGACACGCTTCCATAAGGCAGCTCTGTTGTCATGGTTACCGTTAGCTTGTAGCTGATCCGTCTCATGATGCAGAGCGCTTGTTGTTTACAACCTGTAGAGGTGTAGGCCACAGTAAAACGTCTGAGTGGAGAATCTGCTGGTTGGCTGAGATCAACTCCACAAAAACAACAAAAACTAAACTAGCAGCAGGTAGAAGCGTCCTCAGCTGGTGGACGTTCCAACGCTGTGTTGAAGTATTCCAGCTGTACCGCAGCGCAGAGAGCCGGCAACGTAAACCAGTAACCGCTCCACTGGCCGACCAGTCCACCACTGGCCGACCAGTCCACCACACGCGCAGTGACCTGGAAGATGTTTTGAATGTAGAGCAGGAGCAAGAAGGAGAGAGAGGAGAAATGTGTTTCACTGAGACCTGGTTCAGGATCAGGTCCAGACTCCAGCGTCTCTCTGCTCGGCTTTCAGACGACACCAGCAGACAGAGATTAGAGCAGCAGGAAAAGTAAAGGAGGTGGATTATCAGAGCTGGTGGAGTCCAGGACCTGCTGCAGACCAGATCCTGACCTGAGACCTTCACTCAACAACAGAGTCTGATTACTGAAGCATCTAATATTCCTCTGGGATTCACGCTTTACAGATCTCTAATAAATATTTCAACATTCAAACCTCCAACTCTACAACCAGACTTCCTTCCTGTTAAAGTGACCATATACGTATGGTTCCTTCCCTTTCTGTCAATAAAATAAATCCATGAAGGGTGATTATAGAGAGAAACGGGAAAAACGCCAATCAAAAGTTCAAAAACCCACGGTGCTCAACCATCACATTAGGAGGTTTTATAACCTGAAAAAACCTGAAACGAGTCGGAGAGAAGAGACCGAGTCCGTCAGCAGTAATCAGAGGACGGAGCTCTGAGGGAGTATCAGTGGTACACACAGACGCACACACACACACACACGCACTCTACATAACATAAATGAATTCGCAACATTCAGATTAACCACTAAAATCCAAATGACAAAAATTAAAAACGAAGAAAAACCAGGTAGAATCCGGTTTCACGTTGACGTTACCATGGCAACGGCGATCAGTGAGAGACGATCCCACAAAGTGATAGTGATGGATGGAGGATTGGAACCTGTCTGACAGCATGATTTACATTTTGATTTGCAGCCAAACCTGAAACTTCCTAGAGTTTTGGTGTGAAAACCATCACAGGTCACAACGATAAAAGAAGTTGAGTTGGCTTCATTTAAAACGCCTCGCCCTCTTCCACTTATCCAGGTCCAGGTCTAGAGGGCAGCATCACATTTAGGAAATCCCAGTCCGTCCTCTATGACACACTGGAAACACCTGACCAGATGCCCCAACCACCTCCTCTCCATGTGGAGGAGCAGAGGAGTTCCAGCGTTTGCTCAGTGTGAGCAAGTTGCCGCCTTCCTCCCCTGAGGTCCTGGAGAACCATCCAACCAAACCTCTTTTTGGAGTCGATCGATAGCCTTTCTCTGTGGTCTCACCAAACTCCTCCCACGCCTGACATTTTGCTTTGGAAGCCACCACCGCTGCACCCCGCTAGGCCCTCCGGTACCTGTCTGCTGCCTCTGGAGACCCACAGACCAGCTACGCCCTGTAGGCCTCCTCCTCCGTCCGTCCATCCCTCCATCCCCCCAGAGATGGTATCTACGTTTCTCATCCATCCTTGAGGAGAATCAGTCTCAGCTCTGATGTTTCGTCCAAACTGGACCTAATTTTTTCTTTTTAGAATCAAAACAACGAATCTAAAATCCACACCTTTTGTAACCATATCAACAGAATCATTTACAGGTTTTCTGTCAGAAAAGAAGGAAGAAAAAAAAATCAAAACCACGTTCCTCCCATCAGGGAGGAATCCAACGCACAGGACTGTTTGGTCTAAAACACCGATGTTTAGAAGAAGCTCGTAGAGTGGTTTCCAAAGTACACGTCGTTTCTGGAGCAAAGCATGGATGTTGACCTTTGACCTCTGCATGACCTTCTGATCTTTACACCTGTAACCTTTTATCTGGAACCTGTAATCTGGAACCTGGAACTTGTAATCTGTAACTTGTAATCTGTAGCTTGTAATCTGTATTCTGGAACCTGTAATCTGGAACCTGTAACTTGTCATCTGTAATCTGGAACCTGGAACCTGTAATCTGGAACCTGGAACTTGTAATCTGTAACTTGTAATCTGTAGCTTGTAATCTGTATTCTGGAACCTGTAATCTGGAACCTGTAACTTGTCATCTGTAATCTGGAACCTGTAATCTGTAGCTTGTAATCTGTATTCTGGAACCTGGAATCTGGAACCTGGAATCTGGAACCTGGAACCTGTAATCTGGAACCTGTAATCTGGAACCTGTAACTTGTAATCTGGAATCTGTAGCTTGTAATCTGGAATCTGTAGCTTGTAATCTGTATTCTGGAATCTGGAACCTGGAACCTGTAATCTGGAACCTGTAATCTGGAACCTGTAATCTGGAACCTGTAATCTGGAACCTGTAATCTGGAACCTGTAATCTGGAACCTGTAACTTGTTATCTGGAACCTGGAACTTGTTATCTGGAACCTGGAATCTGGAACCTGGAATCTGGAATCTGGAACTTGTAATCTGCAATCTGGAACTTGTAATCTGCAATCTGGAACTTGTAATCTGGAACTTGTAATCTGTAATCTGTAACTTGTAATCTGTAATCTGGAACTTGTAATCTGTAACTTGCCTCCTGTCTCGTGACATCCGTCTGATTTTGGCTCTTTAATAATTCATGGAACGTTTCAGCATCAGGATGAAAAGCGTCTCGGATTCAACCTGAACCTGAACGTCTTGGTATTTCTGGACCAGAGGATTCAGAGTTTTTCACTAATAAAGAAACATTTTTGTGTTTTAGATGCTAAAACATCTGCAGCCTGACTGGATGCAACATGATTTAGATTTATAAACTTTTTGTCCGACGACACTAAAAGACTCTGGATTCTAATAAATGCTTAAAAAAACATTTTCAGATGTTAAACCTGAACGTAATTTCAAAATAAAAGTATCCAAGGTCGAGTGAGTCCTCATGTTTCAGGCTGGATGATTCCTGCTCACCTCTGATTGGCTGGAGGTCCATCCTGGAGGAGTTTCCTCTGTAGGATCCTTCCTATCAGCTGGAGTTTTGGAGGATTTTTTAAATTAACTTTCCTTTATGTTGACGTCGTTTCAGGGTGTGAGTGAGTGATGAAGAGGAGGATACTCCGTCTCGGTGTGGCGTTCCCTCCTCCTTCTCCTCCTCTGCAGGAGCAGTCTGGTCCGGGGTGATTCCTCCTTAAGTCGCCTCCTTTTTCACCTCCCTAAATGAGGTGAGCCGACTCGTCCTTCAGATGCTTCCAACGCTGAAATCCTGGGAAATATTTCCTCTCAGCTCAGTGGTTTGGGATGTGAAGAGGAGAGAAGTTAAAAAAGAAAAAACTTCTGAAGTCGGAATGAAAATCAAACCAGAGGTGAAGAAAAATCTTTTATTTATTAAAAATTCTCCTGTTTCTGTTTCTCAAACTGTTCCTCGGCCCTTCTGTTATGGTTTCCTCTCCTCCCTCTGAGGGATGAATGACTGAGAGCTGCACTCTGTCTCTGTTACACACACACACCCAGCCTCCTCCCTCTGGCTCCGCCCCCTCCATCCCTGGGTGCAGCTAACTCCGTTCAACATGACGGAGCAGAACTCTCCTCAGCAGCTTCAGAACTTTAACATCTTCTTACAGACTGAATCAGAGGAGATCAAATACTTCATTCTAAATTTTAAACATTTCCACCAGTCAGGATGTTTCTGAACCTTTTACCGTAACAAGTTAAACGGTGTACTGTGTTCCTCAGCAGCTCCAGGAGGACGACCTTTGACCCCCTGTGGTTACATGGTCACCATGACAACTCCACACAGAGGACCTGTGATGGTGGGACTTCGTCTCCTGTAAACAAAACGTCTCTAAACGAGAGACGGGATGTTTTAACCATGACGTCATCAACATTTTCCTCTCAGCCATCGAGTCGCTAAGCTAAGCTAACTCAGGTGTTTACCGTCCAACAGCTAAAGGATCCATCTGATTGGACAGAAATTGGAATTGGGGATGCAGCGATACCACTTTATTCAAACCGATACTGATCTGAGTGCCGATACCGATACTTCTACCGCACAAAAAAAGCAAAGAATTGAAGACGGGTTTTATTTTCTCTGCTTGTTACAGCAAATGAGGGTGAGTTAGTTAAAAATAAAATATTAATAAAAATGATCACAAGGCTAAAATATTTAGTGAAAAATCAACATTTTCTGTGAAATTATCACAGTTTTCCACTCCTAACCACTAATCCTCTTTAGCTCAACAGCTCCCCCTAGCCACCAATCTAGAAAACTACAACAGACCTGACCAGTCAGTGACGCCTTCTGACCGCAGTCAGAGCTACTGCACTGGTATCGTTAACTTTAACCAGTAGGAGGACATGGTATCGTATTGGGCCGATACCGATACTGATATCAGTGCGTCCCTAAAGGGAGTGGCTACGTTTACAAGCTTCATGTTGGCTCACAAAGACCTGACCTGTAGCCTTTAGAAACGTCTGAGCCAAACAGTTATCACCGCTATGACCTCTGCTGATATCGCCATGACGATAAGGGTTGGGTTAGTGTGTCGCCCTAATCAAAATGAGAAGTAATGAGGGACAACTAACATGAATGTGTGTGTGAGGATTCTTATTCATGTACCTCTAGGTGAATGTTTCTGGTTTTTTATGGTCTCTGTCTAACTCAGGCTGCAGGAAAATACACAATGTGCAGGCAAAGAAGTGTGTGCGCACACACACACACACACACACACACACACACACACACTCACAGATGAGTGTAACTGGACACTGGTCCCTAATGGGGCTGAGGGGGAGCTCTGTTTCCTGTAGAGAAACGGATCTGAGATGAAACAAACTGCTGATAGAGAGACGAGGAAAAGACGCAGACAATCAGATTATCCAAAGTAACCAATGAAGACGCAGCGTTTCCTCCACAGCTGACTGAGGTGTGTCCTGAAGTAAAGAGTTCCTCAGTTTTAGGAACTCATTTCCAAGATGTTTGTTCCTGATACTAATTCAAGATTAATTCTCAGTATTATTAATTATTTTGTTTTTACAGCTCAAACCTGCGGGTTACAGGTAACATCAGGTAAGGTGAGAGGATCACAGTGTAGGGCGACAGTCGATCCACACACATCTCGTCGTTCCTGTTAACATTTATTAAACATTCTTCACTGATCTCTGATCAGTTTGTGCTGCACAGCTGGAACCAGTTACAAAACGAATTAATCAGGACGTCCCTAAAATAAAGTGAAAGTTTGTTTATAAACTGGAGAAGTAACGGATGTTTTCAGAAATGCTGGTTGAACGATGAGCGCAGAAAGGACAGACATCAGCTGATCTGTTTCACTTTAAGTTTGGCTGAAATCTTAAAGATTTGAAGGGTTTTACGTTTAGAGTAGCTGAACATTTTACAAACCTAAACGATAAAAGCACAGAGTCACTGATGGAACGGGAGCGGCAGGATTCCTGATTAATTTAATGAAATTCAGAAACAAAAAGACAGAAAACAGGAAGTCAGTCGACTGAATTCTGAATCAGGACCGGTCCTTTGTAGCCATGGTAACCAGACCTATGATGCTGCAGGAGGACCAGACTGTTGATGAAGTGGGAGGGGCTACACTCAGAGGTGTTAGACCTGTTGTAGTGAGGTGTGCGCCTCCCTCCTGAACAGGGGGACGCTTTCCCTCAGACCTCCTGACGGATGGAGGGAGGTTTCCCTTCAACATGGCTGACTAGATGACGTCTAAACCTGAAACGTTTACAGAAAAGGTTAAAAAGTAGGACATAAAGTGAAAAGTTTTTTAAAAGTTAGAAAGTCTCGCCTTGCTTTCCTTCTCTTTACTGGATCTGGGTCTTGGGGGCAGCATCCCAGACCGTCCTCTCCCCACCACTTCCACCAGCTTCTCCCTGGCCAACCTGGGGATGTACTTCCTCCAACGTGTCCTGGGTCGACCTGGGACCTCCAGGAGGCATCATGACCAGATCAGACACGCTGATGCAACAGAAGTGAGGTGACCAGTGGCCACACGTGCTCCACCAGACCTCCACCAGCAGGTGAAGTGTCTTGTCCAGTGACAACGACAGAGAGCGGGGTTCAAGCCCTGGGGACAACGCCCTGCCCTCTGAGCTACAGGGCCCAGGACTTGACACCTGCTCCACATGCTGCTGGTGTGCGCTCCATACGAGTCGGCTCCACCCTCTAAGTGTTGCAGAGACGAACTGAGCCACAGATCCATTAACTGACCAGGCAGTGCTTGATTGGCTCCGGACGATCCCCCTGAAATAGCAGGATTGGCTGACAGCCAAGCGCCCATTTCCTGTGCGTCTGAGAGGAGCTCCAGCCACCGGGGCTCAAATGCATTTCCTGACTGTGTATAAAAGTTTTATTAATGACCACGAGTGCATCCATTCGCTCGGCCTCATTCAGCAGCTCATCAGTGGGGAGGGAAGTGATGCAAAGCAATAAGAAGAGAAGACAAACAGACACTGATGAATGGATGAGGGGAGGACAAGATGGAATTAGGAGGAGGGTTCTACTAATTACAGGATGTCAGCTTCAGACAGACTCACAACCTCTACACAACACAGACCAACCAGATCGTTTTCAGCCCGAAACACAAAGTTGACCATTCAACAGTCCTAACCCTGGTCCTCACTCTGGAGGAAAACCTAAGGGGGACGGAGTCTTTCAGGCTCCGGCTCCTAGACTGTGGACCAGTTTGAATCTTTAGAGGTTTTAAACAGCTGAAAACTGACTTAATTAGAGGTTTGATTTTAACAGTTACACTGCAAAATGACTCCTGATGTTTACCAGTCATCAACCTCACCAGTCATCAACCTCACCAGTCATCAACCTCACCAAATATCAACCTCACCAAATATCAACCTCACCAAGTATCAACCTCACCAAGTATCAACCTCACCAATTATCAACCTCATGTCATCAACCTCACCAATTATCAACCTCATGTCATCAACCTCACCAATTATCAACCTCATGTCATCAACCTCACCAATTATCAACCTCATGTCATCAACCTCACCAATTATTAACCTCACCGATTATCAACCTCACATCTCCTCTAATCTAACTCTCACCTGCCTTTTTCCATAAGAATCAAACGCTGCAGGTCTTCTTCTATGGTGTGAAACTGTGGATGTCAAATAGCATTGCAGGGTGTTTTCACCATCTACTGGTAAAGAATGTGAAAAGATTACGTTAATTTTTGCTCATCTTAACATTTTTAGTTCAGCTTACGAACTGGTTGAGAATCTCTGCTTTGAAACTTGAACTGATCTGAAGTCAGTTCTGATCTTTTAGAACCCTTCGTCCTGAGAGGCAGAGGAAGCCTGGTTCAACCGCAGATTGTGTTCCAGCAGGAACAAGCTGAGCTCCTCCCACAATAGGAGGTGAATGGAAAGCTTCAGCTGTGAGTAGGAGCATAATTACATCAAACGGATGAAAGATGAGAGCTGTCAGGGCGAGGAGATGGAGGAAGAGGAAGAGCTGGTGATGCAGGTGCATGCTGGTGATTCAGCGTGATGCAGAGAAAGTGACGAAGGAGAAATCTGAAAACACAAACTGATGAGATCTAATCTGGATTCTATAAATAAAAGAACTTCCTGTGTGGAGGTGGTGTTGATGTGGGGCTTCGGTCGTCACCCACACATACAGGCCCCGCCCCCATGGAGGGGGCTTAACAACCCACAGTGTGGCATCGGTTGACCTCAAAGGTGAGGAGGTCAAAGGTCAACTACAGCAAAAGACCATCACTGAGTCATGACCAAACTTTTAGAGACACAAACGGGACAATTTCACAAAACAGTGACACCTAGTGGAAGAACTGGATCACCTGGTTGAATAATATTCACATTTGATTTAGTTATTTTTCTAGACCAGCGCCACCTGGTGGCAGCTGGTTTCAGCTGCTGTTTTGTTCCTGTGCTTTTTGTTTTGTGAATGGTTCTATCTCACTTTCTGATTGAAGATGTTGACTTCCTGAAGTGGTTCTCAGTTATTTCTGTCAGAAACTCCTACGAGTGTAAAAGTTGACTCCAGGCCCCGCGCCGCGCCCCGCTGAGTGAGAAACACTGATTTACTGAGGCTGTGGCAGTCTGAATCCTCTGGAGAATTTATGATTTCTGGATGGACAGGAAGGATCTTGTAGTGGTCTGTGATGGACAGGAAGCCGGGCAGAGAGACGTTGGAGTCTGGATCTGATCCTGAACCAGGTCTCATGATGTTCTGGATGGATCCACATCAGAGCTTGAAGCTGGTCCAGGAGAGACCTCAGGTTCCCGTTAGGACGGATGAAGTGATGCTCTCTCTCCTCTTTGCTCCTGATCTTCATCCATGACTCCTCCTCTCTAACTCAGCTGGATTCTGGGTCACAGGTTGGGTCTTACTGGAGTTTTTGAGATGTCAGCTGAGCTAGCTGTCTTATTTCTATGGTTACGCATCGAAACAAATTGTCAAAAAGTAGAAAAGTACCAGTAAAAATCCTCCAAGCAGCACAGGATTCAGACCAGAACTAAACATTTCTCAAAAAGCAGCAACAACTTCAAAGAATAAAGAGGAAAAAGCTGGCTGCTGATGCAGCTTCATCCTAGAAGTGAAGCTAGACCTTCGTCCTCCTTCTCCTCCATGTTCAGCTACATCATCTGAGCGCGGAGCTGCAGGTCTTCTGACATCACTGGTTGATGCTTCGTATTAATGCTGACATGAACATCCTCTAAACGCCTCTTCCTAAGAAAGTCAGACTTCTGAAACTTTGATCGGTTTATTCGTCCTTTTCAGAGGATTGTTGATAAATTGCTCCGTTTCAAGCGATATCAATATCCTCCTTTCATTAATGCCAATACGGGGTATTGATCTCATTAGAGCGCGAGCGGGTGGGGGTGGGGCGCGTAATGGGGGAGCATTGATTATGGCTGATAACTCTCGCTCTCTGATGTGGATAATGCAGTCTCTCCCTTCCTGCCTTTACACTCTGAAAGCCCCCGGGGCTCAGAGGATATTGGGTTTACAGAGAGGCTGGATGTGTTTGTGCACAGAGCGCACGCTCCAGCAACAAGCAGACTCCGGGATAACGGGAGGATGCGATGGTACACGCCAACATGTAAAAGATTTACAGGTATGATCGACCAACAGGAGGCCAGCAGGGTCAGCTGGAAAACCTGGAAGATAACTAGAAAGTTCCAGTTTCTGGTCGAGATTCCAGAATCAGCTCAAAGCTAAAGAGGCGAAAAGTTTACGGAGAAGTAAATGTTAAAACTGCTGCCAGTGACTCACCAGGGTCACCATGGCAACCACTTTCCATAGAGAGCAGAAGAGTTAGAGTGTTAGGGAGGTGGAGTTTTGTTTATAACTTCTTCTTGTGTTTCCATCTCTTTTGAGTACAACGGGATTGTTTTTGTTGATGGGGAGGACTTGAACGTAGATCTATGGTAATCTAGATTTTCTCTTTCTTCACCACTACAGACTGGATCACCCTCATCACAATTTTAAATAATAGTTTGATTTAGAATCAGATCTCCTGAATCGTTTCTAGGTTCTTTTTTTCCCAGGAGTCTGACTTAGTGAGGGTTTCTGTTGAGCAGAAACAAACAGATGACCTCATTCTGTTTCTGTGCTCCCTCAGCTGATCTGGAGAAAGGATGGCGCCCTCTGCTGGACAAACCCGGAACTTCTTAATGCAGGAGTTCAGAAAATGTTTATTAGTTGAACTTTTAAAAAGAAAAACAAGTAGGAGGGCTTAGAAAAATGTAAGATGAAAGTAAGAATCTGGCTTTTTAGAAAAGAAACGGATGACAGGTTCAGAGCTCAACGACTAAAAAGTATTTGTCAGAATATTTTGACTTCATTTCATTAAAGAGACATTTGAGCTCTTCAGAAATGTTCCTGTTAATAAATCCTAGCTGTTGCAGCCTCTGACCCAGGGCTCGACTCAAACATTTTATGAAAGCCGGTCATGTAGACAGGTTACAGTTCACACCCATGACCACTTGGTGGCCAGTGAGCAGGTTACTCGGCTGTTATCATCTTGTTGTCCTCACTGGGAAAATGTCCCTTTGAAAAGTTCCAAGACGAAGAAAATGTTGATAAAAGAGGCGAAAAAAGATGGACTGACGCAGTGGATGATGGAGGAAAACAGTCAGCCTGAGACATCAAAAAGCTCCTGACAGCATCCTGCAGCGCCCCCTCTGGAGATGTTTGACTTGAAAAAAGCAGGTGGAGGTGAAGTCCATGTGGAGGGGGGGGGGGGGGGGGGG
>SSNR01000038.1:2608179-2632533 GCA_006937965.1 Callopanchax toddi | reverse complement strand
AGCATGCACGGGGAGGGGGGGAGGGGCATCAGTGTCTTCTTGTTGTTCGATCATTCCTGTCGGAGAGAAGAGGTGTGTCTTTAAGGACTGGTAATGATTTCCTGTTGTTGAAATAAAACACAGGTGTTAAACGTTGAGCAGGTTTCTGTCTGATCATCAACATGTTTGGGTTGAAACGAACTCAAAACAAAAATTATCACCTTTAAAGATGAATGACGCATCTTTGTATTTAAAAGAAAACAATCAAAAGGGTCAGAGGTCATTCTGTCAGTCATCATTTACAGCAAAAACCACACCCACTGGGGACATCATTCAGAGGGTCTCTAGTCTCTAGTCATGGCTAGTCAGATCAGGAGAGTCTGCTGCAGATCAGTGAGAAACGAGCAGCTAATTTTCAGATTTTTAAAACAACCCTTGATCTGAAAAGATTCATCAAATTATTATACAGGTAATATAGAGTTCTAACTGTAGAGGTTAACTAACAGGTTATATAGAGTTCTAACTGTAGAGGTTAACTAACAGGTAATATAGAGTTCTAACTGTAGAGGTTAGCTAACAGGTAATATAGAGTTCTAACTGTAGAGGTTAGCTAACAGGTAATATAGAGTTCTAACAGTAGAAGTTAGCTAACAGGTAATATAGAGTTCTAACTGTAGAGGTTAGCTAACAGGTAATATAGAGTTCTAACAGTAGAGGTTAGCTAACAGGTAATATAGAGTTCTAACTGTAGAGGTTAGCTAACAGGTAATATAGTGTTCTAAGTCGTATGACTTTTAGAACTGAAGTTGTTATAAATACCTGAAATTTTTATTTTAATTCAAATGTTTTTTTAAGTACAATAAACTTAAAAAGGACAGTTTTACAAAAAAGTTTTAGGAAAATAAAAAAAAAATTTGGCGAGGCCATGGAAAAAGACTATCGGTCGGCTCCAAAGAGGTTCTGGCAAACCATCCGGCGCCTCAGGGGAGGACGGCAGCAACTCGCTCACACTGTTTACAGTGGGGACGGGGAGCTGCTGACGTCAACTGGGGCTATAGTCGGACGGTGGAAGGAATACTTTGAGGAGCTCCTCAATCCCACCGACGCGCATTCCGAGGAGGAACCAGAGCTGGGAGACCTGGGGACGGACTGTCCAATCTCTGGGGCAGAAGTCGCTGAGGTAGTCAAACATCTACGCAGCGGCGGAGCCCCAGGGGTGGATGAGATCCGACCTGGGTATCTCAAGGCAATGGATGTTGTAGGTCTGTCGTGGCTGACACGTCTCTGCAACATTGCGTGGTCATCGGGGGCAGTTCCTATGGTGTGGCAAACCGGGGTGGTGGTTCCCATTTTTAAGAAGGGGGACCAGAGGGTGTGTTCCAACTATAGGGGGATCACACTCCTCAGCCTCCCTGGAAAGGTCTACTCCAGGGTCCTGGAGAAGAGGTTCCGGTCGATAGTTGAACCTCAGATTGAAGAGGAGCAATGTGGTTTTCGTCCTGGTCGTGGAACTGTGGACCAGCTCTTTACCCTCGCTAGGGTGATGGACGGGTCATGGGAGTTTGCCCAACCAATCCACATGTGTTTTGTGGATTTGGAGAAGGCTTATGACCGTGTCCCCAGGGGCACCCTGTGGGGGGCGCTCCAGGAGTACGGGGTGGATGGTCTTTTGTTAAGGGCCATTCAGTCCCTGTACCAGAGGAGTGTGAGTCTGGTCCGCATAGCCGGCAGTAAGTCGGACCTGTTCCCAGTGAGGGTTGGACTCCGCCAGGGCTGCCCTTTGTCACCGGTCCTGTTCATAACCTTTATGGACAGGATTTCTAGGCGCAGCCGTGGTGTGGAGGGGGTGGAGTTTGGTGACAGGAGAATCGCGTCTCTGCTTTTTGCGGATGATGTGGTCCTCCTAGCTTCATCGAGCTCTGACCTTCAGCTCTTGCTGGGAAGGTTCGCAGCCGAGTGTGAAGCGGCTGGGATGAGGATCAGCACCTCCAAATCTGAGGCCATGGTTCTCGACCGGAAAAAGGTGGATTGCCAACTCCGGGTCGGGAGAGAGGTCCTGCCTCAAGTGGAGGAGTTCAAGTATCTCGGGGTCTTGTTCACGAGTGAGGGAAGGAGGGAGCGGGAGATCGACAGGCGGATTGGGGCAGCGTCTGCAGTGATGCGGACGCTGAACCGGTCTGTTGTGGTAAAGAGAGAGCTGAGCCAGAAAGCAAGGCTCTCGATTTACCGGTCGGTCTACGTCCCAATCCTCACCTATGGTCATGAGCTTTGGGTAGTGACCGAAAGAACGAGATCGCGGATACAAGCGGCTGAAATGAGTTTCCTCCGCAGGGTGGCCGGGCTCAGCCTTAGGGATAGGGTAAGAAGCTCGGACATCCGGGAGAGACTCGGAGTAGAGTCGCTGCTCCTCCATATCGAAAGGAGCCAGTTGAGGTGGTTCGGGCATCTGGTAAGGATGCCTCCTGGACGCCTCCCTCGGGAGGTGTTCTGGGCATGTCCTGCCGGCAGGAGGCCCCCAGGTCGACCCAGGACAAGCTGGAGGAAATACATCTTCAGTTTGGCCTGGGAACGCCTGGGCGTCCCAGCTGAGGAGCTGGTGGACTTGGCCGGGGAGAAGGTGGCCTGGGCTGCCCGGCTTAGAATGCTGCCCCCGCGACCCGGACCCGGATAAGCGGAGGAAGGCGAGGCGAGGCGAGGCGAGGCGAGGCGAGNAAGCACCACCTGGGGCCTGAGGGGAGGGGGATGAAAAAAAAATTTAAGTATAAATTTTTCCTCACATAAAATTTTAAACCTATTTCACTGAAAACCTGAAACACAAAAGTACTTGAAAAGTAACTCACTTTATTGATCAAGAGTTGTTTTAAAAACATGAAAACCAGCTGCTAATGTGTCACCGACCTGCAGCAGCGTCTCTCCTTATCAGCTATTAATATTGCTCTAGTCAGAGGACTAGTTCCTGTGTCTAGAGACTCCGCCCACTTTGAGTGCTGTCACCAGCGGGTGTGGTCTTTACTGTAAATGAATAACTGAAAGAAGTCACTTCAGAACCTCTGATTCAGACTGGATCAGGAATTATGGACTGGATCAGAGGTTCTGGACTGGATCAGAGGTTCTGGACTGGATCAGGTTTTTAAAACAGGACTGTAGTTTTGTGGCTGAAGTATTTTAGAATGTGTATTTCAATATGAGGAGTATTTAGACGTGACTGAGTACTGAAGTAAAACTGCTGGAGATTTAACAGAAACCTGGCAGTAGTTACATTGTTTCACCACTAGATGGAGCCAAATATTTTAAAGAATATAAGAGAAACCTAATTTTAGGAAACTGCATAAACAACAACACATTTGATCTACACATACATACATACATACATACATACATACATACATACATACATACATCAGCTGTAAAACACTGATGTGACATTCTGCTTTAAAGCGATCACATTCGTAGTGGTTACATTAAGTACTGAACACGTCTCCAGTTCTCTTAGAGAATCTACAGGTTGTGTTTTTATGAAATTCAGTCCCGATATTGGTACCAACCCATCCAGTCAACATGTAGAGAACCCAAACCTTCTGTGTCCACATGACGTTCTGTGTAATCAAATCAAACGACTCAGGAAAAGGACTGAACACAGGAAGAAAGGAAGGTGTAGAAAAGCCTGGAAAATGAGGCCGTTGATTATTGATGCTGATCACATCTGGATTATTTCAATAGATTGTTTAAAAAACATCATTTTATTTCATATTTAGTTTAAAGTATCCAGAATAAACATCGACTTTGATGAAAAGTAAAATATTTCTAGGTCGTTGAATAATTAGTTAAATATTTCATAAAGTTTTGAGATCTTATTAAATGTGTGATCGTTTAGATCAGCAGCTCGTTTTGAGAAACCCAGAGACTCGATGGTTTTCATTCATAACAAACTGACCCTGATCTGTTATTTAACCATCGCTGAGCCTGCAGGTCAAATCAGAACCCAGAGGTCATTCTGAGGGGACTTCTACACCACACCCACCAGTGACATCACTCAAAGTGGGCGGTGCTTCTAGAAACAGGAAGTCTCCTCAGAATGGAGCAGGACTCAGGAGAGAACCTGAATCCTGAAGGTTTCCAGTGAAGACCTGGACCTGGTTGGTTGATTTAGATTCTGCAGGATGTTGGACGTCAGCAGGTTGTTGATCAGAACCTCTAACCTCCTGTTTTACCTGTTTGATCATCTCTCCGGTTCTCTCGATCACGATGGTTTTAGCTTCTTTGACGGGCGAGGTGACCTGGTAGTCGTCGCTGAGCAGACCCAGGATGGGGTACTGGTTCCTGTACCTACAGACCCAGACCAGGAGGAGGATTATTCTGTTGTTCAAAGCAACCTGTTCACAGGGTGTGAGTTAAAGTTTTCTCATTTTTTAATCTATTTTCTGATAAATGAGTGTGAAACTGACTGTTCTGTAACAGCTGACCCAGGATCAGGGTTTGGACAGAAACCTGTCAGGGGTTTACCTCTTGGTGATGATGGTCTTGGTGACGTTCTTGGAGCTGTCATTCCTTTCCAGCATCAGTTTTCTGATCTCCTGTAAAACCGTGAGAGGTCAAAGTCAGCGGAAGGTTTTTAGAAGAGTAAAAGTTCAGAATCTCGTTGAGGTTTGGGACTCTTCTGGTGTCACAGGACGTGGTCCTGAAGCGGCGCAGCGATGCTCTGAAACCTGGTTCCTCTAGAAAGGTTTTCAGTTGGTTTTCTATCTGAAATCAACCTGAATCTCACAGGTCTGAAACTTTTTAGACGCTCATCCATGAAACCACCAACAAAAACAAAACAAAGACAAAACTTTGACTCTGAGACGTTTAATGACTTTGACTCTGAGACGTTTAATGACTTTGACTCTGTGAGACGTTTAATGACTTTGACTCTGTGAGACGTTTAATGACTTTGACTCTGTGAGGTGTTTAATGACTTTGACTCTGAGAGGCGTTTACTGACTTTGACTCTGTGAGACGTTTAATGACTTTGACTCTGTGAGACGTTTAATGACTTTGACTCTGTGAGACGTTTAATGACTTTGACTCTGTGAGACGTTTAATGACTTTGACTCTGAAAGACGTTTACTGACTTTGACTCTGAGAGGTGTTTAATGACTTTGACTCTGAGAGGCGTTTACTGACTTTGACTCTGAGAGGCGTTTACTGACTTTGACTCTGTGAGACGTTTACTGACTTTGACTCTGAGAGGCGTTTACTGACTTTGACTCTGAGAGGCGTTTACTGACTTTGACTCTGAGAGATGTTTAATGACTTTGACTCTGAGAGGCGTTTAATGACTTTGACTCTGAGAGGCGTTTAATGACTTTGACTCTGAGAGATGTTTAATGACTTTGACTCTGTGAGACGTTTAATGACTTTGACTCTGTGAGACGTTTAATGACTTTGACTCTGAGAGATGTTTAATGACTTTGACTCTGTGAGACGTTTACTGACTTTGACTCTGAGAGATGTTTAATGACTTTGACTCTGTGAGACGTTTACTGACTTTGACTCTGAGAGATGTTTAATGACTTTGACTCTGTGAGACGTTTACTGACTTTGACTCTGAGAGACGTTTACTGACTTTCTGGTGAAAGCTGATTTCCCTGTTGAAGTTTTTTTGTTTGCTTTATTGAGTTGGTGTGAGAGACGCTGCTGCAACTGTCTGGTAAGATGGCTGAAGCTCCTGAACATTAGTTACCTAACATCTCGTGTCAGACGGAGAGGAGGGAAAACCCGGGAATGCAGCGAGACCAGAAGGACGACAGTAAACGTCAAATTAAAGAAACTAATCGTCTCTCAGACGCTTGACTTGGCCACCTTCAGAAAGCCGACTTGATGGTTATAAATCATTATTTTGCTGAGAGGAAAAACAAACTGAGTAAACGGATCAGCTAAACACGTCAGAAGTTTTGTTGGTCTCCTTGCAGCTGAACTGGTTCTGGTTCTGGACTGACGTTCTGATGTGTTCCTGACCTCCTCCTGTTGCTTGATGGTGGTCTCCCTCTGCTTCAACATGGTCATCAGCTCTGTGATCTTCAGCTGGAGGCTGTCAGACGAGGTGGTCTTGGTGGTGCTGACCTCCGTCTGGATCCTCGTGATCTGGGACTGAAAGGAAGAGCATCCAGAAACCAAACGTCACCAAAAACCTCCTGGGGGTTCCAGAGCTAAGATCCTGTGCTGGACCTGAATGTGTGGTTCTCACCCTGAGCCTCTGGATCTCCTGGTCTTTCTCGTTCCTCATGGAGCTGAGCTGGTTGTTGTACTGACGGGAGAGCTCCTCGGTTTTGACCTGCAGCGAGGAGTTGCTGCTCTGACCGGCCAGCTGCAGGACGGACAGACGGAGTCAGGACATCGTCTCTAACGTCTAGTTACCATCAATCAGCTGCTTCCTGCTTCTGATGAACACTGTCACACAGGACTCTCAGGAGAAATCTCACCTTCTGCTTGAGCAGCTCGTTCTCCTTCTGCAGCGCTCGCAGGCTCCCCTCCAGCTCCTTCACCTTGAAGTCCTGGTTGGAGTTGCTGCTTTGGGTGCAGGTTAGCTGACTCTCCAGGGAACGCTTTGAGGTTTGGGTTTCCTTCAGAGACAGCTGCACAAACACAGATCCACAGGTTTACCTGCTACAGCGCTCGGTGGAGGCTACTAGCCAGCACCAGGCTGAACCAGAAACATCACATCAGAAGGATCATTTAGGGGTCAATGTTTTAGTCCTGATGTGTCTCCAAGTCACAGTCTGAAAAACTGGACGATTTATGGTTTCATAATTAGGCCTGGTACAGGGTAAAGATTAGCAGCACCATGTATTATATTAATACTTTTGGTTATATTTCATTGGATAATCTCATTAAAGCTCTTCCACAACATTTATCTGCTCAAACGAAAACAAGCAAAACAGCTTTTGTACATTTTTATTGTTCTAACTTTTATCATTTTAAAAACATTTGAAAACTGCCCCTATTGAAAAATACAGGTATTATCATACATGGTAAAAATGACATCAGGAAGAAAATCCTTCAAAGCTCATTTGGTCGTTTTCATTTGAGACAGATTAGAATCAATAAATAGAGTGGGTTACTATGGGGTTTATATGGGTTACTATGGGGTTTATATGGGTTACTATGGGGTTTATATGGGTTACTATGGGGTTTATATGAGTTTCTATGGGTTTCTAAAGGGTTTCTATGGGGTTTCTATGAGTTACTATGCGGTTTCTATGAGTTACTATGGGGTTTCTATGAGTTACTATGGGGTTTCTGTGGGGTTTCTATGGGTTACTATGGGGTTTCTATGGGTTTTCTTGGGTTAGTATGGGGTTTCTATGGGTTTCTATGGAGTTACTATGGGTTTCTATGGGTTACTATGTGGTTTCCAGGTTACTATGGGGTTTCTATGGGGTTTCTATGGGGGTTTCTATGGATTTATATGGGTTACTATGGGGTTTATATGGGTTTCTATGGGGTTTCTATGGGTTACTATGGGGTTACTATGGGTTGCTACGGGTTTCTATGGGGTTTCTATGGGTTACTATGGGGTTTCTATGGGGTTTCTATGGGGGTTTCTATGGATTTATATGGGTTACTATGGGGTTTCTATGGGTTACTATGGGGTTTATATGGGTTACTATGGGTTTCTATGGGTTGCTACGGGTTTCTATGGGGTTTCTATGGGTTACTATGGGGTTTCTATGGGTTACTAAGGGTTTCTATGGGTTTCTATGGGTTACTATATTTTACTACAAGGAAGTAGTCCTCTTACCAGAGCAACACTCAAGACTAATCAGTCTACAAACAGGTGACATAGCATTCTAAGTCATCAGTGGAACTTTTTAGATCATAATTTGTTTCAAATATCTGACAATTAGCTGCTAACTTCTTACTGATCTGCAGCAGTGTCTCTTCTGATATGACTAGCCATGAGTTTTGCTCCAGTCTGACTACTTCCTGTTTCTGATGATGTTATGGGTGTGTGTGGTTCTAGAGAAACTGTGATGACGTCGTACCTGCAGCTGCCTGTTGTTCTCCCGGATCGCCTCCAACAGGGAGTCGTACTGCCGGGCCTGGTCCGCTTTAAAGCTCAGGTCTCGTTCCAGCGACTCCTTTTCACTTTCCAGACGCTGTGAACACAAATCTACCATTAGCAGCAGGTTATGACGAGGACGACTCCTGGTCTGAGACCAGACACATGACTTAACCCTTTATAGCTCAGTGACTAAAAAGGATGGTGAGATGTGATGACGGAACAAAAGGACTAGAAAAGAGAACAATCCTTGGTAACCATGGCAACCAGGGCTGATACACACTGGTTCCTGGTTCTGTGGTGAAATGTGAGCCTGCCTCCAGAACAGGGACACACTTGTCCCCCAGACCTACTGATCCATAGAGGACTTTTCCTGCTTCACTCAGTTGATTACATTTATTTACCTGTGAAATCAGCTATTCTGTGCCTTTTCTGGATAAAAAACATGACTGACAGTGTGAGTTCTCGTTTTTATTTAAAAAGAGGTGATTGGATATTAAAAAACAGTGAAATAAATGAATTATGAAAAAAATTGATTAATATTAATAAATAAACTGAAAACTGTCCTTTTAAAAGACCTGTAACTACATAATAGTCAATAGTTTCTGATTTCAGTGAAAGGGTTGAGGAACATCAGGGTCAGTCTGAAGGGACTTCTATGTTATTTATCTAGGAAAAGACCACACCCACTGGTGACATCACTTTTTATGGACGTAGCGTCTCTAACCTCTACAGTGAGAACATTAGAGTTCTAACTGTAGAGGTTAGCTAACAGGTAATATAGTGTTCTTCTAACTGTAGAGGTTAGCTAACAGGTAATATAGAGTTCTAACTGTAGAGGTTAGCTAACAGGTAATATAGAGTTCTAACTGTAGAGGTTAACTAACAGGTAATATAGAGTTCTAACTGTAGAGGTTAACTAACAGGTAATATAGTGTTCTAACTGTAGAGGTTAGCTAACAGGTAATATAGAGTTCTAACTGTAGAGGTTAACTAACAGGTAATATAGAGTTCTAACTGTAGAGGTTAGCTAACAGGTAATATAGAGTTCTAACTGTAGAGGTTAACTAACAGGTAATATAGAGTTCTAACTGTAGAGGTTAACTAACAGGTAATATAGAGTTCTAACTGTAGAGGTTAACTAACAGGTAATATAGAGTTCTAACTGTAGAGGTTAGCTAACAGGTAATATAGAGTTCTAACTGTAGAGGTTAGCTAACAGGTAATATAGAATTAAACGATTAAATGTTTCCCGTCGCCACGTAAAACTAGACGCCTGAGTTCTTGGCTTCAAAGGAAATCTTTAGATCTGTCGTTTTGAAAACTGTTTAGATTTGCTGACAGAAACCATCTCAACCATACACACACACTGTGTGTTTTATTCTATGGTAGCAGCTCTTACCCGCATGTCCTCAGACATCTGCATCAGCTCTTCTCTCAGACTGCTAAAGGTAGAAAGCAGCAGACGCATGCTTTTATCTGCAGTGAGGCGAGTCTGGAGCACACACACAGATACAGGTGAGACACAACTTAATCCATCAACAGGTGTCAGAGAATTAAAAAGAGAAAAACAGTTCAGGTCTTAAATCTTCCTAACTATAACAGAGTTTAAAATCATAAATGATATTTCTGTCTGAATGTTTTAATCATTTTTGTCTTAATCAGCCTTTTAACAGCATTAAGGGTTTGAAGTTCCAGGTCCAGAAGGGAACCCCAGACCTGATCCTTCCCAGACACACTCCAGCTCCTACTGGAAGACTCAAAGCATTCTCAGACCAGAGGAGATTCTAATCCCTCCAGCTGGTCCTGGTCCTGGTTCTGGTCCTGATTTTAGTCCTGGTTCTAGTCCTGGTTCTGGTCCTGGTTGTAGTCATGGTCCTGGTTGTAGTCCTGGTTTTGGATCTGGCTTTGGTTTTAGTCCTGATTCTGGTCCTGGCACTAGATCCCAAAAAAGGGATACTAATGAAGTACTTCTATGTAAAAGTATAAAGTATTTACTTGTATTTTCTACTTGTTTGTTTGTATGTAAAGTATGACCACTGATAACTTTACCCACTCTACTGAACTCTCTTTGTGCTCTTCCCTCTATGCTGGTATTTTCCCACAGTGTGACCCAAATACATGTAAAAACTGTAAAAGTAATATTTTATCTAATGACTTTACATAATTTAACTTGTTTTGCTCTAAATGATGAAGCGATGCTTTCTGCTCCTTCATGGCGTCTCTAAGAAGACCTGAGGTGATGTCGGAGGTCTGACTGTGACTCAGACCTCAGCTCGAGTCCAGTGAGATCATATCCTGACTAAAGTCTCACCTGCAGCAGGTAGCGCATTTGTTGTTTGGTCAGTTCAGTAGCTCCTTTGGGAATCAGCGCCTCCACTTCTTGTTTATCCACCTGAGGACAAAAACAAGACATGAAAGACCTGAAAACACAAGTCTGACTCACCTGGTCTCTGATGAGAGCATCAGGTTAAACCATGTGCGCAAAACAAGGAGTTCAAGGTGAATGTTCACTCTTCTGAGGATCAACCATGAAAGATATGCACCGATATGGATACTGATACCGGTATCGATACCGATACCTATACTCGTACTTGTTAAAGTTAACTGAAAATAGAACCCGTCTTCCAATTCACTGCATTTTTTTGTGCGGTAGAAGTATCTGTATCATATCGGTTTGATAAACAGTGATTTAGGTGCATCCCTAATATTTTGGAACTTGTTCCAATTAACATATTATTATAAAAACTTCAATACAGAGGATGACTCGTGGCTCACCTTTTGGTCAGTGAGATCCAGCTGGAATTTTCTGTAAAACACAAAAAAACACAATGAGTCAGCATAACCCAATATAACTCTAACTAAAGAGATGAGTCAGCATAACACAAGATAACTCTAACTAAAGAGATGAGTCAGCATAACACAAGATAACTCTAACTAAAGAGATGAGTCAGCATAACACAAGATAACTCTAACTAAAGAGATGAGTCAGCATAACACAAGATAACTCTAACTAAAGGGATGAGTCAGCATAACCCAAGATAACTCTAACTAAAGAGATGAGTCAGCATAACACAAGATAACTAAAGAGATGAGTCAGCATAACACAAGATAACTCTAACTAAAGAGATGAGTCAGCATAACACAAGATAACTAACTAAAGAGATGAGTCAGCATAACACAAGATAACTCTAACTAAAGAGATGAGTCAGCATAACACAAGATAACTCTAACTAAAGAGATGAGTCAGCAAAACACAAGATAACTCTAACTAAAGAGATGAGTCAGCATAACCAGTCCACTAGACCAGTATAGACACCAGTCCACTAGACCAGTATAGACACAAGTCCACTAGACCAGTAAAGACACCAGTCCACTAGACCAGTATAGACACCAGTCCACTAGACCAGTATAGACACCAGTCCACTAGACCAGTATAGACACCAGTCCACTAGACCAGTATAGACACTTGTCCACTAGACCAGTATAGACACTTGTCCACTAGACCAGTATAGACACAAGTCCGCTAGACCAGTAAAGACACAAGTCCACTAGACCAGTATAGACACCAGTCCACTAGACCAGTATAGACACCAGTCCACTAGACCAGTATAGACCATAGGAGTATAGTAACTTTAATGCAGAGAGAGAATCAGCTGACTGTTACGGTTTAACCTTTGACAATCCTAAGATTTTTGTCTGTTTTTGTTGAAAATGTCTGACTGTTTGTAGACAGCTGAGTTCCTCATAGTTGAGATGTTTGAAGTTCTTCATGCTAAAGAGTCTGAAGACTTCTACAAAAGTACACGTTAATAAAACAAAACTTGTAAAACCAGCTGTTTTGATCCAGAAATCTTTAGCAGCTGGTTCTGGATCAGATCCATTAATAATGTCTGGATGTTGATCTGGTGTCAGAGATATGTTTCAATGAAGGAGTGAAGTTAGTTACCACTAATAAGTATAATTAAATAGAACTACAGTGTTATGTAGTAACTACATTTCCCATGATGCAGTTCATCAGCTCAGATTTAGGTGTTTTATTTAGGTAACCCCTGACCTCATTTACTGATGAGCCATCAAACTGAAACCTAGACACATGCTGCATTCAGGTGCTGTAGGAAATGTAAAACATGGCTTTGGAGATCACAGACTTTTACTCGACGCTGTGGTTTCAGTTCTACCAGCTAGCATCAGCGACTAAGCTCAAATATGATCAACACTGAATGGTGGCTGAAAAAGCATGGCTTCTATCAGATCTATGGAACCTCTAGAGCTGATTCTCTTCAGGAGACAACCTGATTCAAGATGGCCGCCACAGCTAATCAACGTTAGCAAACACAAACATGTGTCATAACTCAATGGGTTTCACAGATGTTAGGTAGAAATGTTAGCAGCTGAGAGTCGTTCACTACACTCATCGTGTTTCTTTTTTCAGATTTGACCAAAACATCAAACCCTCCATTTCTCAACGTTAGAAGATCGTATAAAAGTCTGGACTGAAAAGGAGACGATTACTTCATCAGGTCTGAGGTTGGTTCTTTTATAGGATCTAATCACAGCGTGACTCATCAGGAGTTGGAGCCCAGAACTATTTACAGTATTCTATCATCTCCGTGTTTTACTACATACTGTCTTGTGAACATGTGACCTGTCAGAGTTGAGTGATTCAGGAGCTCCTCAAACAGGTGAAAAGTTGAAGATGATTTACGATCCTGAAGCTTGACTCTTTCACACGTGAAGCCACAAGAACAGAACGTCTCAGCTTCAGGAACTGTTCCTCTAATCTCAATGGCTGCTGTAGACCACCTGACCAACACCCTGCCTTATTCATCCAGGTGTATTTACCTGCCTGAAGGGAGGCTGTGAAGATAATCACAGCCCTTCAGAGTAAAACTCTGCTGCAGGGTTTTAAAGTTTCATAAATCAGGAGTTTGAAGAATCGTCAGCAACAAAATAGTACTCCACCTCAAAATACTACTCACCTTACTACTCCAAACAATCCACGTAATTCTATCTGAGCCCGAACACAGCAGGAGCAGACAAACACTCCAAAGAACAAGAACTACATGAAGGACTTTAAAGACTTCAGTGTTTACTGCAGGGGTGGGGACCTTGTCTTCATAAGGGGTCCGTTTTTCTTTTCTAAAGTCCTCAAAGACCACATCCAGAATGTAACCCAGTGGATTACGGTGGGTGGGGAGTCTTCCCTCTGAGATTAATCACTTTTTTGATATTGCATGGTGGGTAGGCTTGGGTGGTATTATGGTAATACCGTATTCAGCCGCTGTTTAAAAATGGCAACAGGATCAATGAAAAGAACGCGCGGTCAGGGCTGGACTGCCGGTGGGCCGATGGTAATGTTGGGCCAGTCGTGCAGCCAGCTCCAGATCTGAGCGGCTCCTTTTAATCAGCACTTCCTGTTGCGGCGGGAGCTCATGTGTGCTGAATTCTGTACTCAGTCCAACCCTGGTCAGGGTAATACCGTAGACCGCGGTAAGATGTGGAGGAAGTTTGACGGTATCAGGATACTGCTCAAGTCTAATGTTAAAGTTGTAGCTAAAGGTCACAGCAGCTCTAAATGGTTCTCAGTGGCTCCACCTACTGGTAGCATCCTGACACATCGGGGCTCCTGATGAGATGATGGGTGGTCTCCTGGAGGATCTCCTTCCAGATTCTGACCAGGACATCACTGAGCCCCTGGACAGTCTGAGGTCCACCTGGTGGACAAAACATGAAGTCCCAGAGACGTTCTACTGGATTCAGGTCAGACCAGCATGGAGGACAGTCCATTCCTTCATCCTCCAGGAACTGCCTGCAGACTCTTGGTATCAGGCAGGGGGAACCAGGACCCTGTGCACCAGTGAAGGTCTAACAATGGGTCTAAGGGTTTCATCCTGATACCTGATGACAGTCAGGGTTCCATCATTTATCCTGTCCAGGTCTGTGTTCCTCCATGTTCCTCTATTGTTATTCTCTATTGTCTATTATCCATGTTCTATTTTACAGAAGTCTGGATCCAAACATGAAACTGAAGGAACGACAAGAGAAAGGAAGCAACAGAAACCAGAGGTCTGATCTGTTTGAACAAGAACTTAATCCAGGTGAGTTGCCGAAACCATCATCTGTCTCCATGGTAACCGCTACGGCTGCTAAACGTGTCAAGACAATAAAAGCCTGGTGAGAGGATCTCATTCAGGTCTAACGTAACAGGTCTGCTCTCATTCACAACTAAAAAACACCCAAACTAGAGAATCAGTTCAACATCACACTCCTTCTCCTTCTGGTCAACAGCTCTGAGGACTTACTGCCCGCGGATTTTGGTCACATGGTCAGAGATGTAGGAGTGGATGTCACAGTTCTTCCTGTAGACGTCAGCCAGCAGCTCGCCAAAGTAACGCGTGTCGAGCTTCGGCGGCTGCGGCACCTCCTTCAGCTCCATCCTGGAGAACGTCTGTGAGACCGGAGAGTGTTTCTGCTGGATGACGTTCACGATCTCCACCTCCTCCACCTCCACCGCTCCTCCGTCCACATCGTCCTCCTGGTCCTGGACAAGACAACAGAGACGTCAGACGGGTTAGATCTGTCTGAAGGGTCTAGACGCAGTACTGTGGTATATACACGCTACTGTGGTATATACACGGTACTGTGGTATATACGTAGTACTGTGGTATATACACGGTACTGTGGTATATACGTAGTACTGTGGTATATACACGGTACTGTGGAATAGCCACCCTGCTACTACCGTCAGAGACCCATACCACACCTACCAGCCCCAGCTCAGATACACCCCCCCCCCCTCCAGAGTCTCCCAGGTGAACCTGACCCGTATTGGGACCTGTTCAATTCCTTTTCCAATATCTTGAATCACTGCTACATTCTGCTTTCCTAAACCAGAACCTCCTGTTCCAGACCATCGAGTCTCTCTTCAGACCACTAAGTATCAATAAAGTTTTTGCATTAACTGCTGGTGTCGGTGCCTCTGACTGCTGAGGTTCTGAACACAGGACACAAAGATTTGAGTTTAAAGTTCTGTTTTTAGACTCGAGTTCCCAGGTTTGTCCTCCTGAAAACAATCTGAATCACATCAAGAGGAATAAAAATATGTTTCTATGCATAACTGATATTTCTCTCCAGTGACTCCGTTTGTCTTTGAAATCCTTTGGAACCATAACGAGGTCAGAGGTTGAACCAGCAGCCTGGCGTTTGTTCAGATCCCTCATGAGTTCCTACAGCAGGTGTCTCCAGATCCAGCCCTCAGGGCCAAAGTACTCCATGTTCTAGATGCTTCTCTGCTTCAGCACGCCTGGTTTGAATCTGGGAGATTAACAGGCTTCTGAAGACACGATTCAACCACTAAACTACAACATGGAGGGCAGGGACCTTCGAGGGCTGGAGTTTGAGACGCCTGGAGTGAAGTTTATGCTGCAACATGAAGACGAAATGCTCAGGTTGAGCTGTTCTTCAGTTTTTAGATGTAACCAGAACTGAAACCATGAATTTATGACAGGATGAACTAGAGAACCACCGAGGACAAACTGATGACTCAATGTTTGTAGGAAATAAATTCTGATGAATTTCTTTGTTTCTGAGAGCCTCCATGTGTCAGACAGGAAGAATGTTTCACCGTTTAGACAAACAGAACCAAAGTCCTTCCCAGTGAATTCACAACATTCCTGAACGAGCCTCAGCTGTCAATCAAAAACAAAACAAACACGATTCAGGAGAACCAGTCCAGGTGTTTTCTTTACGCTCCACAGATTTCCTCATTAACGGCTCTATGTTGAGAATCCGACGGTGGTAAAAGTTTATGAAACAACAATCAGACGAATCGCTGAGGAGTCCGAGATTAAAGAGGTTTAGATCCACGGGAGCAGGTGGAGGCTAGCTGTTAGCATCACTCCTGTCAACACAGATGTTAATGGTTTGGAACCATTCCACGTCTGAAGATCTGAGCTGCTTTAACCCTAAAGAGGAAGTCACTCAAAGAGTTGGAATTTAACCATTCAACCAGTGAGGGTCGTTCAAAATGACGCTTCGATGTTTTTTAGTATTATCGTTTTAATTACTTTAATTTGAGTTACTCGTTTAAACCGTTTTTATTTTTCATCTTTTTATTTTATTTAACGTATATTTTTCTTTAAATTCTGCTATTTAACTTTTTAATGTTTTTCTTAATTTTTAAAATGTATTTGAATGACATTTTAGACATTAGTACTTTTTATGTATAAATATATACATATATGTACTATATAAATGCATATACATATATATGTATAAACATATACATACATACGTAAATAAATATATACATACACATATATGTATGTATATATTTAATTACATTTGCATATACATATACATACACATGTAAATAAATATATATATATACACATATATGCATGTATATATTTATTTACATATGCATATACATATAAATACATATGTAAATATTTATATACATATGTAAATAGATATATATGTGTATGTATATATTTACATATGCATATACATATATATACATATGTAAATAAATATATACATACACATATATGTATGTATATATTTATTTACATATGCATATACATATAAATACATACTGTATGTAAATAAGTATATACATACATATGTAAATAAATATATACATATACATATATGTATGTATATACTTACATATGTATATGCATATGTAAATAAGTATATACATACATACATACGTAAAAAATATACACATACATATGTAAATAAATGTATTTACATATATATACATATGTAAATATACATATATATACATATGTAAATATACATATATACATATGTAAATATACATATATATACATATGTATATAAATATATACATATATACATACATATGTATATAAATATATACATATATACATACATATGTATATAAATATATACATATATACATGCATATGTATATAAATATATACATACATATATATGTATATAAATATATACATACATATATATGTATATAAATATATACATATGTAAATAAGTATATACATATATGCATACATATGTAAATAAATATATACATACATATGTATATAAATATATACATACATATATATATGTATATGTGTGTGTAAATAAATATATACATACATATGTAAATAAATATATACATACATATGTAAATAAATATATACATACATATGTATATAAATATATACATACATATATATGTATGTATATGTGTGTAAATAAATATATACATACATATGTAAATAAATATATACATACATATGTAAATAAATATATACATACATATGTAAATAAATATATACATACATATGTATATACATATATCATTTTTGTTTACCTTAAAAAAGAATCAGTTTTCTTAGGTTTTTAAAACATTTTGGTGAAACGATCCGGTTCAGGCTGAAGAATTCTAACTTGATGTGATGAAGTGATGAGTCATGATGGCCGCTCCTTTCACGGTTATGATGGTTTAATTAGACTTTGGGATCTTAAAGGTTATTTTAATGATTTTTTCAGTTTAGGTGACTCAGCAGGTTTCCGGCGGTGCGTCGTAGCGTTAGCGTTCCACAATAACATTGTTTTGTTGTTTCCTCAAACTAAAGTCAAACAAAAACAAGAGGAGAGTTGATGCTGATTGGTGAGTTTAAATAAGCCCCGCCCACTGGCTTCAACCCATCCAGGAAACTTGTTGTACAGGAAACACACTGAAATAATCTGTTACCTGCTTCAAAGAGACAAGAAATTAATTTATTAGTCTGTGATTAAATTATTTTCACAACAATTTGCCTCCCAGCTAAAACTAAAACACAATCCTATCTGATCATTATCGGACGGTTTTGTTGTTTCCTCAGGTTGTCTCAGACTTTAACCTGAGCCCTATCAGATCTTAGTGTGAGGTTTGAATTCAGCTCAAAGTAACTGATTAACCACAAATAAAAACAGGTATTTGGCACACAGACTCTCACACCTGCACAGGTACGTTATCAGTGGATCTGTCTCAAAACACAACCTGTTCTCAGAGTTTCAGGTCTGACTTTGGCACCAAAAGTCGAAAAACACAACGTTCTGGTATTTGGAGGCTGTGAAGAGGCTCAACACCTGCACAGGTGGAGGGTCACAGCAGCAGGTCCTAAATCTGACACGTTTTTAACTCATCAACACAAACAGAAGCAGGAGACAATTTCAAGCCTTTAGTTTAGAGGACTGAATAATGAAGAGTTACCAGAAACGATTTAAATAACTTAGTTGTGATTTTTCCTTCATAACTTTTATATTTAGTTATTTAGTTTTACTCTTTTAAAATGAAGTAATTTTTAATTTTTGATTTGTCATTTTGTTTAATAAATGTATTTCATTTAGTTGACTTTTTATAACTTTTAAAATTTTATTGTTTGGTTATTTAGTTTTTAAATGTTTAAACTTAATAACTTGTAAATTTTTGTTGTTTCAATTTTAAACTTTTTATGTCGTTAGGTCAACTGTTTTGAAAGTTTGTAATTTTAAATTTTTGAATTTCTCTTGATTTGCTTTTAGAAATTTTTTATTGTATTTTATTTCTATAGTTTATTTGGTAAATTTTTGTACTTTTAAAATTCTGTAGATTTTTATTCCATTTTTAAACTTGTCTTATTTAGTTTCCTTTTTTAAACAATTGTACTTTTTGATTTGTGTGGGGGAGAAAATTCCATCTTTTCTGACTTTCTTTACTTTTTAAACTATTTTTGTAAAAGTTTCAGGTTTAGGCTGCCAATCAAACTTAAAGAAAGTGATAAATCTGGTCACTGGTCCTACGAAAAGACAGGGGGCGGGTGCTGGTGAAAATGCCAATCATTCCCTCAGAGAAAGAGAGAGTAAAGATAGAAGAGAAATGCAGAGCAGTCGAGACAGAAAACAACCGGCGGGCAAAAAAATTCTCAACAAACCTGAAGGACCGGAAAGCTCCGGTACTCAAAGTCAAACGCTGGGAGAGTTTTCATTTGAACTTCAGAGACCAGAAACAACCAGCTGAGACCAAAAGTTTCATCTGACCTTATCTCAGTCTGCTAATAATGTTCTGTTTATATCGAGATCTTAAAACCAGGTCATAAATTATATCAGAAACGTTGCTCCAGAGGGAATTTCCAAAATCTCATTCTCCTGTCAGTTCAAAGAACTCATGGTATTTTAACCCACCTCCATTCACTAGTGATGTGTAGTGATACATATGATGTGCACTGATGTGTAGTGATGTGCAGTGATCTGTAGTGATGTATAGTGATCTATAGTGATGTGTAGTGATGTGTAGTGATCTGTAGTGATGTGCAGTGATCTGTAGTTATGTGTAGTGATGTATAGTGATGTGTAGTGATACATATGATGTGCACTGATGTGTAGTGATGTGTAGTGATCTGTAGTGATGTGCAGTGATCTGTAGTGATGTATAGTGATCTATAGTGATGTGTAGTGATCTGTAGTGATGTATAGTGATGTATAGTGATGTGTAGTGATCTGTAGTGATGTGCAGTGATCTGTAGTGATGTGTAGTGATGTATAGTGATGTGTAGTGATCTGTAGTGATGTGTAGTGATCTGTAGTGATGTGCAGTGATCTGTAGTGATCTGTAGTGATGTATAGTGATCTGTAGTGATGTGTAGTGATGTATAGTGATCTGTAGTGATGTATAGTGATGTGCAGTGATCTGTAGTGATGTGCAGTGATCTGTAGTGATGTATAGTGATCTGTAGTGATGTGTAGTGATGTGTAGTGATGTGTAGTGATGTGTAGTGATGTGTAGTGATGTGTAGTGATGTGTAGTGATGTATAGTGATGTGTAGTGATGTGTAGTGATGTGTAGTGATGTGTAGTGATCTGTAGTGATGTGTAGTGATGTGCAGTGATCTGTAGTGATGTATAGTGATGTGTAGTGATGTGTAGTGATCTGTAGTGATGTATAGTGATGTATAGTGATGTATAGTGATCTGTAGTGATGTGTAGTGATGTGTAGTGATGTGTAGTGATGTGCAGTGATGTGTAGTGATGTGTAGTGATGTATAGTGATGTGTAGTGATCTGTAGTGATGTGTAGTGATGTGTAGTGATCTGTAGTGATGTATAGTGATGTGTAGTGATGTGTAGTGATGTGTAGTGATGTATAGTGATGTGCAGTGATCTGTAGTGATGTATAGTGATGTGTAGTGATCTGTAGTGATGTGTAGTGATCTGTAGTGATGTGTAGTGATGTATAGTGATGTGTAGTGATGTGTAGTGATGTATAGTGATGTGCAGTGATCTGTAGTGATGTGTAGTGATGTATAGTGATCTGTAGTGATGTATAGTGATGTGCAGTGATCTGTAGTGATGTGCAGTGATCTGTAGTGATGTGTAGTGATGTATAGTGATGTGTAGTGATCTGTAGTGATGTGTAGTAATGTATAGTGATCTGTAGTGATCTGTAGTGATGTGCAGTGATCTGTAGTGATGTGTAGTGATGTATAGTGATGTGCAGTGATGTGTAGTGATGTATAGTGATGTGCAGTGATCTGTAGTGATGTGTAGTGATGTATAGTGATGTGTAGTGATCTGTAGTGATGTGTAGTGATCTGTAGTGATGTGCAGTGATCTGTAGTGATGTGCAGTGATCTGTAGTGATGTATAGTGATCTGTAGTGATGTATAGTGATGTGTAGTGATCTGTAGTGATGTGTAGTGATGTATAGTGATGTGTAGTGATGTATAGTGATGTGCAGTGATCTGTAGTGATGTGCAGTGATCTGTAGTGATGTGCAGTGATCTGTAGTGATGTTTAGTGATGTATAGTGATGTGTAGTAATGTATAGTGATGTGCAGTGATCTGTAGTGATGTATAGTGATGTATAGTGATGTGTAGTGATCTGTAGTGATGTGTAGTGATGTGTAGTGATGTGCAGTGATGTGTAGTGATGTATAGTGATGTGCAGTGATCTGTAGTGATGTGTAGTGATGTATAGTGATGTGTAGTGATGTGTAGTGATGTGCAGTGATCTGTAGTGATGTATAGTGATCTGTAGTGATGTATAGTGATGTGCAGTGATCTGTAGTGATGTGCAGTGATCTGTAGTGATGTGTAGTGATGTATAGTGATGTGCAGTGATGTGTAGTGATGTATAGTGATGTGTAGTGATGTATAGTGATGTGTAGTGATGTGTAGTGATGTGCAGTGATCTGTAGTGATGTGTAGTGATGTATAGTGATGTGTAGTGATCTGTAGTGATGTGTAGTGATCTGTAGTGATGTATAGTGATGTGCAGTGATCTGTAGTGATGTGTAGTGATGTATAGTGATGTGTAGTGATGTGTAGTGATGTGCAGTGATCTGTAGTGATGTGCAGTGATCTGTAGTGATGTATAGTGATCTGTAGTGATGTATAGTGATGTGCAGTGATCTGTAGTGATGTGTAGTGATGTATAGTGATGTGTAGTGATGTATAGTGATGTGCAGTGATGTGTAGTGATGTATAGTGATGTGCAGTGATCTGTAGTGATGTATAGTGATCTGTAGTGATGTATAGTGATGTGCAGTGATCTGTAGTGATGTGCAGTGATCTGTAGTGATGTGCAGTGATCTGTAGTGATGTGTAGTGATGTATAGTGATGTGTAGTGATGTATAGTGATGTGCAGTGATGTGTAGTGATGTATAGTGATGTGCAGTGATCTGTAGTGATGTGTAGTGATGTGTAGTGATGTGTAGTGATGTGTAGTGATGTGTAGTGATGTGTAGTGATGTGTAGTGATGTATAGTGATCTGTAGTGATGTATAGTGATGTGCAGTGATCTGTAGTGATGTGCAGTGATCTGTAGTGATGTGCAGTGATCTGTAGTGATGTTTAGTGATGTGTAGTGATGTGTAGTGATGTGTAGTGATGTGTAGTGATGTGTAGTGATGTGTAGTGATGTGTAGTGATGTGTAGTGATGTGTAGTGATGTGTAGTGATGTGTAGTGATGTATAGTGATGTGTAGTGATCTGTAGTGATGTGTAGTGATCTGTAGTGATGTGCAGTGATCTGTAGTGATGTGTAGTGATGTGTAGTGATGTATAGTGATGTGCAGTGATCTGTAGTGATGTGTAGTGATGTATAGTGATGTGTAGTGATGTATAGTGATGTGCAGTGATCTGTAGTGATGTGCAGTGATCTGTAGTGATGTGCAGTGATCTGTAGTGATGTGTAGTGATGTGTAGTGATGTGTAGTGATGTGTAGTGATGTGTAGTGATCTGTAGTGATGTGTAGTGATGTGTAGTGATGTGTAGTGATCTGTAGTGATGTATAGTGATCTGTAGTGATGTATAGTGATGTGCAGTGATCTGTAGTGATGTGCAGTGATCTGTAGTGATGTATAGTGATCTGTAGTGATGTGTAGTGATGTATAGTGATGTGCAGTGATCTGTAGTGATGTATAGTGATGTGTAGTGATCTGTAGTGATGTGTAGTGATGTGCAGTGATCTGTAGTGATGTGTAGTGATCTGTAGTGATGTATAGTGATGTATAGTGATCTGTAGTGATGTGTAGTGATGTGTAGTGATGTGTAGTGATGTGTAGTGATGTGTAGTGATGTGTAGTGATGTATAGTGATGTGTAGTGATGTGTAGTGATGTGTAGTGATGTGTAGTGATGTGCAGTGATCTGTAGTGATGTATAGTGATGTGTAGTGATGTGTAGTGATGTGTAGTGATGTGTAGTGATGTGTAGTGATGTGTAGTGATGTATAGTGATCTGTAGTGGTGTTTAGTGATGTATAGTGATATGTAGTGATCTTTACTGATGTGTAACGAACTTAATTAACCAGGTAGACAAAGTGACACACTGCATGCTGGGAGTGTGGCTAAAAATAATTAGAAGAAACAAAGTAGAAAAGGAGCTCCAGTGACCTGCCTATAATAGAAAACTAAACCAGACATCCAGGATCTGACACATAAGCAACGGGTTATTAAAGGTAACAGCTTGGTCTGTGTTAACAATGCTTTAACAGTTTCCAGGAAATGAAACAGGAATATGATAAACCAGGATCATTTTAGATATTTACAATCAAGGGACTGCTACTTAATGAATAAAACATAATATTGACTTAAATAGCAAAGGGTTCATTAAAATGATTGTTGGAGTATTCCATTTGGAAAATACAGAGCTGTATTTTGTCTATATAAATACTTAATGGGGATGAGAGATGTCAACAGTCTAGACCTGAAACAGAAATGAGAAATATATAACAGGTGACCAAGCTGCTGGAGAGAATGTGGAGAACTTAATTTAAACCATGCTCACATTTTCTGGTTCTGTCCCAAACTTAGACCCTTTTAGGATGAGGTTTATTTATGTCACCTTCCTATTGTCATATGTCTCCCTCTAGTGTCCTGTCTTGTGCTTTGTCTAACCCTCTGCCTTTTGTCTCCCACGGGTGAATCCAATTGTCATCCTGCCACCTGTGTCTCGTCTTGTATATCAGTGTGCCTGTCTCGTCTGTGTTTGTCGGGTCTTTGTCTTCATGTCCCCAGCCCTGGTTTGTGTTCCTTGTCCCCCTACCTTTAATAAATATCTACCTTTTTTGGGTACATCTGCGCCTGGATCCTCCTTAAACCCTCCAAACCTGACATTATTCAGTCCTCACTAAGGTTCTGTGATTTCCAAGACGTGTAGTGCTGTATTTAGGCTGCTCTAATGGGATATGATATAGAAAAGTGATAGATATCTTCTACTGGCAGCTTGTAAAAACAGTGGTGTAGATCAGAGACTCCTACAGTCTCTGAATGGTTCCAATTTGTGAATATTTTATTTGAGATGGAGGTCATGAACTACAGAATGAGGACTAAAGAACAGTGCAGACAAAGGGGGCCAGTGGACTGCCTTCACGTCAACGCTGTGTTGATCATAAAAGACCGATGTGTCCCTGACGTTTATGGTTGTACTGATCAAAACTCAAAGCATTTTTAAAAAATTAAGTTCAGCAGTTTTTCTCTCAAGTACATTCAGGTAAATACTATTACTTAATATATAGGATTTCTATTTCCAAAACATGAAGGAAAAAAAACATCTTCCTTCGGTTTTATTGGAAACGTCACTAAAAACAAAAAGAAACTGAGAAACTGTGTGTGTGTGTGTGTGTGTGTGTGTGTGTGTGTGTGTGTGTGTGTGTGTGTGTGTGTGTGTGTGTGTGTGTGTGTGTGTGTGTGTAAGCATGTAACACTAGAGGCTGCGACTGAAGTGAGGAGTCATTTTACAACAAGCCCTTTGTGTCGGTCTCTGAGCGTGTCTGTGGGGAAGGTGCTACCCCCCCCCCTCCCCCCCCCCCCCCCCCCCCCCCCCCCCCCCCC
>SSNR01000038.1:2568017-2589388 GCA_006937965.1 Callopanchax toddi | reverse complement strand
ACACACACACACACACACACACACACACACACACACACACACACACACACACACACACACACACACACCAGGTGAGAACATGTAAATGAGTCCCGCCAGGTGAAGTCAGGCCGTCCCCTTCAGGTTGACGGGGAGGAAGAGGAAGGTTGATCTGAAAGGCTCCAGTGTTTTCTGGATGGTTTTGGCTCTGAACGCGCGCACCTGGCGCCCACGTTAACGTTTGATCATTTACAATTCAAATGTCAGAGAAGTAAACAAATGAGAGGTTATGAGGAGCAGCTCAGAGGTTGAGCTTCAGAGCAGTTGTTTAAATATAGCTCTGGAAACAGAACCTCTTCCGTGTTCTGACCATGACAGTCTGGGTTTAAACTAATCAGTGCTCAGTACGAGACACGGCCTGGACCGGGTCCTGAGAGACGACAGTAGTTTAAGTTATAAAGTATAAGCATGTATTAAAAAGTCAACTAAATCTGTCATGTTTAAGGTTTATTTGGTTTTTGTTTTGTGTTTTATTCATCGTGCCTGTTTTCTGTCTGGTTCAGGTTTAGGTCCATGGTCCATGTCCCTCTGTCCCTGTCCTGTCCTGAGCCTTTAGTTAGCTCTATGTCTTGTTTACTCAGGTTTAGTCTTTTTTTCGTGCCCCCTGTTGTTCCCTGCTCATGTTGTTATTTATCTCGTCGTGCTGTGGTTCAGGTTTAGTTTTTCCTCATGGTTTTTGTCTTTTAGTTTATTTTTCGTCCAGGTCGTTTGTCCCTGTTCTGCTCTCCACTTCTCCCTCCCACTAATTAGTGATTGTCCACACCTGCTCCTCGTTATCTTGATTTGCCTCCATGTATTTAAGCCCTCGTGTGTTTTGTCTAGTTGTTGGATCGTCTGCTCTGCTCTGTTCTGTTTGTCATGCCCTTCTGTTCTGTATACCAGGCCTAGACCATAGTTGAATTAATGGCCCCGTCTCAATACTCGCACTTCCACCCTACGTTCTACAGTGAAGTGCACTTGGAATTATGGGTAATTCCCTTCGCTGAAGTGTGCACCCATGTGGACTTCGGCAAAGTGCGTAGCAAGGATGGAAAAGGGGGCGGGGCCAAGGTCCGGATTCTACGGCCAGGAGAATCGAGACACCCTAAGCACTCGCGCACCTCTGCGGGAACGCGCAACTGAAGGGCGCGAGGGTGCAAGTGTAAGTATTAGGACCGGGCCAATAAAATCCTTTGAGTTCATCGTCTTCTGCTCCTCCATCCTCACCTTTGGCTCCTCCTCCTCTACGTACATCTTTACAAAACCAATAAAACTACAACACGCTGGTAATGACACCCATCTTTCAGGTGAGACTGAAGCAGCTGACACTGATTTTCACTAAGTGACAGGATTACTTTCTGGTTTTGTGACTTTCCAGGACCTTTTACACCTTCCTTTCTTCATGTGTTCAGTCCTTCGTCCCCGAGTCGTTCTATCTTATTACCTAACCTAGCGAGGAGGTGGATGGTTTGATTTAGATGTTGGTACAGCATGAGAGGATTTCATGTCAGCAGAACGGACTGCTGACGTGTTTGACTCTGAATTCACCTGCTGCATCTTGTTCTTCTGTGTCTTTGGAGCTGCCTCAGCCTGCAGCTCCAAACCTTCTGGTGGTTCTTCAGAACCAAGGAAGATTCTGATCCACACTCATCATGTCCTCAGCAGCGTCATCGTGTCCAACATGATGGCTTTCTGTCAGGAGTTCAAAGTAACGGTTCACACCTCATCTGGTCCCACCTGTGGAACCTTCAACCACCTGTGGCTCAGCCTGATTGGCTCTCAGGGCGAGACTCCACCCATCAGTGTGAACAAGGACTGCCATCTCCTGCCAGGATCGGTGAGTTTCATCAGGAAATATTTTCATCCTCAACAAACGAAATGAAAGTTCTGCCCTGGACGGAAAGTCCTGCTTCAGGATCACAAGATGTTCCAAAGCTAGTGGGATTAGAAAACGGCAACAAAGGCTTCTGAAAGAAAAAGTTCTAAACAATCTTATCAATTTATATAAAAAGTCACATCTAACAGCAGATCTAATTTAGACAGAAGAAGAAGAAAACATGGTCCCAGGTCTCAGGAAGTGAACCTTCACTGGCTTCCTGTTTCATCATTAGACAGGAAGAACGTGGCATTATTTCTGTGATCTCTAACTGTTTAGAGGGATATGTGGGACTTAAGGAAGTGAGATTTTATCAGTTATTTGACTAAAGTTTGTTCATTTGATTTCAACCAAACAACTGAAATACTCTGCTGTGGTGCATCCTGCTGCAGCAGCATGAACACCATCAACTAACTGTAGAGGTTAGCTAACGGGTAATATAGTGTTCTAACTGTAGAGGTTAGCTAACAGGTAATATAGAGTTCTACCTGTAGAGGTTAGCTAACAGGTAATATAGTGTTCTAACTGTAGAGGTTAGCTAACAGGTAATATAGTGTTCTAACTGTAGAGGTTAGCTAACAGGTAATATAGAGTTCTACCTGTAGAGGTTAGCTAACAGGTAATATAGAGTTCTAACTGTAGAGGTTAGCTAACAGGTAATATAGAGTTCTACCTGTAGAGGTTAGCTAACAGGTAATATAGAGTTCTACCTGTAGAGGTTAGCTAACAGGTAATATAGAGTTCTACCTGTAGAGGTTAACTAACAGGTAATATAGAGTTCTACCTGTAGAGGTTACCTAACAGGTAATATAGTGTTCTACCTGTAGAGGTTAGCTAACAGGTAATATAGTGTTCTACCTGTAGAGGTTAGCTAACAGGTAATATAGAGTTCTACCTGTAGAGGTTAGCTAACAGGTAATATAGTGTTCTACCTGTAGAGGTAATGCTGTTTTGTCTCCTCAGGCGTGTCGGGTCTTGGTCCGGTCTAATGTTCCATTGGGTAAACTGGTCTTGGTCCGGCTTCGGCTGGAGGCCCAGACTGGATTTCCAAACCTGGACTGGCACTGCAGCAGGGTGGAAGTTCACCTGCAGGCTGATGTTCAGGATTCAGCTGCTGATGAGTCAGAATCTCAGGTGTTCCTGTGTGATAGTTGGCTTCGAACTGCTGATGGCGACATAGAGCTGCGCAGTGGAAAATGTGAGTTAAATCAAATTAATTTGAAACCAATGGCTAAAACCTGCGATCCACTGCCTTTCATGTAGGAGAGGAGGTCCTCCAAGAAATATGACATCAGACACTCCAAAAATGAGTCGGCTTCATTTCGGCAGGTTTAGATTGTTCTAGCTCAAAAACAATAAGAATACAAGTCTAATCCATTTTGGGGTTTTCAGTGTGTTTATTGGCAGAAGAAACTGAAGAGAAGCTGAAGCAGCATCGACTCAAACAGCTGCAACGTCTGCAACAACTCATAAGGTAAAACAGACGATCACCAAGTCCTGATCCTAAACTAAACCAGAACAGACCAATAGAAGAAACTGAGCAGGACAAGTCCTTCATAGTAAAAGAGGAATTTAAAGAGAACAAATAGAAACCAGACCCAGGTCTAAACCTTCATCCACTATGAGGAATCTAAACTACAACATAACACATCAAAGTGACTCGGGTAGCTCCGATTCACCAAGTGTGTTTTTTTAAGAACGTCTGAATTAATCAGAAGTGTGTTGTTTAAGTCAAGCCTCGGATGGATTCTGGATTTCCAGAGACTGCTCTTCTTGTGGGTTTGTGATTCCAGGTGGCGTCCGTTCGTGGATGGAGCTCCACAGTGTGCTGACCTCAGCAGTATGTCAGAACTTGGGCCAAACCTCAGCTACACCACCAAGAGGTGAAGATCATGACTGGGGTGATTTTTAGGACAGAAACAGATTCATAACGTTCTCTGATCCTGTTTGATTCCTGGTCCTCAGTCCAGACACCAATGTGCACTATCTGAAGGGCTTCGCAGGCCGAGCCCAGGCCTGGACCAGTTTCTCAGAGCTGGAGACAGTTTTTGCCTTTAGTGGACACCAGAACAACGTCACCAGTAAGAAAAGACTCAAACTATCCCTTATCCTATCGGAGAGGTCCTGTAGGAGGAGGGTCCTGTTGTGTGATTCGTACCTGTCCTATTAGTGAGGCTCCGGGGACCTGTCCAGGTGTTCTGGACTCTTGATCGTGTTTGTTGTGCTCCTCAGGGTTTGTTCAGGCTCACTGGAAGGAGGACTGGTACTTTGGCCATCAGTGTTTGAACGGCTGTAATCCTCTCCTACTCTGTCAAATTCACCTTCTCCCTCCAAACCTGGCCGTCACCTCTGACATGCTCCGCCCCTTCCTGCCTGCAGGCTCCTCCCTTACAGATGAGCTACAGGTGAGGGGGTCATCTCAGACTCAGGTTCCTGTAGCTTTATCTGAGTAACTGATGGTTGTTGACTTAACAGAAGGGAACTATTTACCTGTTGGACTACAATGTTTTGGATGGTCTTCCAGCCAACGTGGTCAACGGAAAGCAGACGTACCTGTCGGCCCCTCTGTGCCTGCTCCACCTGAACCAGCAGGGACAGCTGGTCCCCATCGCCATCCAGGTGAGAACTGAATTCCTTCCTGGTCCCAGTTCAAGATGGTGCCAGTGTTTGTCTGAGCCACTGTTACATCATTACTCCACCACTCTAATGCATCAGTAGCGTCCCCTCACCAGACCCTTATCCAGTCAGATGAAGGACCTGCACAATAGTAGTGCACGCCCCCTGTGGGGGCAAGAGGAACTTTTTAGGATGTCTGTATTCATGCTGTGGTTGGTCTGAACTGGAACTTTTCCTTCATATCGGTGACTCAGTGGTCTCCTTTAGAAAGCAGATCTCCCAGAACTGAAGTTTCTTCTCTGCTTGTTACTGCTTACCTGATGATCTAGAAAGGTATCTAAACCACCCTACATACTAACGGACTCGGGTAGATTGTTCTAAATCAGCATTTCTAATGATCCTTCAGCTCCTACAGAACCCCGGCCCTCAAAACCCCATCTTCCTGCCCTCTGACCCCAGCTGTGATTGGCTGCTGGCTAAGATGTGGGTTCACAACGCTGACTTCCAGTGTCACCAGCTGATCTCCCATTACCTGAAGACCCACATGATGGCTGAGCTGTGCTGTGTGGCCACTCTGAGACAGCTCCCAGATCAGCACCCACTGCACCAGGTAGAACCTGAGCTGGAGAACACAACAGGAGAACACACTGACAAACACAGAAACACAACTTCTGGTCACTACTTTTATTTGTTGTTTAAGAAGTGGCTGATTCTCTTCTCTGATTGGCTGTTTCAGCTGTTGATGCCTCATGTCAGGACGTCCCTACAGATAAACCTTAAGGCCCGAGCGTCGCTGCTGGCTGCTAACGGCGTGTTTGATCAGGTAAGACTCATCTGTAGTTCAGCAACAACCTACAAGACCAAACCCAGCCAGTGGGTTCAGGTTGTTCCTGGTGTGGTTCTGGTTCTTGCAGGCAGTGAGTTCTGGCCTGAAGACCATCCAGACTCTCCTCTCCCGAGCGGGAGCCAGGACTCACTATCGATCTCTGTGTGTTCCTGACGACGTGTCGGACCGCGGCGTGGACAAGCTGCCTCACAGCTACTACGCACAGGACGCACTGAGGGTCTGGGATGCACTGCACAGGTAAACACACCTCACAGGTAAACGCACCTCACAGGTAAACGCACCTCACAGGTAAACACATACGTTTTATAACATTTTTGTAAAAGTTTTAGGTTTAGGCAGAAAATCAAACTTAAAGCAAGTGATCAATAATTTTACCTAATAAAAGAGCTGTTTGCTAAGCTCTACAGTTAGAACTCTATATTACCTGTTAGCTAACCTCTACAGTTAGAACTCTATATTACCTGTTAGCTAACATCGGTTAGTAGACTGATCAGTTCATACATCAAGTCTGATTAATAAATAACCTGCAGAGACTTCATCTGACGTCACCACTAAATTAGGGTGACCATGTTATGATTTTCAATTTTTGGGGCCCGTTAGAGGACGCGGGGCGCCACTCGAGGACACGGGGCGCCGGGGCCCCACTCGAGGACGCGGGGCGCCACTCGAGGACGTGGGGCCCCACTCGAGGACGCGGGGCGCCACTCGAGGACTCGGAGCGCCACTCGAGGAGGCGGGGCCCCACTCGAGGAGGCGGGGCCCCACTCGAGGAGGCGGGGCCCCACTCGAGGAGGCGGGGCGCCACTCGAGGAGGCGGGGCCCCACTCGAGGAGGCGGGGCGCCACTCGAGGACGCGGGGCCCCACTCGAGGACGCGGGGCGCCGGGGCCCCACTCGAGGACGCGGGGCGCCACTCGAGGACGCGGGGCCCCACTCGAGGACGCGGGGCCCCACTCGAGGACGCGGGGCGCCACTCGAGGACTCGGAGCGCCACTCGAGGAGGCGGGGCCCCACTCGAGGAGGCGGGGCCCCACTCGAGGAGGCGGGGTGCCACTCGAGGAGGCGGGGCGCCACTCGAGGAGGCGGGGCCCTTAGCCCCCTCTCATAAAGTCTGGTTCTAATGATTTATTCAGAGACATTCACTCACCTGGACTCTGGTAGGACTCATCCTGTTCCTTCTGCACTAAAGAGCAGATAGAGGTCCTGCTGATGGTTTAAGGACCTCCTATGGTCCTGCTCAGCTCTCCTAGAGTTACTTCTTGTCTCCTGGAATCTCCTCCATGCTCCTCAGACTGAGCTGGAGACACAGCAGACCTTTTGCTAATGGAACTTATTGATGCTCCATCCTGGTGGAGGTGGACTTCCTGTGTGACCTCTGTAGGGTCCAGGTATCTCCTCATGCTACCAGCAGGGACGCTGACCCACCTGGATGGTAAACCACTGAAAAGCTGTCAGAAAAATTGAGGGATGTACGGAAAGACTCCTCTGTTGCCTCCAACTGGAAAACCATTCCTGTTTTTGGGGTCGTCTCATTGGTGCACCTGTTATTAATTATTGTGTGTATACCCAGTTTGCAGGTAAAAGGATCACTGTGTGTGTTTGTGTTGTTGGCAGGTTTGTGCTACGTTGGGTTGATCTGTACTACAGAGGAGACGAACACGTCCAGAACGACTCTGAGCTTCAGAACTGGATCACTGAAATCAACACTCGCGGCTTTACAGGCGACTCAGGTGACTTCATTTATCGGCTGGGAACCAGATACAGTTTTGATCATTAGGGATGCACTGATATCGGGTTTTTTCAAACCGGGTTCAGGTACTTACATTAGAGTACACTCTGATGCAGATACAAGTACTAATAAATATACCACTGATCCAAATCACGTTTGGTTCAGCAGAAAAAATAAGTTTAGACTATTTTACGATGTCTCCTTAATCCTCTGTTATTCTGAAGTAGAGGTTAATGTAGAACTTTGGGTCTGTCAGACCCTACATAGATGCTCTTCATCCCTCCCCCCAACCCCGGCATGTATGAATGTTTAACAGTCCGACCCCCATCCCACCGTTAAACACCTCCCTACAACTGAGAGTCAATACAAACGGATCCTCATTTGATTCGCCTCCATCTGGCCTCCCCGCTCTGTAAGCCGCTCTGGGTTGCTAACTCAACGTTATCTCGCACAAAAATCCATTAAAAACTGCTGCAACACAACAAAAACACCCATGCATGAATATAGACACTAATCCTAAAAAGTCCTACCTCTTCACGCTCTTCCCAGAGTGTCACGCTACTTTTTAGCATATACTATACATACTGTATATACCGTAGTATCTGCTCTATAGTATCGGCTCTATAGTATCGATGTATTTTTAAGTACGAGTAAAAGACCTTAGTATCTAGTCAACACCCGGTTCCAGTATGGATATCTGTGCATCCTTACTGATAATATCACGATACGACAACTCTTAGATAATCGATACATTTCTGTAGAAGTCCAGTGTGTTGAGGTTACAGGTTCTAATAGTTCACAGCTGGACACAAAGACTGAGTCTCTGGTTTTCAGGTTTCCCTTCGTGTTTTCACATCAAAGCAGAAGTGTCCAAGTTCGTCACCATGTTCATCTACTCGTGTTCGGCGCTGCACGCTGCGGTCAACTTCTCCCAGGTGAGTCGGGTGAACCAGTCCGAGAGAGACGAGGTGTTGTCAGTCGATGTGTTTCAGAGGGTTTGGTTTTCTACAACCTGCAGTTGGACTTTGCTCTCTGGATGCCAAACTGTCCGGGCTCCATGATGCGACCTCCTCCACAGGTCAAAGGTCAAATCACAGAGGACGACCTTGTGTCCTTCCTGCCAGACGTCAATGCTGCCTGTCGGGTTGTGATGACTCTGACGATCCTGTCGCAGCCGGGCGTCGACTTTGTAAGGCTCCACCCAACGTGTTCCACAAGAGAACAAACCAAACGCACCTTCAACACGCTAACGTTTCCTAGCGTAGCGGCGTTTCCTGTCAAATAATGGAAGTGTTTCCATCTGCAGGTTCCTCTGTGTGACTACAGAGAGGCCATATTCAGGGCTGACGCCCACCGCAGGCTGGTGGAGGAAGTACAGGCTGACCTCAAGGCCATTTCTGATGACATCACAGAGCGCAACAGCCAACTGGAGCTTCCATATCCATACCTTAGCCCCGCAGGGATCGACAACAGCGTCACCATTTAAACAGCATCCATCAGCAGCTTCCTTCCCTAAGCTCCACCCGCCCGTCTGTCCTCTAAACTCCACCCGCCCGTCTGTTCTCTAAACTCCACCCACCCGTCTGTCCTCTAAGCTCCACCCACCCGTCTGTCCTCTAAGCTCCACCCACCCATCTGTTCTCTAAACTCCACCCACCCGTCTGTCCTCTAAGCTCCACCCACCCGTCTGTCCTCTAAACTCCACCCACCCGTCTGTCCTCTAAGCTCCACCCACCCGTCTGTCCTCTAAGCTCCACCCACCCGTCTGTCCTAAGCTCCACCCACCCGTCTGTCCTCTAAGCTCCACCCACTTGTCTGATCTGGATTTGTTGTTTTGAGTTAACTTGATTTTAACCCAGAATCAAAACAAAGAATCAGAACAAAAACAAAAGTCGGGTTTGTAGAACGTTGTTAGGAAGGACTAATAATTATCAAGGTGAATTGGTTAAAGTTCCTATGTTGTCTTTGATTTTCTCCAGTAAATTTATGAGTCCTAAAATGAAAAAAGTTTGTAAAACTATGAAATGGTCTGACTCTGAGTTAGGCCACTAGGAGGCGACACTCACTCAGGTCAGAGTGTAGCTTCTATTAACAGGATGTAAATGTCTCTGTGACTGTTTGTAAATGTTTTGATGCTCATTAAAGCTTCCTGCTCTGAGCAGAGAGCTCAGAGAGCTGGACAGTAAAACATGTCTGACTGAAGCTTTACTCTATAAAAGCAGCTTCTTAGTAAAGGAAAACCTCGACCTGTTAAGGTGGAACAAGTTCTCGTCCTGATTTTAAGTTAAAGCTCAGCTAACTCAAGTTTTCTTTTGGAATTCAGTAGAAAGAAAAGTGTCTCCTAAACATCGTCACACGTTTCGTTCTATTACAGCAAACCTGAAATCCTCAATCAAACTAAAATACTTCAGAGTGATTAGATCTCCTGTAGTGGTCTGAGAGGGACAGGGTCACAGGTCTAGACCCTTTATCCACTCATCTCACCACTGACACACAAAACTACTTCCTGCATCATGTGACCCACAATGGACAGACAATAAAGCAGACCTGGTTCTGGATGAGTCAGGAGATGAGAACAAATCACAGTTTCTCACAGGAATTTTATTAAACTTTTCCTCCAGTGATCAGAACAGGGAAAACAGGAACAACAGAAACGGGAACAGCAGGGAAAACAGGAACAGCAGGAACAAGAGGAACAGCAGGAACAAGAGGAACAGCAGGAACAAGAGGAACAGCAGGAACAAGAGGAACAGCAGGAACAAGAGGAACAGCAGGAACAAGAGGAGCAGCAGGAACAAGAGGAGCAGCAGGAACAAGAGGAACAGCAGGAACAAGAGGAACAGCAGGAACAAGAGGAACAGCAGGAACAAGAGGAACAGCAGGAACAAGAGGAACAGCAGGAACAAGAGGAACAGCAGTTTTGATTTTCAGTCAGGACCAATAAGCTGAACTGACCAATGAGGTGAAAGGTCGTGACCTGAATACTGATTGTAAACTGAAGGTCACAGTAACACTGAACTAAACACTTCTATCCCACAGACTTCCAGCTGATGCCTGGAAAATTCCCTGAACTCAATGAGATGTTGTGGAACCTTAACACTGGTTTCTCAGCTCCAGTCAGACCAGTTAAAACCTGAAACCCAGATGGTTCCGTAGAACTTCAGCAGATAAACGGTTCACGTGACAGAATTCCTCAGAAATGTCTCCGACACTACAGCTTAATCCTGGATCAGCTTCAGGACCCGTAAAACAAATAAAACATTAAATACTTCAAGTCACGTGTTTCTGGATCAGAACCACTGATCCATCAGAGGAGGTTCCTTCAGACCAGGATCCCCGTCAGTAGTTTTCTGTTGGATCTGTCTCTCATGGTTCTGGTCCTCTGGTTCCTAGCTGACTGGGTCCACCACCAGAACTTTACACTCCCTCTTGGCGATCTTGTCCAGCGACAGCAGCGTCTTGTCCTGCGGCGGCAGGTAGAGCGGCCGACCCACCGGAGACCCAACGGGGGGCGTGATGGCCCGGCGCTCCATGGCGCTGCCCGTCCTCATGATGTGTGATCGAGACGGCTGCTGGTGCGAGAAGGACTGAGACCGACCCAGACTGGCCTGGTGCCGGTCCAGCAGGTCTCGGACCGCCGGGCTGGATGGGCTGTTCTTACCTGGGAGGAAACGAGACAGAAATCAGAGAAAAGGAAAAACCAACAGAAGCTCCAGGTAGGCTGGGTCTGGGTTCTAGTCTAGGTGTATTCAGACGTTCTGCGTCGGGTTCTTACGGGACAGCGGCCGAGCGTCGAGCGGCGGGTTGGAAACCGAAGCTGTGAACTGCAGCTTCAGCTTCATGTGCTGACTCAGCTGAAGGAGAGAGCAGAACAGGGTGAGACCAGAGGGGACGGGTTCTGGTGTCAAACAGCAGGAACCGGACCGGTCCACAGACCTCGTACAGACCAGGCTTCAGGATCTGGAACGCCACGCTGAAGGACAGGGTGCTTCCTCTACGGCAGTGACCCAGGTTACTGAGGGGGGTGTGACAGACCACCGCCGCCAGCGCCGCGTCGTCACCGTGACCACGACCTACACACACACAGTGATTGCCCTCTGTTACAACATGAATGAACGGTGATGGATCACATCTCTAGCCACACCCACTCAGACCTGGAACCTGTTCTCAATCTAGAAATCCCTTCAACAGGACCTCCTAGACCACAAGATCCTCGTTAGACAACCATCACGCCGCCATCCAAGGAAATCCAGGAACAAATGAGGAACAAAGTCACTGAGATCTTCTGAAGCTGTGGGACTCCAGAGAACCACAGTGAGAACCTTTATCTACAACGTGGAACAGTGGGAACCTTCCCAGGAGAGGCTGAGAGGATGACCAACATACCCCAGGATCTCAGAGAAGACTCATCCAGGAGGTCACTACAGACCCCAGAACAACATCTAAAGGACTTCAGGCCTCAGCTAAGGTCAGAGTTCATGACTCCACCATCAGAGAGAGACTGGGTCAAAAGGACCTGCATGGCAGAGGTCTAAGACCTGAGCCACTGAGCTCAAGGACCAGAAAGGATCGTCTGTCCTCCTCACTCTGCTAATCCACCTGTTGGTGTCGTCTGAAAACCGCCAGCCCCTCAGGATGACTCGGGGTCAAAACACTTCACCTCGACACCATGACCTCTGCTAGAGCGCGAGTTCTGAACCTTCAGCTTGACGCCACACAGAGCCTTCTTCCCCAGGATCTCCAAACCTCCCCCAGCCCGGGTTTTAGACAGAAGCTCCTCTGGCTCAAACTCCCAGAAGGAAACCCACTCAGCCATCGTCCCATTGGTCAGAGACAGACACACACCAGCTTCATGTTTACATCACACACACACTGACCTTCAGGAGTCCAGACGAGCCGGACGGCCAGGAAGTCCTGCAGGTTGTTCAGTAGTACGTATTTGACCTTGAACCTCTCCTTCACTCTGACGGAGCTGGGACACACGGCCGTCATGACGAACCGCGGCTGGTCCAGACGGATGCTGGGTAGTCTGGGGAGGGGACAGGACACCGGGGTGGAAAACAGAAATAACGATCATCAGTTCTGTTTGTGGTGTTTGTCCCTTCAGGGCCACCGTAGACATTTAAAATTAGTTCAGTTGGACGTAGGAGGATGAGGACTCCTGAAACTCAGATCTGTCTGTCTCCATGGTAACAGATAAACCCTTCTGTCCCAGTCTCCATGGTAACAAAGGCAGTAAAACCACAAACTCCAGACCAAGCAGTCGGACCAAGACCTAGGACCAACCAGACCAACCAAGTGGACCAAGGCCTAGAACCAACCAGCCAGCCGGACCAAGGCCTAGGACCAACCAGGTGGACCAAGGCCTAGGACCAACCAGCTAGCCGGACCAAGGCCTAGGACCAACCAGCCAGCTGGACCAAGGCCTAGGACCAACCAGCCAGCCGGACAAAGGCCTAGGACCAACCAGCCAGCCGGACCAAGGCCTAGGACCAACCAGCCAGCCGGACCAAGGCCTAGGACCAACCAGCCAGCCGGACCAAGGCCTAGGACCAACCAGCCAGCCGGACCAAGGCCTAGGACCAACCAGCCAGCCGGACCAAGGCCTAGGACCAACCAGCCAGCCGGACCAAGGCCTAGAACCAACCAGCCAGCCGGACCAAGGCCTAGAACCAACCAGCCAGCCGGACCAAGGCCTAGAACCAACCAGCCAGCCGGACCAAGGCCTAGGACCAACCAGACCAACCAGGTGGACCAAGGCCTAGGACCAACCAGGTGGACCAAGGCCTAGGACCAACCAGACCAACCAGGTGGACCAAGGCCTAGACCCAACCAGCCAGCCGGACCAAGGCCTAGAACCAACCAGCCAGCCGGACCAAGGCCTAGAACCAACCAGCCAGCCGGACCAAGGCCTAGGACCAACCAGACCAACCAGGTGGACCAAGGCCTAGGACCAACTAGCCAGCCGGACCAAGGCCTAGGACCAACCAGACCAACCAGGTGGACCAAGGCCTAGGACCAACTAGCCAGCCGGATCAAGGCCTAGGACCAACTAGCCAGCCGGACCAAGGCCTAGGACCAACCAGACCAACCAGGTGGACCAAGGCCTAGGACCAACCAGGTGGACCAAGGCCTAGGACCAACTAGCCAGCCGGACCAAGGCCTAGGACCAACCAGACCAACCAGGTGGACCAAGGCCTAGGACCAACCAGGTGGACCAAGGCCTAGGACCAACCAGACCAACCAGGTGGACCAAGGCCTAGGACCAACCAGACCAACCAGGTGGACCAAGGCCTAGGACCAACTAGCCAGCCGGACCAAGGCCTAAGACCAACCAGGTGGACTAAATTGGATTCCAATAGAACCAGGACATCTCTGAGGACCTTTTCTTACCTGTAGTGGGTGTAGATGCAGTTGGTGAAAGGCATCTTGGGAGTTGACCACTGCAACACAGCAACCAGCGGAACCTCCAGACCCTGAAACCCAAACAGAATGAACACCAGAACCCAGAACCTGCAGTTCTTCCTCGAGTATGGAGACATGGAACTAGGTGGATCAATAAACCTTAACATCACACCATGTCAAGGTCTGTGACCTTTGACCTCTAACCTACAAACAGTTTAAGGTGTTTTAGAATAAAAATAATCAGGAGAACAACTTGTTTAGTTGACCTGAACCCGACTAAATACAGAGAACAGCCTCCAATGAGCTCATTTTAAATGTTTCTTATAAAATGAACAGATAAAAGAAATAATATTAATAAAATCAAAGAACTGTAAGAATCTGTCACATGACTTGATAGAAATGAAATAAACAGCAGGATTAAGATAAAACGTTTGACAGCGGAGACACACGGACCTCGGTGGACTCATCCGGAGGCGTTTCATTCAGATGCAGCTGGAACAGGAAGTCGTGCTCCTCCAGAGCGCTGAGCATGCTGGGAAGACTGCAGGCAGGACTCTCCACACGGCTGAAGGACGCCATGCCGACCTCACCGGACTCATGACTGATGGAGACAAAACACAGCAGTTAGCAGAAAGAGGAAAAAGATCTATACAGAAACATGATCTGAGCTCGAAACGGTCACTCTAGGGGGAGGCGGACATTTTGTAGTGGTGTTTAAACAACAGGAAATAACACTAAATAAAACACAACAACAGGAAGTAGGACTAAATAAAACACAACAACAGGAAGTAGCACTAAATAAAACACAACAGGAAGTAACACTAAATAAAACACAACAACAGGAAGTAGCACTAAATAAAACACAACAGGAAGTAACACTAAATAAAACACAACAACAGGAAGTAGCACTAAATAAAACACAACAGGAAGTAACACTAAATAAAACAACAGGAAGTAAAACTAAATAAAACACAACAACAGGAAGTAGCACTAAATAAAACACAACAGGAAGTAACACTAAATAAAACACAACAACAGGAAGTAGCACTAAATAAAACACAACAGGAAGTAACACTAAATAAAACAACAGGAAGTAACACTAAATAAAACACAACAACAGGAAGTAGCACTAAATAAAACACAACAGGAAGTAACACTAAATAAAACAACAGGAAGTAACAAAAAAAAAACAACAACAGGAAGTAACACTAAATAAAACACAACAGGAAGTAACACTAAATAAAACACAACAGGAAGCAGCACTAAATAAAACACAACAGGAAGTAACACTAAATAAAACACAACAACAGGAAGTAACACTAAATAAAACACAACAGGAAGTAACACTAAATAAAACACAACAGGAAGTAACACTAAATAAAACACAACAGGAAGTAACAAACAGGAAATCAATAATCACAGAGAAATAAACAATAAGGTTTGACTTTAAATAAACAAACCAGTAAAACACAACAAACATCTTCTAAACAACACAAACTGTTGAAAATGTCTAAAGTAGGAAGTGTGATGCTTTAAGAGTAGTGTAGAACCGTGTTCTGATTGGTCGATGTGCATGTGTCTCGTCCTTTGATGCTGAGTGTGCAGAAACAGACACAGGAAGTGTCTCCTGTCCCTTCCTGATGATACATGCAGTTTGTTTACTGATAGCTTGAATAATGGGGAGCATGATAGGCATCATTAAGGAAAGTAATGGTTATAGCGCCCTCTACTGGATACTGGAGGGATCCTAGTTGTGACTTAGAGAGATGGCTACTTTACTCAGGCTTGTTGATGTGATCACACCTGGTCATATTAAAGGACCTCCTCTTTTCTTCTCTAACTGGGTGCCTGAGGCGGCTGTGAACGTTTGAATCTGAACAAACCATTTCCTGAATCTGAAGCAGACCCTGAACTCACCACACGTTGTCTACAAGCAGCACGGAGCCGTCGGGCATCATGGGAAGGTATGAGGCGTTCAGGTTCGGTAGGATACGGAGGTCCCGGATGTTCACCTCCTCCTGAGAAGATTCATTCAGCACTAAGAGAAAAACAGATTTAAATCACAACGAATTCAGTGACATTACCTGAATCAAGGCTAGAAGCCCCGCCCCTCAAGTGCCCCCTGCACTAAAACAGTGACGGAGAATTAAAACTGAAAAACAGCAAAGTGAAAAAAGAAATGAATCACTAAAGAAAATGTGTGAACATAAAAATGTGTTTTAGTGGGTTTTTCTGTCATCGTTTCAGGTTGTGAATAACTGCTCTAATCTTTTTATTTTTAGCCTCTTGGAAACTAAAACCCAAACCCTAAAAACCGTTTTGCTTTGAACAACTTCGTTTCAAAATGCAGTTTTTGGAAAACGTCTTTTGACAATTAAGTCTCATCTTCTATTAAAAGAAAATGTGGGGGACAAAAACGTCAGAAGGACCTCACAAGGAGGTCAGAAGGTCAGGAGGCTGACTTAGAGTCAAACACCAGAGGAAAAATCACTCAAAACGAAAGACTCTGACTGGAACTCCAGATGTTTCATCAAACTAGAAACCTGAAAGGAGACGGGTCAGAACCAGAACCTGAAGGCGTACCTTTTAAAACGGCGAGGTGCCTCCCAGACACGGTCATCTGTTTACAGCGGAGGGTTGGCGGTGGAAGGACGGTCAGCGTGGTGCTCACTGAGGACGACAGAAACGGTTCTGTTACAGCCAAGTTCTCCAATGGGAACCGGAACGCCTTCTCCCTCTGATCCTGATCACCAGCTGATCCTGATCAACTCAACAGCTGATCCTGATCAACAGCTGATCCTGATCAACAGCTGAACCTGATCAACTCAACAGCTGATCCTGATCAACTCAACAGCTGATCCTGATCAACAGCTGATCCTGATCAACAGCTGATCCTGATCAACTCAACAGCTGATCCTGATCAACTCAACAGCTGATCCTGATCAACAGCTGATCCTGATCACCAGCTGATCCTGATCAACAGCTGATCCTGATCACCAGCTGATCCTGATCACCAGCTGATCCTGATCAACAGCTGATCCTGATCAACAGCTGATTCTGATCACCAGCTGATCACCAGCTGATCCTGATCACCAGCTGATCACCAGCTGATCCTGATCAACAGCTGACTTTTGGTGCATCCATCAACAGGTTAAAACCCTAGAAGGTTTAGATGGAGACAGCTGGATTCTCTCATCAGAGGAGCTTCATCAATTCTACCTGGAATCAGAAAACCAGTCCTGGCTCTGAGGATCAGAATCAGCAGGTTTCTGTACCTAAAGCTGGTTTTCAGTCTGAGGTTTCATCACCAGCGTCTGGCTGAGGAGCAGGAACCCTGTTGGTTCAAACACCAGAAACTTCTAAACTCCTTGTTCCCTTAGGCTTCAGGAGACCTGCTCCTGTGATGGACCTGGTCCAACCCGCTGCAGGAGGCGGAGCTTCATACCCTGAGCCTTGAAGGTGTTCAGGTCGTGTCTGAAGGTGTGTGTCGGCTCTCGCTGCTGCAGGACGCTCAGGTAGCCCAGCTCCTGGACCTCCACCTTCTCAGCCTCCTTCTTCCACACCGTGACCATCACCTGCAACCACAAACGTCCATCAGACCCAGCAGGACCTGGACCCACGCCACGGCCCCCCGTGATGCTCGGCTGGCTGCTGTGAGAGGTTTTTGACCTTACCTTGACCTTCAGGGTGCTGACAGGAAGTTTGTCCAGAGAGACGGTGAGAGGGAAGATGACCTCGTCTGTTAGGACCACCGGCTCGTCCAGAGGAGACTGACAGGAGACAACCAGAGACACCTGGTTAGCTGGTTGGTTTAGATATGGAATCTTTCTCCTGAATACTAAACTCCTTTACTCACTTTATCTTTAATGTTTCACTCATAAACACACACACACATGAACCAGGTGGACCAGAGACCGTCAGACACCTGGATCTTTTGGGTACCTGAACGGGGGCCCTGCGGAACTCCCTGGAGGCGGTCCCAGACGAGTTGTGGATCAGCAGCGGTTTGCAGTCCCTGAAGCTGCGACAGCGAGAGTCCACTCTGCTGCCCAGAGCTGCGATGGCGGCCTCGGCGGCAGCGATGTAGTCGTCCTCGCCGTCCTCGTCCCCGCTGCTCTGGTAGTCATGGTGATGCTGGTTCCCTCGATGGCGGCTGTTCTCACCTGGACTCACACTGGCCACGGCGCACAGAGAGCCGGCCAGCTCCCTCCACGCACGCCCGCTGACCGACTCCGTCCCAAAACCCGCTGCCGCTCCGTCAGCGCCCCCTGCTGGTCCAGGAACGTAGATGTTACTGGTTTTACTGGTTTCATGGATCCAAACAGACACCTGATCAGGAGATTTCAACACGCCACCAGGTCTCTAAAGGTTCTGGTAACGACTCATCCTCCAACAGGAAGGACAATCTGAGCGTCCAGTCCAGACAGGAAGTTCCTGAGACGTGTTTTTATAGGATGGAATGTTAGAAAAAAAGGTTTTCTGTTTAAAATCAAACTCTTTAAGAAATTCAACTAAAAAACTTAAACAGAATAATTATTCAAATGTAAAAAAATAAAAGATAAACTTTAATGTTTAAAAAGTTCACTAAATAATAAAACTATGTTTAAAGAAAACGAGAAAATAAAACCTTCAAAAGTACAAAAGTTAATTAAAACAATTTTAAAAAGTACAAAGTTTTTGTTTTATTTAAAAAACAAAAAAGATCAAATTAAAATACAAACCTTTAAAAAAGTCAGCTAAACAAAGTGAACTGATTCTAAATGTGCAGAGAGAACTCATTAAACCAGAATGAACCGGGGTCAGCAGGTCCAGGGACTCGTCCGAGGACGTCTCGTCTCCGAGACACGAGGACAGGTCCCTATCAGCTGATAACGAGTCTTATCTTTTACTGAACGTCACGCTGAAACCCAACCGGGTCAAAGAGACCTGGTCCAGATACCTGCTCTCAGTCTGACTCAGTTAGGACCAGGTCTGGGTCCAGGTCTAGGCTCAGTGGGACGTTACCTGGTTAAATAAAGGTTCAAAATGAAGGAGAGGAAAAGCCAGCCCCCTGATTGGCCGGACCGATCACAGAACAGCTGATTTCCTCCCGACACAAACGAAGGCGGAGCTACAGCAGGTTGGAGGTCAAACCTGATGGACTGGGAAGTCAAAAGTCTAAATTAGTGTCCTGAAGACTTTAGATCGCTAACCTCCAACAACCTGCTCAGTTCAGGTTCGCTCTTCTGACATTAGTGAAACTCAAAAACCCCAGGGGATTGTGGGTCCCTGAATGCACCATCGCCACGCCAAGCAGCAGCACAAAGCTGGAATGGATTCAAACGAAGTCGACTGGATTTTTCTGCTTTTAGAATAATTTACTGGTTTTAAGAATTCGAGCCAACTAACATCTTCCCACCCCATTGGCAGATTGTTTTTTCTCAAATCTAGAAAATCTGACCACGTTTTAGGAGAATGTGACTAATTTCAAGTACAGCTGTAAATAGATTTTCTTTACAGACCAAATAAGTTAAAATGTCTAACAACAAGGCTTTTTTAAACTTTCTTAGGAATCAGTTTTTGCAGCGTTCACAGGTTTTGTAACGATCCAGACTCCAGGGTTTCAAAGAAACACGGTGGTTTCATTTCCTGAAGAGCGGCGTTGTTGGAGATACGAGGTATTCGCCTGACAGCGATCAGATCTGAGGAATCGGGATCGGCCTCAGACCCAGGTCTGGTCCTCCACCAGGTCCTGACCCGAGCTTTGGGAGTGGTGGTTCTAGGGGATAGGAGGTCTAAAGGACCCCCCCACTGAGCTAATTAGACCTTCTTTCACAATAAGAGTCTCAAACAAACCCAGAAACCCCAAACCTCTAAAAGCCTTCATTAAGGAGGTTTTCTGTTCCTGGTTCAAAGGTTAACGGGTTTAATGATGTCGCTCGCTGTTTAAATGTAAACAAGTCTACTAAACCAGCAGGTTGGATTATTGTTGTTTATTTTCTCCACTTGTTTAAAGGTTCAGTCAGAACTCTTCAGAGTTTCTGTTGATATGAAGGAACGATCCTGATAAAGTTCATCAAGTCAAGGTCAGCTGCTGAGTCCAGATTCAAACACGGTTTACTATCATTAATGGTGTGTGTGTGTGTGTGTGTGTGTGTGTGTGTGTGTGTGTGTGTGTGTGTGTGTGTGTGTGTGTGTGTGTGTGTGTGTGTGTGTGTGGCTAAGCTAACTTTATCTACAGGATAAGTTTTTTATCAGGAGACACTTTTACTATTTTTTCAGGCCTCAGATATTTACTGGTATGTTTCAGACTCTTATTGTGAAGGCTGGAAGGCAGTTGTATGACTTCCTGTGAGGATGCTACTATGGAGGCAACCATGACTAAAAGAAATAACGTTACTGACTCTAAAACACTGAGCCAGATCTCCGTGAATCCATCAAACGGTTTGACCCAGAGGTCGATGGATGGACGAGTCCTGGTTCTGACCCAGAGCGAGTCCTGGTTCTGACCCAGAGCGAGTCCTGGTTCTGACCCAGAGCTACATGTTTAGAGTCTTTTTGTTTCTAGTGTCAGATTTGTTTCATGTTTCTGTCTGAGAACAGCTGATTCTGTTAAACAGGCCCATTGGGTGCTGGTCGAGAATATCCTTTTTCTAGGAGACATCAACCATGGTCCCGCCTTCCTCGCTTGTGATTGGCTGCAAGCGCTCTCCTGCGATTGGCTGTGGGGATTTCAGGCAAGCTCCCGCCTTTCTCGCATCCGATTGGCTAGGGAGGACCCTTGCTCTCTTCGCCTTGTTAACAGAACAGCTGTTTTTGCCGAGTTTCGGGAATCAGATTTGAAGATACTGTTCACGCTCAGTGTTTTTAACTTACTTTATTTTTATGCAGTTGAATGTTTTTATGTTCGCCATAATTTATGTTATGTTTGCTTGTTTTTAAACGTTACATTTAAGATAAAATAAAGATTTTACACCAAAAAGCTACTGTTGTGGAAAAACAACCCTGTATTTTTAGTTGTATTATATCTAGCTGTATTTTATAAATAAAATAAAATCACAGTTACATTTAAGATAAAATTATATTTTCTCTCCGATACAGCTGCAATATTCTCAAAATACAGGCCTTCATCACATCGAAAAACGTTAAAATTACATTTTCTCTCAGGTATAGCTACAAAGTTTGATGCTACATAATAAAACTAAATGTACCTCTGCTCAAGTATACACATCCATGCATCTGTTGCTCTCTAGAAGGTGCAGACAGCGAAGGGCGAAGCCAAAGATCCTTCTAGCCAATCAGATGAGCCAACCGGTGAGAATGACTGTGTGAATGAATAATGCAACTCTGTAAAGCGTCTTTGAGTGACCTAGAAAAGCGCTATATAAAACTGATGCATTATTATTATTATTATTATTATTATTAGATGCAAGAAAGGCAGGAGCTTGCCTGAAATCCCCACAGCCAATCGTAGGAGAGCGCTTGCAGCCAATCAGAGGTGAGAAAGGCGGGACCTTACGCACTTCGCCTACGAAAGTGATATTCGCGTCCCGGTCCCGTTGGGTCCCGGAGCCAGCAGTTGGGCGCCGCTGTGGGGCTTTTATTTTGTAGGAGACAGTGAAGTGGCTCCTTCAGAGTAAAGGTCGCCGCTCATCAGAACACCTGCTCGGTAACGGGACGACTTTCTGCTCGTTTCCGGTTCTGATGATGTTTAGTGTAAACGGAGGTGACCTCCATCCCGGTAACCGAGCCCCGTTTTGTCTCGGAGGAAACGCAAACAACAGCCGTTAGCCCCCGTGATGACGTCAACATGCACCAGGCGAACGCTGAATGAAACCGAAACCTCACCGGACCGGGCTCTCCCCCCCCCCCCCCCCCCCCCCCCCCCCCCCCCCCCCCCCC